>WOXC01005317.1:0-340709 GCA_011680675.1 Gymnobelideus leadbeateri
TTTATTCTATCTGAAAGGTCTCTTGCAAGAAAAGAACCCTGTGAACCTAAAGCAGTATATAAATGTAGCTCATTCTTTTAAAAGAAATCCTTAGACATAGAGTCAATCTTATAACCTCCTCTATAATAGTTTTTTCAAGTACTTTATTTGTCCAACAATGGCCCCTCTTTGTAATTAACAAAAATAAAAATTTCTTCTGCTTTACCAAGTCATTTCTGTCTTCATCGTCTTATGCAGATATAAGGAAAAACTATGTCACTACTGCACATTCTTCAGATATTTGAAGAGAGATCACATTCTCTCATCCTGTCATCCTTGACTCATCACTCTCATATAATGTATCCAATCATTGCCAAATCTTGTCATGTCTGCCTTAACATCCTGACCTCTCCCCATTCTAATCCATTTTCCACTTAGTTGCTAAGGTTTTTTTTGTTTTGTTTTTGTTTTTTTTTTTTTTGAGGGCTGACAGCCCTGGTTCTATGATTCTATTATCTTTTTTTTTTAAACAAATGCTTTATTAACTTCTGTTTTACATCATTCATTTCTGCCAGATTTTGAGTTACAATTATTTTCCCCCTGTTTTTCCCCTACCCACCCTCCCAGAATAGCAGTCCCACTAGATATCTCTTCCTCCAATCTGCTCTCTCCCATACCTTCTCCCATACCCCCATCAAATTTTCCATTAGAAGAAGGTGAGTCTTTGTGTCCCAATGCCTGCACATCTTATCTCCCTATTACAAGCAAAAGAGTATTAATAATAGTATTTCTATATATTTGAAACATTTCATGTTAAGACCTCGAATTTCAGATCCATTTCCTTCCTCCCTTGTCACCCATTCCCTCTGGGGAGACAAGGAATTCAGTATATGTTGTACATGTCTAGCTATGCAAAACATTATCACAGTAGATATATTGTACAAGGCTGCTTATAATTCCCTCCCACTCATCCCACCCCCCACCTGGTCCATTCCCTACATGATCCTGACCCTCTTCTATAGTGGGTACTTCCAACTTCCCCTCCCCCCAAGGATGCCCCCTCCATCAATCATCCCTCCTCTCGTCCCCCTTCCCCCTATCCTGCTGCAGGTTGAGATATCCCATTTAGTATGTATGTCATTCTCTCCCTGAACCAAATTCAATGTGAATGTGGTTTTGCCTTTTTAGCCTTTCTTATTCTCCCCCTCCCTTGCAACCACTTCCCCTTGCTTCTTCTACATGAGATAGTTTACCCTACCCTGTCTCTCCCCATCTCCTCTTGCCACTTTCCTCTCACCTCATAATTTCATCCCTTGAGTATTCTCCCTTCCCAACAAATTCAACCTATGCCCTCTTTCCATATAACTGTAACCATATACACACACATTCACATATGTATTCATATGACCACACCCCCTTCCATTATTTTCATAGTGAGAAAGATATCATCAGTCACAGTTATTGCTTTTCCATATAGGAATGTAAATAGTTCAACTTTGATAAGTTCCTTTTGATTTCTTTTCCCTGATTACCTTCTCAGGCATCTCTTGCTTCTTGTGTCTGGATGTCAAATTTTCTATTCATTTTTTCCTCAAGAATGCTTGAAAGTCCTCTATTCCACTGAATGATCATATTTTCCCCTGAAACAAAATACTCAGTTTTGCTGGGTAGGTGACCCTTGGGTTCATTCCCAGCTCTTTTGCCCTCTGGAATATCATATTCCATGCCCTTTGATCCCTCAGTGTAGAAGCTGCCAGGTCCTGGGCTATTCTGATTGTGTTTCCACAATATTGAAATTGTTTCTTCCTGGCTGCTTGGAGTATTTTCTCCTTGATCTGGGGATTCTGGAACCTGGCTATAATATTCCTGGGAGTTTTCTTTTTGGGATCTTTTTCAGGAGGTGATTGGTGGATTCTTTCAACCTCTATTTTGCCCTCTAGATCTAAAACATCAGGGCAATTTTCCTTGAGAATTTCTTGAAGGGTGATTTCTAGGTTCTTTCTTTGATCATGGCTTTCAGGTAGTCCAATAATTTTTAAATTGTCTCTCCTGGATCTATTTTCCAGGTCAGTGGTTTTTCCCATGAGATATTTCACATTGCCTTCTAATCTTTCATTTGTTTGGATCTGCTTAACAGCATCTTGATTTCTCATAAAGTCATTAGCTTCCATTTGCTCCAGTCTAACTCTGAAGGAATGAATCTCCTCAGTGAACTTTTGAGATTCTTTTTCCATCTGGCAAATTCGACTTTTTAAGGCATTCTTCTCCTCATTGCCCTTTTGGGCCTCCTTTGCCATTTGAGTCATTCTATTTTTTAAGGTGTTGTTTTCCTCAGTCAGGCTGTTGACCCTCATTTCATACTTTTCCTGCATCCTTCTCATTTCTCTTTCCAATTTTTCCTCCACTTCTCTTATTTGTTTTCCCCTGGGGCTTTTTTTTTTTGGAGCTGACCTCACAGTCCTTTTCCCGCTCTATGCCCCCAAAATAGGAGTCTAGGGTTGCATTTTTCTGTTTCCTTTGCCTTGGCATGTTGCCACTTAATTGCTTGACTTTTGGGCTTGTTGCCACACTATGGCTTTAAGGCCAGATAGAGGAATTTTCGTCCCGAACGTGTGGGGGGCAACTTCCGTTTCTGGCAAGCTGTAAACCCACCCACTACTTCCACCCTAGATCACAATCCAGATCCAGGGAGGTTAAAGCAAGAGCGATTACCCCCCAAGACTGATCGCTGGATCTCCCCACGATTTGTAGGCTGGGAGCCGGAGCTGCCTCTGAAAACTACAAAATGGCGTGTATCCTCAGGGGCTTCTAGCCCCCAGGGGAGGGAGCTGACGCATTCCCCAAATACTGGTCCCAAAGTCCATAGGACACTAACCTCTTACTTTGTCCTAGGCATGTCTATGTTGATAATTCTGGAGTCGCCACAGCTCCTGGTGTTCTGGGGTTCCTCCAGCCGGCTGCTGGCCCTGCTGCCCTGGGGCTAAAACCTCGGCTCCCGCGGACCTGGGCTCGGCTTGGCTCCTGCGATCTGCGCGCTGCCAGGTCCTAAACCGCTGCGCTGGTCCTTCCTGCAGGGCTGCTGGGCTGTCCTCAGCGGGAGGTTAGCTTCTCTGTGTCGTTCTGTGGGTGCTGGGGCTCCAGAAGTTGTTCAGAGTCCCCTTTTACATAGTTTTGGGGGAATCTGGGGGCAGAGTGGCTTGGAGGAGCTGTTTCTACTCCGCCATCTTGGCTCTGCCCATCATTGCTAAGGTTTTTTTCCCCTTAAACTGTAGGTCTGACCATGTCACCATCCCCATCCCTGCTGAGAGATTTCCAGTGGCTCCCTATCACATCCAGGATCAAATGAAAAGTCTTCTGGCATTTAAAGTTCTTTCTTATCCTTTTTTTTTTTTAACCTCTTTTCCTTATACTTTACTCCTTTTTATGCATACTGTAAAGCAGCTACTCTGGCTCCTTATCTCAACCTCTTAGTTTCACTGGCTTCCTTCAAAATTCGTTTAAATCCAACCTTCTTTAAAACTTCCTTCCTAGTACCCCGATACTAATGTCTTCCTCTTTCGGAATGCCTTCATCTAACTCAGTATATATTTTGTACAGACCTAGTTGCTTACGTGTTGTCTCCCCCACTGGAGTGTGAGCTAGTTGAGGTAAGGGAACTTTTTTTTTTTTGGCCTTCGTCTAGACTCCCAGTGCTTAGCACAGTGCCTAACATGCAGTAAACATTTAATAATTGCAAGTTGACTGAGTATGGTATAGTAGAAAGTTGGACTTCGGAAGATCTGGTTTTAAATTAGGATTCTGACACTTACTGGCTGAAAAGTCACATGATTTGTCTGCACCTAAGGCAACTAAGACATTTAAAGTGGTAGACATTCACAAACAGGTGAAATCACAGGTCACTGACATATACTTGGAAAAATAATGGTTACCTCTTATTCTTCTCCAGGACAAAAAATACGACAATTATTTAACTTTATTCATAGATGCTAATATCCATCTCTTTAAATGAATGGTGACAACCATTCCAGGTCTTTTTTCCATTACTATGCTTTATATTCTGTAATCTCAGATTATATTTTTATTTTTAGTGTATATCCCTTTCTCTTCTGCGTAATTAAATTCATCTTATTTTGTAGGATCATATCATCCAGGCCGCATCAAATTCCAATATATAATATGGTGTTTTTAATTTACACTGATAAATCATACTACAGTTAACAAATGGTATTTTCTTAGAATTATAATCCCCTATTTCAGTCAATACCATGTTCAAAGAAAGACTTGGCACTTATGACTTTTTTTTTAAAGGAATGCCAGGAACTTTAAACCTACTTGCTTAATCTCATCTATGAGATAGAGTGAATCTTAGAGGTCCAAGAAACTTTTATAAAAAAAAAATACTTTAGAAAAACCACCCAAAGGGACTAAGACCATATTGTTTATGTTTTTTAAAAATCAGGTTTTATAAATAAAACTGTACTAAGAGGTCCCATGTGATAGGAATGGGATATTCTTTCGACTCTATATAGGAGACTAAAATAGCTGGAAACAAGATACTATCCCTTCTACCTAAAAGAGGAGATGCCTTCTCTCCCTTAAATTTAAGGCTATTTCTATGGACATCTAATAATAACAAAATAGTAGATAACACTTATATAGAATCATCAGATCATAGATTTGGAGCTAGGAGGTCCTTAAAGATAATTTTGTCCAA
This sequence comes from Gymnobelideus leadbeateri, assembly GCA_011680675.1. Lineage (NCBI taxonomy): Eukaryota > Metazoa > Chordata > Mammalia > Diprotodontia > Petauridae > Gymnobelideus > Gymnobelideus leadbeateri. The sequence goes on from WOXC01005317.1 coordinate 4,694, forward strand.
CTCTTTCAGTTTCAGAAGAAGAAAATGAGGCCCAGAGAGATTAAGTGAAACATTCAAAGTTACACAAGGTCACACTAAGCAGCAGAGCCGGGAACTGAATCCTTGACTCAAAATACTAGTTCTTCCCAACATACTATATGCTTTAAAATCTGCAAAAGAGCTTTATACAAGCTCATCACAACAATATTGTTAGGTAGGTACCAAAGGTATTATTCCCATTTTACAGATGTGGGAGGTTAAGTGACTTGCCCATGTCTGTGTAGTCAGTGTCAAGGATGAGATATGAACACACATCTTCCTCTAACTACAAACCTCGCCATCTCTCTATTACATCATACTGCCTCTACTTCGAAAGCAACAGATGCAGAAAAACATACTGACCACACCAGAAAACAGTATACCTGAGAATCCAGGGGCACATTGTACACCTCTGCATCCAGGAGAACAGTGCATGCACTGAAGGGCAGCGTTTGATTCGCTAATGTTCTTGCAGCTCGATAATGAACACGGAGAACTTCTTGTTCATTAGATACAATAAGCTTTTCCTAGTTGAATAAAAAAAAAACTTTATGTATAAAAATACATTAAAAAAACTTATATGGTCTGCACAATGACCTTTATTGGACCTACACAATGATACCTGAAGTATCACTAGAAATTTATTTTATTTTCAGAGATTCAGAATTTGCTTTCTTTTCATTATGGGCTTAGAAATAGGCTACTGAATTTCTAGAATGAGATTTGGCAGAGTTTGAAAATACAAGTTTTTTTTTTCTTTCTTGAACTGTTTGTTCCTCTTTTGTAGAGGATGATTTTTTAGAAATAAACATACCTATTTAAAAAAATAACATTTGTAATTTATAATAGCAGAAAGGGGTGTATGATTTTATATACATGTGTAAGTCTTTTTTTTTTGTAAGTCTAAGATTATAATATGCAGAACAGTCTCTAAGGTGTATTACTAAAGGAAGTTTCTCAACTGAAAACTCCCAGTATCGATGAAATCAGGTTAATTTAGTTTAATTAATTAAAAAATTATTGATACTTTTTAGATGACAAATACCTAGAGGAAGAAAATGAACTTTAAAATATTTTTAAAATGCAACTTTTGACTTAAAATTCATACTTAATTTGGTCATAAGTTTAATACATGAATTTGGAAGTTCAAATCTTTGTATGAGAAAAGCAAATGGCCACTGCAAAGTATCTCCATCATTGATACGTTTTTCTTGAAGAATAAAGGAGGATGAAAGAAAGGGAATGTTACATTTTTAAGCTCACAAAGGAAAAAACCTCATCAGCATTATAAAGTAGTTACTGCTATAACATACTATAGTAATATACTAAACAATGCTACATAATATGTCAAATATATTAAAGAGAGTGTCAAATTTTGGTCAAATAAAAACCGATTTTCTTGATCTCTATTATAAATGCCTTCAAAGACAGGCAAATAAGCAAAGCATAAACATAAAAAAAGCCTACTATAATTTTATGCTGTATTCACTAGATATAATTATTTCTAACATTCCATATTAAAAATATCACATTTATTATGGCTTCTGGACACTTATTAAATACGAAGATTTTTTTTTGTCTTTTATTTGAGGGCAGTTGGGATTAAGTGACTTGGCCAAGGTTACACAGCTACTTTTTTGTGAAGTGTCTGAGGCCAGATTTGAACTCAGGTCCTCCTGACTCCAGGGCTGGTGCTCTATTCACTGTGCCACCTAGCTGCCCCATAAGTATGAAGATATTTAGTAGTAAATTTTAGGAAATTTGGGAAGTAATGATGACTACTTAATATAAAGGGTTTTAAGAACCCTTCAGAGGTTTCTGTAACTTGAAACAAATATCCTTTTTTGAATTAAAAGAATATCACAATGGATACTGTGGCTAGTATAACCTTCTGGTCCATCTCTATGAGTGGCTGCTTGGGTTGAGATGAGATAGATTGTTCTCTTGCATTTTTTAAGAATAATATTCAAAGACTAATGTAATACTGCACAAAAATGATAAAGGAATAAGTGTTTTATTATCTGGATCTAAATACTCATTATCAAGAAACTGATAAGTTAAATTCATTCACATACAATAGACAGCTCTAACTTTGCAAAACCAAATAAATCTCCCAAGGCTCGGAATCCTAAAGACTCACTTAGAAGTCATACAAGTTGGGGTTTTGCTAGTTCAACAAAGGATAGTGGCAGAAAGCTGTCTGGGACTTCTGGTCATTTATACAATATAAACTTCATAAAAAATTATGATATCTTAAAATAGTTTAAGTAGATCTTTTTAATGAATTAGATAAACAGGTCATTTTCTCAAATGATTACAAGAAAAAAAGGAAATTACACTATAATAAAGAGCTGGAGGGAACTGTAGCCCATTGTCAAACTACACTGGCCAGAGTATAAATTTTAACTTCATCCCTATATTAAACATTAAACTCTTTTTTAAGCAGTAAGAAATTAGTACCCTTTCGATGCTATGTTGCAAACGCAGTTTCATTCTTACAACTTCCTGTTGCCGAAAAAGCTCCTTAAGTGGATCTGACAGGGATGGAGGTGGTGTAATCTAAGGGAAAAAATGACACACAATATAATTATAAATTATACATTTTAAAAATGTAACATTAAAATAACAAATCTCTACTGAAATAGAACTTAACATAAACATTGATTTTGCTATTCTGTGGGTCAAATCCTAGTCTTCGAAACATAATCTAGAAATAGCACATTTTTTAGACATTACTTACCTAGTAGAAAAAAAATAAAACAAAACCTGAGTGGTCAAAAAAGTTGCTAAAAATTAATCCATTTTACTCATCTATTCAACAAATATTTATTAAGCATGTATTACTTATCCAAAGCATTGGGCTAGATATTGGATGAGATATAAATATAGATATGATGTGGTCTCTGTCCACAACAAGCAGGGAGATAGACATACACATAAATAGTAACACAAAACAGAATATAGATGCCTGAAAGGAATAATGTACCAGGTTGAAACACCTGGAACAAGATAAAGATGTCATTTCTAGATGGTGGAGGAGAATTCAAAGCACGTTTATTAAGCATCTATAATGTACAAGACTTCTACACAATACTAGGCACTGGGGATACAAAAACAAAACAATCTTTGCCTTCAAAGAGCTATCCAAGGGGATACAACATGTACACAAATAAGTAAATACAAGGCAGAGAGCAGTAACAACTCAGGAATATTGGGTACCTTCTTGGAAGAAGTAATATCTGAACTGAAGCCTGAAGGAAGATAAGAATTCTGAGACACACAGATAAGGACAAAGTTTTGAGTACAGAATATATGAAAGAGGGTTACTTTAATGTCTGTGAAAAGGAGTGTTGGAGCCAGGGTATAGAAAACCTTATGCAGGAGTTTGTATTTTATTCTCAAGGCAAGAGGAAAGCAAGTGAAGGTTTTTGAGCAGTAGCGTGACATGGTCAGAATTGTGCCTCAAGAAGGTTATTTTATATGTTTTGTAGAGGATGGACTGGAGAAGGGAGAAACTGGAAGCAGGGAGCCCAAGTAGGAGGCATTTAAAATAATTCAGAGAAGAGGTGATGAGTACCTGAGGTAGGGGGTGATGGCCAAGTAATCACAGAGAAGAGAATGAATGCAAGATGTTGGGGAGGTAGAACTAAAACTTGGCAACTATATATGGGGATGGGTGAGGGAAAGGAATGAGTCAAAGGCAACTTGGAGGTGATGAACTCAAATAAACTGTGAAGATGAAGCCTTCAACAGAAATAGGTAGGTTTGGAGGAGGGACAAGTTGAGGGGGGAGAGATATTTGGTTTAGTTTGGGATATTTAAGTTTGAGATTCTTATTTGATATCAAGGTAGATATGTCCAGCAGGCAGTGGGCTATGTGGGACTAGAGCTCAAGAGATTAGGGCTGTTGTATATGTTCATTTAGCAATCATCTACATGGAGAAGATAACTGAAAAGACTTAGTTGGTGAGATCACCAAATGAGAATACAGAGATTTCAAATACAGTCTTTTTTTTTTTTAACTTCCAATTTCACTTTATGTAAAGTCTCCAGAATGCTTGGCTGCCTCTGTCTCAAGAAATCAGACAGTCCACACTAAAGCTTAGGTTAAATAAAACCAATATGCAAATATTTCTAGGACTCTGGTTGTGTTATTAAACGTGTGTGTCTCTCTTGCCTTCTTTCTCCCTGACTCTTCCTACAAAGTGGACCATTCGGCAGGTTGTACATGCTTTTAGCCAAGTCTCCGACTTTTCGGAATCCTCACTGCCATTTCTCCCCGGGTTCCCTTGGTTCCCTTGTACCTCATGCCATTTCCCAGCTTTAGTTTCACATGATCCAAAGTGCTTTCACACGAAGCCAGGAGAATCTGCAATTCAGTGCTGTGGAAAATGTGAAACATCCGTCCTACGGTGCATTTTTCAAATCTGGCTCCGTAACTGAAACTTGACTGGTTTGCAACCTGGCTGATAAGGAATGATGAAAGACGAGGACTAAGATGTCTCCTCCCTGTCAACCTGGCAGAGTCTAAGCACTGATCTTGGAAGTGACATTTAAAGTGGAATAAGTGATTAAACTGGACAGTCATCTGATTTTCTACCCACTTGTAATCACTACACAAATTGGAGCTGCCTGAATGCTGAGACTGAGAAAAATGAAATGTGACTTGGTCTTAGGCTCCAAGGAGGTTGCGATCATGTGAAGAGCTCTTACTGTGGTTGGGAAACATTTCATTCTGTTCCCACTAGAAAAATGAGCTCATCCATCTACAGGCAGCCTACCATCACTGGGCCACTCCTGTGGATTTTCTTTCAGTTCCTTCCTTTCCACCTCTCAGGGCTCAGAGGACCATGCATACTATTTTTTTTCCCAAATGCTTTATTAACTTCTGATTTACATCATTCATTTCCACCAGATTTTGAGTTACAATTTTTTCCCCATTTTCCCCCTACCTACCACCCCAGAGTAACAGTCATACAGGATATACCCTTATCCAATCTGCTCTCTCCCATCTCTTCTCCCATACCTTCTTCGACTTTTCCAATAGGGTGAGGTGAATCCCTGTGCCCCACTGTCTGCACATCTTATCTTCCAATTATATGCATGATAGTATTAGTCATAGTATTTATATATATATATATATTAAAAAAAACCTTGATTTTAAAAGGAAGATAAGCAACTCAGTATATACTGTACATGTGTAGCTATGCTAAACATTACCATAACAGATATATTGTAAAAGACTGACCATATTTCCCTCCCTCCCATCCCACCTTCCACCTGGTCCACTGCCCATGTTGATCCTGTCCCTTTTAAAAAGTGGGTGCTTCCAACATCCCTCCCCCACAGCCTGCCCTCCCCTCCACCACCTTTCCCCATCCCCCTCCCTACCACGCTCCTGTAGGGTAGGACACCCTATTTAGTAGGCATGTCATTCTCTGGTCCAAATTCAATGAGAATAAGGTTTTGCCTTTTTGCCTTCCCATTCTTCCCCTCCCCTGCAACCACCTTCCCCTGCCTCCTCTACACGAGACAGTTCACCCCATTGTCTCTCCCCATTCCCCTCACATTACTCTCTCACCTCTTAACTTCACCTTTTAAGTATCATCCCTTCCTATTAAATTTGACCTGTGCCCTCTATCTATGTATACCTGAAAACATATATACACACATTCACATATGTATTCATATGCCCACATACCCTTCAACTATTTTCATACTGAGAAAAGTTTCATCAGTTACAGTTATTGTTTTTCCCTGTAGGAATGTAAATAGTTCAACTTTGATAGGTTCATAGTGATTTGTTTTCCCTGTTTACCTTCTCAAGCATCTCTTGCTTCTTGTATCTGAATGTCAAATTTTCTATTCAACTCTGGTTTTTTCCTCAAGAATGCTTGAAAGTCCTCTATTCCACTGAGTGACCAAATTTTCCCCTGAAACATGATACTCAGCTTTGCTGGGTAGGTGATTCTTGGTTTTAATCCCAGGTCCTCTGCCCTGCGGAATACCATATTCCATGCCCTTCAACCCCTCAGTGTAGAAGCAGCCAGATCCTGTGTTATCCTGATTGTGTTTCTACAATATTGAAATTGTTTCTTCCTGGATGCTTGTAATATTCCCTCCTTGACCTGGGAATTCTGGAACCTGGCTACAATATTCCTAGGAATTTTCTTTTGGGGATTTTTTTCAGGAGGTGATCTGTGGATTCTTTCAACCTCTATTTTGCCCTCTGGGTCTAAAACATCAGGGCAATTTTCCTTGAGAATTTCTTGAAGGATGATTTCTAGATTCTTTCTTTGATCATGGCTTTCAGGTAGTCCAATAATTTTTAGATTGTCTCTCCTGGATCTATTTTCCAGGTCAGTGATTTTTCCCATGAGATATTTCACATTACCTTCTATTCTTTTATTTTTTTGGATCTGCTTAATAGCATCTTGATTTCTCATAAAGTCACTAGCTTCAATTTGCTCCAGTCTAACTCAGTGAGCTTTTGAGATTCTTTTTCCATCTGGCAAATTGGGCTTTTTAAGGCATTCTTCTCCTCATTGCCTTTTTGAGCCTCTTTTGCCATTTGAGCTAGTCTATTTTTTAAGGTGTTATTTTCCTCAGTCAGGCTGTTGACTGTCATTTCACACTTTTCCTGCATTTTTCTCATTTCTCTTCCCAATTTTCCCCCCACTTCTCTTATCTGTTTCTTATGGTCCTCTATGGCCTGTAACCAGCTCATATTTTCATTTGGAGCTTTTGGTGTAGGATTTCTGACATCCTCCTCCTGTTCCATGCTTTGATCCTCTTTGCCCCCAAAATAGGAGTCTAATGTTGCATTTTTCTGTTTATTTTGTTTCCTTTGCCTAGGCATGTTGCCACTCAATTATTTGACTTTTGGGCTTGTTGCCATAGTACGACTTTGCCACCAGCCAGGGGAGCTTCCGTCCCAAACACTGGGGTTTTCTCAACTTCTGGAGGTATTAGTTGGGTGGCCTGTGTGAAGCCTCCACACACTGGAAAGGTGGTCACACATCCCAAGACCTCCAACCCAGACTGCAATCCAGATCCAAGAAGGGTAAAGCAAGAGCGCTTATCCCTGGATGGATCGCCAGATCCCCCCTACAGTTCATAGGCCAAGAGCTGAAGCTGCAATACGGCAATGTGGTGCAAGCTGCATCTGCTCCTCAGCAGCTTCTCGTCCCCAGGGGAAGAAGCTGATGCATTCTCCCAACCAGTCCCAAAGTCCATAGGGCACTAACCTCTCACTTTGTCCTAGGCATCTATGTGTTGATAATTCTGGAAATGCCACAGTTCCTGGTGTTCTGGGGTCCCTCCAGCCAGCTGCTGGTCTGGCCGCCCTCGGGCTAAAACTGTGACTCAAGCGGGCCTGGGATCGGCTCCCAGAGTGCTGTGCTGGCTGCTCCCTGCTGGGCTGCCAGGCTGTCCTCAGTGGGATGTTAGCTTCTCTGTGTCATTTTGTGGGTTCTGGAGCTCTAGAGGTCGTTCAGAGTCCCCCTTTTACATAATTTTGAAGTGGTGTGGGCTGGAGCTCTGCTGTTTCTACTCCACCATCTTGACTCCACCCCCTCAAATACAGAGTCTTGATGGAACTTGTTATTGGGAGAACAGTGGAGGGAGGAGAAAAAGAAGATGCTAGAAGCAGCCTGGTAATGTAGAAAGAGCACTGACTTCAGAATTGGGAGTCTTGCTCTATCCCTTATTACCTATGAGACTTTGAACAAGTCATAACCTCTCTGGGCCTCACTTTCCTTTGTTTGGTAAGGCATCAATAAAAAGGAAGCGACGGAAGAGGTGAAGGAAGGAATTAATGACAGGACAACCTGCTGGAACAGATAGGAGTGATGGAATTAAGAGTACAAATAGAGATGTCCATGTCCGGAGATAAGAACTACAGAGCGTGAAAGCAGATTGAAGCCAACCACTTGCTCTCTTTTGTGTTTTGTTGTGTTTCATTCCTTCTTTCTTGTTCGCTCCATTGGTTATAATTCTTCTTTACAACTAATTAATATTAAACTAATGTTTAATGTGAAAAGATTTGTAGAACCTATATCAAACTGCATGCTGCCATGGTGCGTGGGGAGGGGGAAAGAGAGGGAGGAGCAAATTTGGAGCTCAAGGGATTGTGGAACTCAATGTTGTAAACTAAAAGTAAATTAAAAAAAGAAACATAACTGGGAAATATTTTAACAAAATAAATAAAAATACAATACATTAAAAAAAAGTACAAATAGAAGGGGTACACCTCCTTTGGGACCTGGAACAAAGGAGATAATAGGAGAAGATGTAGAGGAGTTTGAAGTTATGGACTAAGATAGATAACAGGGTTCACTGCAGATGGCCTCAATTAGGGGCCAGGAAATTCTAGTTGGATTGGATGGGATAAGGGTAAAGAAAAAAAAACACTTTAGGAAGCTACTGGAATAGTTAAGTGAGAGTTAAAGATTGAACTAGTGTGATGGCAATAGGAAATAGTAAGGAGATGGATATAGGAGGTATTTTGGAGAGAGAATGAAGAGTTTTTGGTAACCAATAGAATGTATGGGTCAAAGGAAAGAGAGAGTCAAAAGACGCTATGAAGTTCTAAAAACAAGTGATTAGGAGAATAGTGATGTCTTTAGCAGAAATTCAGAAGCAATATAAGTTTTAGGGGAAAAAAAGACTCCTCCAAATTCTATTTAAGTTATGTTGAGATTCAGAAGCTGGTAAGCTATCTAGACAAAGATATTCAATAGGTATTTAGAAACCTAAATCTAGAGCTCAGGAGAGGAAGCAGAAAAATGAAGTTTGAGGGAAGGCCCAAAGAATAAGAAAATATCCAGAGGGATGGGGTAAATTCACAATTTCAAATATTATAGAGGAATCAAAAGATGAGGACTGAGAAAAGGTGATTGTTTTTTGGTGAGTAGGAAGTCATTGTTGTTCTCTGAGAGGGTAGTTTCAACAGAACCATAAAGATAAAAGTTGTATTTCAAGAGCAGAGGGTTGATTCAGCAATTTTATGTAAGCCTACTCTCCTAGGAAATCAGGCAGCGAAAGGCATTAAGGAATGAAAACTTACTGTCCTAACTCAACATCTTAATTTATTCTTCTTTTAGACACAATTTTAACAAGTGGGGTTGCCTTTTGTCTCTCAAACCCATAGCAAATTATTAGAAAGAAATGGCAAGTGACAGAAACAATGAGGGAAACAGAAAAATTTTAAAGCCCAAAAGAACTCAACAAGCATAATGAACCCAAGGTTGGGGCCATTTAGGATAGGGGCGAATTACTTTAGACATTTTACTAGTTTCCTGGGGAAGTCATCATATCACAAAACAATAAAATAACATTTCTAATGATGATCCATACTCAGCAAGAGGTTAATATCAGAATTTTCTATTTAGGATGGCAGGGAAGTATACAATTAATGAAAATTGATTAAAAATTTTAAAAGTTTTAGTATTTAATGGGGGCAAAATTCATTAATTTGTAAAATCAGCAAGTGAAACACCTTTTTCCCAAAATACCAGATAAATGGAATTAAAATACCTAATTCCCCAATATGCCATCTATGAGGTGTTACTGTTACTAGAGCTTAGTTTGTAAGTTAAACATCAGCCCCACTCCCCAGCATAAGATTCTATTGTAATTTATAATGAATATCTTAAAATGTGCTCCAAACCAGTGATAACCAAGTTTCACTTATATATAAACATAGCTTCCAATACAGAATTTTTATAGAATCATAGAATTTACAAGTTGAAAAATATCTCAGAAGTCACCTAGATTATGCTACTTGAAGCATGTCCACTTATACAATATCTGTGACAGAGGATGACAGACTCTTTTCACTTGAAGACCTCCAGTGTTTAGGAATACTCATGATGCCAGAAGGAGCACCCCACTTTGGGATAGCTCTCATTTTTAGGATGTTCTTTGAATTGAATTGAAATTTAGCTTCTTGAACTTCTACTCAATAATCTAAGGATGGTTATTCCCTGAGGCAAGCAGAAAGTCTAATTCTATAAAATAATGCTTCAAATATTATAAGACCATTTCCTATTCCATTCCCCTTCTCAATCTTCTCTTCTCTGGGCTAATTATCCTCAGTTCCTTCAACAGATTCTAGAATTATCCTAAGACATCTTCCTCTCTATAAGCTCTCATTTAACAATTTCCTTGCTAAAATGTGGCATTAAAGCAGAACACAGTAATCTGACTGTAGGCTGATTAGAGCAGAATATAAGTGGATTATTACCTGCTTTGTTCTGGACATTACACTTCTATATTAAGGCAGTCTAATAATTTTTGGGGTACTTTGGGAAGGGAGGGGGAGAGGGCGGAGGGAGAGAGGGGGAGAGAGAGAGAGAGAGAGAGAGAGAGAGAGAGAGAGAGAGAGAGAGAGAGAGATCCTCATCTAAGGAGCTCCAACAGGATGTCATACCCTGTGCAGTATTCTACTTGGAGAACAAAGCCAGTAAATTACTTGGACACTGTTGGCTCAATGCAAAGCAATTAGTGTTAAATCTAGCCTCAGACACTCATTTGCTGTATGATCCTGAGCAAGTCCACTTTAACTTCAGTTTAAACTGTTTCCTCAACCATACAATGGGGCTAATAATAGCACCTATTTCTCAATGTTGTTGTGAGGATCAAATAAGATAATAGTGTTTGGGACACAGTAGACACTTAATAGTTCTTGCCTCTCCTAAAGAATATTTATTTTCTGGTTGAAGACTAAACCACAGGTTAGCAAAAATTTATGGAGGAACTATGTAGGACTTTGTGGGAAAGAACTTACTGGAATTACAAAGGCTTGTCCCAATAATAACCCCATATTTTGTTTCCTTCTAGGAGGAGTGGGTAGGCTATTTCAGTGCTCTATATAGTTCTGTAACTGGTCATGGTCCAAGTTATTGGCCATCCTCTGTTTTTATTTCCCTTTCTGAACACAGGTAACATCTGTGGGGCTTATCCAGGACTACCCCCTCCCCTTTACCTGGTCTGCTAGATTTAGCATGTCATGAGCCCAAGACAACTCACCCAGGACCTGAGGGGCTGATTTCCAATCAATCTCAAGTACCTATCCCTTTTTAGGAGCCCCTGAACTTTGGGGATCACTCGTGTTTGTCATATTTTACTTATTTTAGATCTAGACTTCTGCCCTATTGTGGCATTAATCTGGATAGCTTGCTGGGGATCATTATGAGCTCCAAATCAATAGGAAAATGGTTTTATAGCTCAAGTATTATACCTTTTGTACCTCAAGTGCTTTCCTTGTGTGTGTGTGGGGGGGGTAAGTTTTAGATACTGGTTTGATTTCTGATCAACCCATTCACCTTGAATTTCATTTTGGATTACTCTATGTACTGAAGGGATCCAATGGAGATATTTCTTCCCCAGGCCTCCATCTGGATTGCCCTATGAGACATAGGTATCCACTAGAGAAATTTTTATCCAGAATAGTTTGATTGTTTACCTGAAAGAGGTAGACTTTTGATTAACTCATAGTCCCAAAACTCTGTTGGGAGAACCCCACATGCCTTGGGACCTCAAATAGGACTAGACTTTCCCTCTAAGGAGGGAAGATTTTTTTTTCTTTAAAGCTACTTGCTTTGCTTTTAATTTTCCCCCCCTTAACTGTTTCTGGGAGGGACAAGCCCTTATACACTAAGACAAGAGGTAACCCATAGGACCTTTGTAAAATTTGGCTTGTGGAATCTGAATAATTATATGATTGGAGTGAGGGGGTATATTATCACAAGGTCCAATAGTTCTAGAAAGAGTGTACCCTCACAAAAGACTGTTCATTTTAGCAATTCTTAGGATCTATGCATCATCAATGCTGTTAGCCCAGCACTGATGTAGTCAATCAAAATGATAAATGTTGAAGCTTTTCCAAGTTGGCAGAGAACTATCCACAGAGCTTTTCCAAATTGGCAAAGAACTAGCCAGAACTGGGGATATATGTCACAGTGCCTCTAAAATACCCCAATTTCATTTGCTGGGAGAACAAACATTTAATTGGTGGAGAATATGGATTTGATTAGAGGAAGATAAGTTCTTGAATCAACCTTATAACATTACAGGGTCAGGGCCCATCTGAGGGGATATTTTCCCAGAGAAAGTGGGCATATTCACTAAGGCCTTGCTGAAAGAACATAAGGAACTGAAAATAATTGCCTTTCTGTGGCTCAGTAAGATAGGCTACTCTCTTTTAAAAGTCTGTAAAAGTGAGATAATATAGCAGCTCCTTCTTTAGGAATTTCCTTTTCTGCATGCATCAGACTGAAGTGCAGCACAGCAGACCTACAATTTCTGTGTGCATATGTATGTAAACCTGCGCACACTAGTATGGTTTCCTCCTCTGTCTCTAAAGCAACCTGTGACAAAAACTAATGGCAGGCACAGATGTACTTAACACATGAACTGAGAGGACAGTAATGGACAAATTTTCCTGTGCTCCAACCACCTGGTTACCATAGGAGAGATTCTGGATTTCTTTAAGCAAATTGTTGCAGGAATCTAGCCTTCTATCTAGAGAAGGGAGCCTTGTTGGGTAGTATGCTAGCTTTGGGACTTGCTTCCCCAAAGAAAAGGATAATTCGGGGGCGACTAGGTGGCACAGTGAATAGAGCACCAGCCCTGGAGTCAGGAGGACCTGAGTTCAAATCTGGCCTCAGACATTTAACACACACACACACACACACACACACACACAAAACTAGCCATGTGACCTTGGGCAAGTCACTTAACCCCAATTGCCCTCCAAAAAAAAAAAAGGTGAAAAAAGAAAAGGATACTTCATCTAGTCCCTACACAGGATCTTATTTAGAGAGTAATGCCTGGGAGTTACTTGGATGGTGTTGACTTGATGGAAAAGGGATGGCTTGTTCAGTCCCCTTATTTCAGTAAGTTTTTTTTTGGGGGGGGGGAGGGCGGGGAGCAACATAGGGAGGGAACTCTTCCTCCTGTAGGATTCTATAGAAAAGGAAGACTCACTGGAATGTCAAAGGAATGACTTGATAGTAATCCTAAATTTAGTTCTCTTCCTGGACAAGAGTGATGGTAGGGTAGAGATGATGGACTACCTTAGTGTTCTATGCTTTGTTTTTGTTCAAGGAATTCAGTGAATCCTTGCTTTGTTTGCATTTGTACCCAATATGCATTTGATACCTAGAATGCTTGTATGGGTGTCGAAGACCCTTTTAGTCAAATATAGAGGAAATTAAGACACAAGTTATAGCATGTGTATATTGGGAGACTTTCCTAGAATAGAGAGAAAATTACCCTCTCGGGGTCAGGCCCTCCGGATCTGACCTAGTCCCACATGAGTTCTGAGCTTTAGGCAAATCTAGGGCTATGGATTATTACAATTTGCAAACCATGATTGATTGAACAACAACTAATTTTTGAGGATAAGAAAATGTTCAATCAATAATTAACATTTTTTCTTATATCAGATATATTAAAAATACTCATTTTTGAATATCAGAAAGCATATAAAATATAATGAAAGTTCTTTGCCATGCTAAAAAGATTCCAGATACAAAAATACTCAGCTTGGAAATAAAGTAATCCTGGGATGGCTAGGTGGTACAGTAAATAAAACACTGGCCCTGGAGTCAGGAGAACCTGAGTTCAAATGCAGCCCTAGATATTTAACACTTACTAGCCATGTGACCTTGGGCAAGTCACTTAACTCCAATTGCCCTGCCTTCCCCTCTCAAAAGCAAAAAAAAAAAAAAAAAAAAAAAAAAAGGGCAAAAAAGGGAAAAGAAATAAAGTAATCCACAATTTGGCTCCAGCCTATCTTTTCTGACAGATTTCATACTTTGTGCACTCTCCCTCCTCACCTAGGTCACTTAGAATACTTATCTTACTTTCAAAACTTAGATCTGGAAGACCCTTCTACTTGGAATCTTCTTTGATTTGGCTGTTGGAGCTCCTTTCCTTCTTAAGTTACTTTGCCTTTACTTAAAGGCATATTCACCTTAGATGAAAGTAAATTTCCAAGGTGAGGGATTATAATTTTGTCTTTGTATACCTGAGGTCCAACACAGTGCCTTCCTTTCTCTTGGCAGGTGCTTTACAAAGCTATGTAAAGTTAAATAGTCATAAAATGAGATACTCCTAGGGACTCAAATCTTACTCCCCTCAGAGGGAGGGCCCCTAAAATATATCTTACCAGTTTATCTGGACTTCTAGAGAGACAAATCATGCCTTATAATAACGAATGCATAACCTGACAATCCATTGACACTGTCATTTTTTTCTCTCACCAGGATAGCATTTGGCAGATAGCAGGAATTGAATAAATATTTGTTGACTGAATGGATATAGTCCTTTAAAGACAACAACTCTGCCATCCTTTTGAATATTATGAAATAAAATGTTAAGTGATATGTTTATGCTGATGGTTAGAGTGGTTATGCAGAAACAGAATTAAAACTGGGCTCTAGTCCAAGGTTTGGCCACTTACTAGCCATGTGACCCTGGGTAGAGTCACTAAATTTCTGAGTCTCAGTTTCTTTATCTGTAAAATCTGCTTTCCCTCATAAGGTGGCTGGCTGTGAAGACCAAATAAAATAATGTATGTGAAAATGATTTCTAAACTACTGTGAAAATGATGTTGTTGTAGTTTTGTATCCTGGTTTCTAATGCTATGTGGCTCAATCACTTTTATCAAAGTTCTTTATTTCTATAACTTCCTATGTCTCATTATTATTTTTCTCTCTTATATCTTTATTCCCCAAATATTTTTTTCTTTACACTTGAATTATATTCTATATTCCTCTATTCCAGGGGACTTTAAATGTTGCTTGGGAAACTAAGGATCTTGGAGACTGAGGCTAACTCAACTTATTCATATACTCATGACACACATACACACAAATGCATATTAAAATGGTTAATTAGCTAAGAGAAATATTAAGGGCATTAGAGGGCCACTAAAACTTTGTGGGATATGATTTATGACTGAAATTTAGCTATGAAGAGGTTTACCATGTTCAAAGTGAACAGATTAGGAAAAGGAGGGGTAGAATACTTGCACATGGTAAGTGCTATTCTATACAGAGAAAATACATTTCCTCATGTATTTGAGAAAATGTAACCAAAACGAATAAGATGCTTTTGAGAAAGGAATTCTGACAAACACAAGATGTCATAAGATATATACGTGTGTGTATGTATGGAGAGAGAGAGAGAAGGAAGAGAGAGGAGGAGGAGGAGGAGGAGGAGGAGGAGGAAGGGAGGGGGAGAGAGAGAAGAGAACTGACTAATGCTGACTGTAAAAAGATACATACAGATGACATAAGCAAGCTGGTCAGGGTGGGAGTTGGGAAGACAGAATAGTGTAAATAAATAGAGAAAGAGATGTAACATTGTGTCGAAAATTTCCTATGATCTTCCGATGGTATTTCATGAACTATGAAGAAAATAAAATGGATGATGAGTTAATTTTTCCTTAGGCTGTACAAAGCATTATGACCAGCACAGGGGAGGTGCTAGCTCTGCTGTACACTCTGCCCTAGATTATATATGGAGTACTGTCTGATTCTGGTTGCTACAGTTTAGGACACTGATTACCTAGAAATTATCTAGAAGAGAGCACCCAAGATTGGTGAGAGGATTAGGAAAACATGCCATCGAAGGATCTATTTAAGGAACTTGGGATTTTTGGTGTGAAGAATAAAGTATGGAGAGTATAATAGCTGTTTCTGAGTGGTTGAAGGGCTGCCATGCCAGAGTAAATTATACTGGTTCTGTTTGGCCCTGAGGGCAGAACTAAGAGCAATGAGTGGAAATGGAAAAATACAGATTTTGACCTCACATAATGACAGCTTCTTAGCAATTTCCACCAAATAGAATCCAGTAGGTTAGACAGCCTCTTGCAGGGATGGCAGAAATGGGAGATTCCTTTTCAGATATTGGTTAGATTGGACAACTTCTGAGGTTCCTTTCAATTCTGATATTCTGTGATTCCTGAGATAGTTTGTTATTACTGTCTTAGTTTTCTGATAGTATAAGGTTCTTCCAGTAATTCCAATAGTTATGAAGTTTTCAGTATGAATTCTAGATAAACAAAATATATTTCACATAGTACTTTAGAGAGGGCAATACCTGTCTCACAAAATATAATGAAGTATAATTCTTGCAGATAATGAAACAACATCAACTACACAAAAAATTAGGAATCACTCAGGCATCCTATACATATTACTAATAACTTGATTAAAATAAAATTTCAATTGTATGGTCCGGACCACTCGTAGAAGCAGAAAGATTAATAAGGTTAAAAGACTCCAGGTTTGTTACTAGCTAGTCATATGATCTTAGGCAAGTCACTAGTCTTTCTGTATTTCAGTTTCTTCATCTATAAAATGTAGAAACTAAATATTAAATACCTTTTCAAGCTCTACAGTTCTATGATTCAATTAGAATCATCTTTAGAGGTAGCTAGTGGTGCAGGGGGAAAGTGCTTGGCCTGGTGTCAGGAAACCTTGAATTCAAACCCAGCCACTTACACTTACTAGCTGTGTGACTCTGGTCAAGTCACTTAACTTTTGTATGTCTAAGTTTCCTCACCTGTAAAATGGGGATAATAACAGTACCTTTTTCTCATGGTTGTTGTGAGGACAAAATGAAGTCAATTTTTATAAAATGTTTTGTAAACTTTAAGGAGCTATATAAATCCTAGCTATATTATTAGACTACATTGTTTATCATACAAAAAGTAACTTTGTTTTCCCATTTTGCATCTTGGTATTCCAACAAAATATTAGGTAGTAAAGACAAAATAAAACTGTGAAAGGAGAAAATTTCTAGTGCTGCTTTTTTCCACTTTGGGACCCAGTTTCCTGTCAGTAAAATGAATGGGTGGGATTAGGTGTTTTCTAAATCCCTTCCAGCTTTAAAATTCAGTAATTCTATGAAATGTTTAAAGTTCTGGGTTTAATGGAGGACAGGCATCAAAGGTTTAAATTGAGGTGAAACTCAGGTTCTCAAATGAAAAATAATTTCTGGTAGCCTAGGGTCTGGAAAACCTAACTTAGAAAAAAGAGAAGAAGATATATTAAGATACAATATGTCTCATGTTTTGCATATAAATGAACTACAAAAATGATTTTTTAAAAAAGTAAACATGATTTTGGGATACAACAGCAATGTAACATAACAAAGATGAAAGCACTTTCTGCCTTACTTTACCTCAAGTCAATACTGTCATGACAATTATACTGATATATCTTGCTAAAAGTCAATGGTTCTGCAATTTGTTCCAGAGGAAAAATGTTATAAATGAATAACAGTAGAGTTTCAAGTGTTTCTTATGGCCTTAATTACAATATATTAGTGATGTCACTGAGAAATGATGTTGCTGAATCAAGTGCTTTAAGAACCTTAAAATGATATATAAATGATAGCTGTGATTACTGCCATCATTTAAATTATGTATCTCCCTAGCACTTAGTAGAGGGCTCTATGTTCAGATGAATAAGTGAGTGAGTGAGTGAGAGAGACAGAGAGGGAGGGGGAGGTAAAGAGGGAGGGAGAGAGGGAGAGAGAGAGAGAGAGAGAGAGAGAGAGAGTGTGTGTGTGTGTGTGTGTGTGTAAGACATTCCTATAGCTTAAGGCAAATTGAAGGAATAGTGGTTTCAGTTCCTAAAATATCAGTCCTTGGCAGTTCATTCTGAACAATACTATCATGCTGACCATAAGGCTAAATAACAAAACCTCAAAACAAAGGCATGTGCTCTGAAAGTAATGATTATATTGTCAGCCAAATGAGAGACCATTAAAAATATATTAAATAAACAGCAGATGGCGCCATAAATCAGCACATTAAAATACCATTCAGGTGTAGCATGGAGAACCCATACAAAAGTTTCATCTATAATCTTGGAATATAAAATTTACTTATATTTTCAATCTTTAAGATGGGTAATTATTTTAGGTAAATTTTCTTTTTTCTTTTTAAAAAATCTTAGCGGAACAGAAAGCCTCTTGGAATACAACAAAAATAATTATTTTTACATTTTTGAGTATCTTCATAAAATGATGACTATTTCATTTGTTTGCCCTAAACTACTACTTAACTCTTATTCAGAGTTCCCTGAGATGTGTCAGGAATTTTAGTTAATAAAAGTAATAAATACAAGGAAATAGTTAAAACCTTTTCTCCCTCCCCCTTTTTTTCTTTATATTCCTCCAGAACAAGATTTCAAAATCACTTGCAGTCTTGTGTGGAAACGAAAATACAATCCTTCTCCTTTAACTTTTCGCCAAAAGCTTTTCATATAATTGCATGTGAATGGAATCAATTATTTTTTAAAAAACCTTCTGTCTTGGCTAGTTCTTTCAGAAGCATCTAGTTATTTGAAACCCAGAAGACCCTCCTTTAATGAAGTTCTTTTCCTTTAACCAAATCACAAATATGCAGACATTACTAAATTGAATCTAAGGAATATCTTGACATATTCAAAGTGTATTTTATCAAGTAAAACTGTTACTTACAGTAGGAATACAAATCTTGCTTAAGGGGTTTCCATCCAGGAGGTAAGATCCATTAAATGTCACATATTCATCATAATACTGAGGTGCTTGAGGAATAACACTACACAGTAATTTGCGTTTCTCTTCTATTTTTTTTCTTATGTGCAAGTATTCAAAATATGGATTTGCCCTCTCTGAACTATATGGCTGAATCTCATCTAATTTCAGAGAATCTACAATGGCTGCCAGAGATTGTTGAGTTTTCTCTTTTGCTTGTAGTAAAGAGGGATTCACTTGCACAGGCTGAGGCACACGTGACATTTTCCTTTTCCGGGGATGGTGGACTTGGGCATCATCTTCCTCAGTTAACCTTATTCTTCCTCTAGGAGATGCAGATTCATTATCTTTTTCAGATAATGGCACACAACTAATAGGGATCTGTTTACTCTGATTTGCCATTATATTTGCTCTGTTTCTAGTCATTCTTTGAGGTATTTGGTGATCAGTTTTATCATCTTCGGCAGTTTCTTCTACCTCTATTTTAACTAACTGACTACATTTATGTATTTCTGTTTGACCAGTTGACTGTAAGTGACTTTCGGGATTTGATAAAGAGTTTTGTTGTGATTCCTCATCTTCCATGGACAGAAATCCTTTTCTACTTTCACTATAATTTTTTGAACTATCTTGTTCATTTAGGTTTCCTTTAGATATCCCTGCATTTAGTTCACCAAGATCCACATCAGACTTATTAGCAAAATTGATTAAAACTGAACTCTCAAGTTTTTCTTTTTCGTGTGAAATAACCTGAGTGTCAGCTGTGTTATCAACTTCATGACTGCTTGAAGTTTTATAAATAAGTTTGCTAAATGAATAAGGATGTGTATTTATTTGTGAATAGGCATCATTTCGAAGAAAGTCCTTTTCTGATGGTACTATGGGCAAGGCATTAGTCCTTTCATAATTTGGTGATGTATCCTGAATTGTCCTTTCAGCATACATAGTGCCAAATGCATCTGTCTTTTGACTATCAGTTGGAAAAAAAGTATTTTCCAAGTCTTTATTATCTGTGTCTAAAACAGAATTATTTTGGACTAGAGTCTTCTGTTGAAAAGTTGACTCCTGATTACCAATGTATGACAAAGACATATGTTTAGGAATACATTCAGCATCTGGGAACGACTGGCCATGGAAAGAACAGGGTGGCTGAGAAGGCATAAAAGATGCTGAATCTTGAGCACCTGAATTTCCTTGGATTTCAGTTTGATGTTGAGGTAATAATTCAGAAGTATTCTGTTCCTTTAATATTCTGCTGTCAGGATTACACAATCCTTGGACGACTGGATCTTGATCAGGTACTCTATAATTTGAACAGTTAAAATCATTTGTGCTTAATGACTCCAATCGTTCAACAGGTATCTCCCAAGACTTATTTTGTTGAGTCATATTAATTAGATTACATGGCTCTACATGCATAGGGTTTTCACCTACAGGGCTCATTTGAGCAGTACGTTTGATAACATTTGTATCTGATGAACTATGTTTACTGCTGAAAGATGTAACTGGAGAAGTAACAAAACTGGAATGTAAGTTAGACACTTTTGAAAGGTCATTTTCAGGCACATTACAAGAAGATACTTCATGTTTAGGGGAACTGCAAATATGACTTGGCACAGCTAGCAACCTGCTTTGATTGTTTTCTTCTGACATTGTTTGAAGTTGTTTTATATGTTCTGAAATGACAGGTGGCATGCTACATCTTCGAACTTCCACAACAGGTCTACACTCACTAATAATAAGCTTAACATCTTCTACAGAAGATGACCTGAGATGAGATGTTGGAAGTCTGTTTGCATGTGGTAATTTAATCCGCTCTGACAATTCGGTTACACTGTCCAACTCCCTCTCATGAAGGGCAGGAGATTTGGCAACTGGCAAAAATGGTGACTGTGAAAAGGACATTTGGGAATCAGAACCTTCCAATATAAAGTCAGA
Source organism: Gymnobelideus leadbeateri (assembly GCA_011680675.1). Taxonomy (NCBI): domain Eukaryota; kingdom Metazoa; phylum Chordata; class Mammalia; order Diprotodontia; family Petauridae; genus Gymnobelideus; species Gymnobelideus leadbeateri. The sequence goes on from WOXC01005317.1 coordinate 25,190, forward strand.
ATCATATTCAACTATAGGCCTTGGGGTTGTCACTGTAGTATGGCAGGAATCTTCTGAGCTAGCAACTGAAATCATTGATACAGATCTAGAGCTGAGACCTGTTTTTTCACTTTCTGATCGAGGAGATCTGCTTAAATTATCTATAATTAAAGATGACTTCCCAACATTTGTTATATTCTTTGTGTCTACAGATTGAGATCTGTTACTTGTAGCATCTTTCAAATGTTTCTCTTTAGTGTAAACATCAGACAACTCTGAACTCTTTGACCTAATTAGTTCTTTATTTTTTGATTCTGCTAGTGTATTTTTTGCTTTTTCTTTATCTTTTACTTTATTGAGTTCTAAACAGGAACGGTTCCTCAATCTTTCCTTTTCTTTTTGCTTAATTTTTTCCTTATGTTTTTTATGCCACTGTTCTATTTCTAGGTCTTTAAGGCTTAGCATTCTTTCAAAACTTGTTTGCATTAAATCATCATTAACTAACCTCTTTTCTTTTGGTCGAATATCTTTTGGAGTCAATGATGATTTAGGTTTAGGCTTATCTACTTCAGATTTGTGCTTGGGTAAATGATTTAGTTGTATTTTTTCTCTGTGCTTATCTCGTTCTTTATACCTGTCTATATCTTTATCCTTTTTATCTTTTTCTTTTCCATCAGGAGTTTTCAAAGGTTCATCTTTTGTTTTTTCTTTGAGTGATGAAAGCTTTTCATGCAGTGTCTTACTACTTTCTGTGGAAGTTGACCTTCTCTCTTCCTGTACATGCTTAGAAGCAGCTAAAGATAAACTTTCTTTATCTCTAGATTTTTCCCGTTTCTCAAGCTCCCTTTCTTTTTCTTTTGTCTTGCTTTTTTCAAGTTTAATAGATTCACTATCTTTATCTGATAGCTTACCTTTTTTCTCTATGAAGTGTTTTTCTTTGCTTTCACCTAGATGCCTCTCTTTTTCAGTTTTTTCTTTGTCATGTTTTTTATCCATCTTATCTCTACTTTTTTCTCTGTCATCAGCTTTTTTAACTGTAGCAACATTTTTTATCTTCTCACTTTCTTTATGGTATTTTTCTGCCTGTTGTGAATTTCCTCTGTCCTTTTCTTTTGCTTTATCTATGCATTCATTCAATTCTAATTTGTCTCTCTCTGGCTTATGCTCATGCTTTATCTTCTTTTCTTTTTCAGTACTTTTTCTGTCATTCCTTTCCAAGTCTTTTTCTTTAATCTGAAGACGTTTCTCAGGCCTGTCCTTATTTTCTTTCATATTCTTTTCTTGTTTGTCAATTTCTGTCTCCTTTTCTATTAAATGCAATCCCATTGATTCTTCTTTAATACTTATACCCAAAGGAAGTAATTCTGTATCTGTTGATATACTCTCCCTTTCTTCTTTTAACTCTTTGATTTTTTCTTCCTTAAAGGACTTTTCACTTTCCTTTTTCCCTTTTTCTCGTTCCTCTTTAAAGCTTCTTTCTTTCGGTGTGTGTTTTTCCTTGCTTGATTTGTCATCTTTTGTGTTTTTTTCCAACTTAGATTTTTTTTCTGATGGCAGGAATTCATGTTCCACATTTAAAAAGATATCTTCAGTTTCATCACTTTTAAAAAAATTCTCTTTCCAAAATTCTCTATCAAATTCAACACTTCTCTGAACTGCTTTATTTCCATCCTTATTTTTGTATTTTTCTTTTTCACCATCTGGCTCTTTTTTGTGCTTTTCCTTTTCTCTGTCTTTATGTTTTAATTTATGTTTCTTTAATGTCTTGCCTTCTTTATCAATCTTTTTCAGTGCATAGTCTGAATTATCAAAAGATAGGCTATGATCTTCATCTTTAACTTTTGGAATAGATTTATCACCAAATTCTAAGTGGAAATCTTTCTGATGATGCTTACTTTTTTCTTTATGTTTACAATACTTTCCACTAGAAGTTTCCAACAGGAATTCTGAATCTGCATTGTTTTCATGTCTAACAAGGTCAGATTGTAAGGACATTTCAGAACTACCTGGTGATAAGCATGTTTTGGTGTTTTCTTGTTTTAGTAGTGCTGATTGTTTTTCACTTAGTCCACAGGGATGTTTAGGAGATTTACTAGTAGTAATGTGAAATAAATGTAATGAAGTATCATCTTTTGGAGTAAAAGACTTCCTAAAATTTTCTTCCTCTCTAGTTTTGTCTAGAGAATCTAATACAGGATTACATGCCAAGTTTGTTACTCTAGAATTTTCTTTTCCTTCTTTTTCTTGCTTCAACTCTTGATTTTCTTTATTTTTGTTCTGATTTTTTAACTTTCTTTTAACCTTTCCTTTCTGTTTATGTTCATTTGCAACTAAATATTCCTTTTTGGATCTTAGATCAGAAGTTGAAGTTTCAGGGACAGAACATGGAGCAGAAACAACTTTTTTGTCCTGTAGAATCTCTTCATCTGAACTTTCAGAGCTTGAATACAGAACTCTAGATGGCTTCTGTTTTTTACTTTTAAATAGTTTGGGATAGACTTTTTCTTGCTTTACAAACAAATTCTTTTCTATTTCAGATTCATTTTCCTTTCGTAGTTCTTTCCTAAGAATGTGTCTGTCATCAATCATTTTATTTATTTCTTCATCATCATCATCTTTGAATTCATATTCATCAAGAGCAGATGGAAGAGGGGCTTTACTTGGTATTAACTGTTTACTTTCACTGACTAGTGAGTCTTTCTCTGCTTCAGAATCAATATTTTCATCAACACTAGAAGGGTTTACAGATGGAGCCTCTTCAGAATCTAAAATAAGAAAAGAAAATCTGTCAATCAACAAATGACATTCTTCAGAAAAATCAGGATGATTTATATATATACATATATATATGTATATATATATAGTATGCAAACAACACATTCCAAATTAAATTGAATTTTTAAAAAATCACGAGGTTTATATATGAATTATGGAGACAGCAGAACAACGAAGTTTTGCTATCTTCTGAGTCCATGTTATGGAATCACTTAGTAGGAAGTCCTTCTGTTACTTCTAAAGCCTCTTAAGAGCTCATATATTATCATGAAGTGTTGCTTTATGAAGTTTTTTTTATACTTATATAGAATACTTTTAAGTATTTCTACAAAGAACTATGTGAGTCTATCAAAGAAAAATTTAAAAGGTGGAAGTCATTTTTAATTAGAAAAACAAACACCAACTTACTAAAAAAATTAGAAAATTAAATTCAATAAGATGAAGAAATGCAATCCAAAAGGTTATATTAGCAAATTAGCTAAATAAATGAAATCTTATCCATCCATTAATCTATTGAACTATCCATCTTTGTGTTCTGAGATACATACTTTGTTCTTCAATTTCCTAACTACTAATTCATGTACATATAATACTAAATCTACTTCTGGGGAGTCAATACTTAAAAGATCTGTGATTTTATTACAGATTTTATTTATCACAATTTACAGATAAGACAGCTGAGGCTCAGAAAAGTTAGTTCCTTAGAACCAAATAAGATAAAAATAGGGGTCTTTTGGGAGCCCATCTAGGTCCCAGAAGTGATTTTGAGAACCTATACCCCCAGGAGTTAGAAATTCCAAAGTCTGTAGTTCAGTGGCACAACTTTTAGGAACCAAAGGTCATTTCCAATCCAGTGTCACAATAGTATTTATTAGGATTACTGTATAAAATAGCTCAATTATCTCATATTTAAAAGGATATGGAAATTTATTTATATGAAATTACAAAAATGTATCTATCTGTGTACATTTACATACCCTTAAACTTCTTAAGCCAAAAGACTCTTCCTTTGGCTATCAATCTCCTTCGTGTGTTGTCTCTCCTTATTAGAATATAATCTCTTTGTAACCTGTTATAGCACAGGACTACCTTTAGGATTTTAAATTCATTGATTCATTCATTCATGCACATGCATAAATGCAAGAATAAGTTAATTCTTGCCAACAAGAAACTATTTTAAAAACAATTTTTTGAGCTTTGTCAATGATAAGAGATATTTAGGGGAAAACACCATTGTTCTATATCAGGGTATTAATGTTATAGTGTCTAACCCATCTCCAATTAGTCATAAATTTGAACTGAGGATTCAAAGAGATAAGGGCAAGAAGGGAAATGGAGATATTAGATAAAATAATGTCCTAAATCCCTATTTTAAAAGGCAGGGGTATTCTACCTTTAACACATTGCTTCTCAAGTTGAAGGGAATCTCCTCTTCCATCCACTGCAATTTCCCCTTAGGGAGAATCCCAACCTGGGTACCTGAAGAAAGTGGTCTACTCAATCTTCCCTTGCACCCCACAACCAATGCTCTTCCTTTCCCAGATCACATGCTAGGTTTGGTTGGCCCTGGCTCTATACTCTAGGTCAATGGCTGTAAATTTTAAAAGTTCTTCTCCCTCACCCATTTTGTTAAGTAGAAATGCATAAGTTAGGATCTGTATTATAGAGCTCATTAAATTATCTTTCCTTCTAAAAATACTCCTTTTTCAAAATTCCTGCTTTCTGTTGAGGACACTACTATTCTAACAGGCTCCCAGTTTCTCTTTTTATCTTTTATGCCTCTCTTCAAAATTACCAAAGATATCAATTGTCAATTTTTCTCAGTCTTTATCCTTCATGACCTCTCTTGCAGCATCTGACATTGTTCATCACTCTCTTTTCCTGGATATTTACTTTCTTCCTCCCTTATTTGTTGAAAATTCTGTATAAAAATTCTCACAACTGCACACTTACATTTGGAAACGGAGTTTTCTGATCTATTAAAAAATCTAAAGGAATAGTTTTACTTATTAACAATATAAAAATGAAACTCCTTCTGTTTAGTTTGGGAGAACAAGTGATTGACATCAGGGAAGATAGTGAAGCCTGATGAATCCTATAAGCCTCTTCTCAGAATGTTTTTAAATGCATAAAATACTTAAGATTATAAGAGAAATCACTTAGTGAAACAGTTATGAATATATTTATGTACACATACACATATCCAAGTTCATGGACCTCAGGTACTACAATCTAGAACTATATATCCTTGTGAAATATCTTTTGTGGCTATGAGAAACATTAAAACCAAATACTGATATAAACTGAACTTAGAGACAGTTCTTAGAATTATTTTATCACAAAGTGTCAAATCAATATTTTAAAAAATAGTGAAGCATATTCAATCACATTGCTCACTAAAATATTATTTTATTGAAAACAAAAAGGTTTTGTACCATTAATAAAATAATTTCAAAATATTTCATCTTTATCTCTCCCCTTATTTCAAATTTTGTGCTTTATAATGGTCATAATTATTAGCATAGTACATTTATGTAATTATGAATAAGTCAATATACATATACTGAGTTAAACGCTCAAATTTTTGGTTTTTATTGGTAGGGGTGCTGATGCATTGCAGACCATAGCTTTCAGGCTCTAAATGTGAAGAAAGGAAAAAAGACCTTTAAAAGATCCTATAGCTTGGATGGCATGGAATTAATAATGAGGATACCTCATGAGCACTAAGGAAGAGCTGAGTATGCTAATTTTCTATTGCTGAGTTCCCTTTTCCTTTCTGAATTTTCAGAATTGCTTAGCTAGGAAACAAAATACACTCTTGCTACTTCTTGCCTGGTAGGAAACCCGGTATAGTGCAGTAAAGGCATGACTACAACTATATCACACACACAAAAAAAACTCCCTCTCCTAATGAGTCAAGATTCATTTAGATTAAAAAAAAAAAAAAGGACTATCCCCAGGTTAAAGTGATTTCCATTTGTGATTCATAACTCAGTGTGAACTATTTTTCTACAACCTAGTGAACATCTAGAACAATGAAAGAAGAGTTTTGAGTAGAGGAAAGGGGGTAAGGGGAAAGAGAGATGAATTTATAGTTTGAGACATTTTATGGTAGGATAGACTTAGGTAGAGTAGAAAAGGTGCTGCATAGGGGCCAGAGTCATATTTCATACATTTTTCCTGTGGTCTTAGTATGGCAACCGATAGATTGTTTCCAGTGAACAATCTCTAAAGGCATGAAGACCTAGAGGTTGCAGATACCTAGAGAGACATATAGCAAATTGAGGATGACTCTGTGTCTGCATATCACTATTATGCCATGACATCTGAGGCACAGTAAGGATGGCCTTTTCTCCTTAGGTTAATTGTATTTTTTCTATGTATTTGGGGCAAGTTACTAATAATTGTAGGAAATAATAAACCAGATTTTGAGCTCCAGCTAAAATCTCACATTTCCTTAAAGCTCTTAATGCTAACTTAGTGCCTTCCTCCCCTCTGTTGACCATCTTCAATTTATTCTGTCTACATTTTATTTGTACATAGTTGTTTGCATATTATTGGGTCCATTAAGACTGTCAGCTCTGTAAGAAGAGGAACTATTTTTTGCCTTTCTTTTTGTGTCCCCAAAGTTTTAGACAGGGCTTGGAACATAGCAGGCACTTATTAAATGCTTGTTGTTCTGACTTAATCCTTTTAAGTACCTTCTTCCATTTCAGTCAAATGGTTTTGACTGAAGTTTCCTGGATACTGTTTGACTCAAGTTTTATAAGCACCCAATTGAAGAGGGTTATTAAATAAATACATATGGATAAAGAATAGCTCACATATATGGGCAGCTGGATGGCACAGTAGAGTGCTGGGTCTGTCATGTTAGCCAATTTGATAGGTGTGAGATGGTACTTCAGAGTTTTTAAAATTTGCATTTCTCTAATTATTAGTGATTTAGAGCATTTTTTCATGTAACTATTGATAGCTTTGATTTCTTCTTCTAAAAACTGCCTGTTCATATCAATTGGGGAATGGTTCTGATTTTTATAAATTTGGATCAGTTCTCTACATAGTTGAGAAGACCTTGTCAATTATCTTTATATTTTGTGTACCTAATTTATTTTACTGATCAACCACTCTATTTCTTAGCCAGTACCAGATTGTTTTGATGGTTGTTGCTTTGTAATATAGTTCCAAATACAGTACTGTTAGGCTGCCTTCCTTCACATTGCTTTTTACCAATTCTATTGATGTACTTGACCTTTTGTTTTCCAGATGAATTCTGTTATTATTTTTTCTAGCTTTATAAAATAATTCTTTGGTAGTTTGATTGGTATAACACTGAGTAAGCAAATAAATTTAGGTAAATTTTTCATTTTTCTTATTGGCTCAGCCTACCCACAAACAATTAATATTTCTCCAATTGCTTAGATCTGTCTTTATTTGTGTAAAAAGTGTTTTGTTCATACAGTTCATGGGTATGTTTTAGCAGGCAGACTTTCAAGTATTTTAAAGTGTCTGAAGTTAATTTAAATGGAATTTCACTTTTTATCTTTTCCTTCTGAGTTTTGCTGCTAATATATAGAAATACTGATGATTCATGAGGGTTTATTTTATATATTTCGACTACAACTAATTTTTTAGTTGATCCATTTTTTCTAAGTCTACCATCATTGTTGCTGTTCAGTCATTTCAGTTGTATCTGATTCTTTATGACCCACTGGGGTTTTCTTGGCAAAGATACCAGAGAAGCTTGCCATTTCCTTCTTCAGTCCATTTTACAGATGAGGAAACTGAGGCAAACAGGGTTAATTGACTTACCCAGAAACATATAGCTAATGTCTGAGGTTCAATTTGAACTCAGGTTTTCCTAACTCTAGACTTGGCTCTCTATCCACAATGTCATCTAGCTGCCCTGTCTACCATCATACCATCTGCAAAATGTTTTAGTTTTGTTTCCTCATTATCCTTATTTCTTTAATTTCTTTTTCTTATCTTATTTTTTGTAATGAATATTCACTAGTACACTTCTGAATAACGACAGTGATAATCCTCATGAGCTTAAACCTTTAAAGTTCCTTGGCCACAGCAGTTTTCTGGTACTTTGAAAAACATTTTAATGTTCATAAATCAATATAAATGTACAGAGGAATTTTTATAGTAATTGGAACCCTCAAGATTCTTAAGACTAAATTTTTCAGTGGTGATAAAAAAAATCAAACCCACTGATACCTGGACACTCGAGAACAGAGGGGTCAAAAATATGGCCCTCAATACTTGCAAGTGCAGCCTTAACCAAATTAAAATATAACTGTAAAATATTTAACAAAATAAATAAAAATATAATAAAACACAGATAATATTACATTTAAAAACTAAGTCAATATGTGGCCTGCAGGGATTTTTGTGAATGCATTGGTGGCCCTATTTCTATTTGAGTTTAATACTGCTGCTCTAAACACATTATAACCACATGTCTATAAATGCATATATGTATATGTACACATAGTACCTTTTCTTGTGCTTTTTTTATGCTTCCTTTGTTTCAAGAGCTACTTTAAGAAATCCTAAGATAATGCCTCCTTCTGCTTATAATTAACATGCTGACATCAGATGCCAAGTCTGAACTACCAACATACCTAATATATTTTTGTCTGAAAAAGAAAATGTAACTAACTCTCAGTTACTCAGAAGTTAAGCAATTCAATTCAACAAACATTTAGATGACTACCATATACAAGGAACCACCTCATGTACTCAGGATACAAACATAAGATTCCACTTCAGGACTATTTAAACCATTCATCCTTTTTCTCCCTCTGTCCAATTTTGGGGTCCATTAAAACAACCCCAGCAAACTATTTATTAATACTTATACTACAGGAAAGACAAGAGAAATAATGAGATAAAATAATTTTTTTCTCTAGGTAAAATTTCAAAGAAGAAAAAATTTGAAACTACCTTTTAAAATAAGGTCTAGGGGTTTATGAATGAATTTCAGTGATTTATGCTATCCTCGTTCTCCATTATTACAGATAATTATGAGTTGGCTGAAACATCATTTTTCCTAACTTGAATGTCACAGCAGAATCCCACATAGCTTCAAATGTCATGTATAAAAACTAAATAAAATATACTATGGGTGAGTGCATGTTATAGAAAAATGAAGCTTAAAATATTATGTGTGAATTAAAGGCAGGGATTTAACTTTATTCCTTTGATAGTAATGAAAACATAAAAAAAATCTATTATTTTTGAATCCCATATAATCATTTCTCTAATATTCAGGCAGAATACATTAACCAAATGGAAATTAAAATGTATGAAAGGAAGTGATTTTCAAGTTATTTACTTTGATAATATGATATGTAACAGTGGGATACATTAATATTCTGTGAGAATGATGCTTCAGATGTCTTTTTTGTGTGAGATATTAAGTGATAAAGTATAGTTTGAATCTATAAATGTTTAATAGGCTAAATTTATAGGCAAAGATTAATTTAGGTTAAATATCTTTTTTAAATATCATGGTTCTATCATTTCTTCAATTGAATTAACTTTTAAGCTTTTTTTTAAAACAAGATTTGGAGGAGAATCTATAAATGCCTAGACTGTCCAATCCGATACAGAATTTCTTTGGTAAATCAAGTGAGAAGAGACTGAGTGGCAAAATGCAATTTTTTTTTTGTTGTTGCTGAGGAGTGTAGGCAAGGCAGGCAACTGGGATTAAGTGACTTGTCCAAGGTCACACAGCTAATAAGTGTCAAGAGTCTGGGGCTCAGATCCTCCTGACTCCAGGGCTGGTGCTCTATTCACTGAGCCACCTAGCTGCCCCCAAAATGTAATTCTTACTGCGATATTTCACTCTTGCTTTGCTGATGAGTGGGGTATACCAAATTATTAATAGCCAGAGTAAAGGAAAAAGCACATAAGTTTCCTAGAGGTTGAAATTTTTGACTTTGTACACCATCTCAAAAAAAAAAAAAGAGATGTTGTGAGATGGTTTCTGTATAAAGCCAACAAAATCTATTTTATCAATAAATATCAGGCAGAATTGGTGGTACCTTCCCCCAAGTAGGACTTTTCTATCAATTCTCCTAGTTACCAAATTTATTAGTGTGCATGAATACAGAGTATTTGTAGGTAGTAATTTACATAAATAGGGTGCTAAGTAACTATATGTAACTTTTTTTTTAACCCATGTGTGAATTACCTTTTTTTTTTTAAATTGGAGAGTCATTTATCCATAGGGAATAAGTTGGGTGATATGGAAGGAAGGATGTGGGAATAGAGTAGACATTAAATAGCAAAATAAATTTTATTTTTAATAAAAACTACTTTCTGTTTAGGCATACCATACATCACCGAACTGGATTTTATTTTGTATATTAGTCAGAAGAGGTAGTTCTATGAAAAAGATCACAGAAGTTTACACACACACACACACACACACACACACACACACCACACACATGCACACGCACACGCACACAATGCCTAATTCATCAAAGTTACTTGATATTATTAAGTTTACATTAATTTTATTTATCAAAATTATAATAGTGTTATGGTTAGTATAATCTTATAAAAAATGAAAGTTCATAAATTTGGTTATATCTGATGGTATATCTAAAGATGTAGCATTTTAAGTATCTCTGTGACATGGATAGTGTGATGGGAGGGATAATGCACTTTCATATATTCAAAAGCTAGCAGCATTAAAATATATACTTAATACCCAATTAATATAATCTAAATTTAGAACAGATCAAGTTTGATCAAATCAGATCTGGAAGGACCTCAGGCAAATTAAGTGGTGAAATTGGGTACTTTCATCCCTCTTAAAAAAAAAAAAGTAATCTCAATACTTTTGCATGATATACTGATCTTTTTGAATAATTTCTCGAGTGATCTTGATTAACCAAAAATTCTGGTAGAATATATTAACCAAACGGAAAAACCAATACATAATTGATGAATATGAAAAAAATAAAGGTCAGTGAGATATGAACATTATTTCGGAAAAAGCATTTGTCTAAAATAAACATATATAATTTAAATAAAGTCCATTGGTCTTTGATGAAAAATGATTGCTTCAATAATGTTTTCTTATATATCAAGGGAATATTTTTCACCTCACTTATATTATAAAAGATGACTAATATAAGGCATTAACTAATTTGCAAGTCATAAATGAATTTTAAAGTCTAAAAATCATCATGAATTATAATACTTTATCTTTCAAAGCATTATATATATGTGTGTATATATATATATATACTATACTATATATACATATACACATACATACATATACACACATATGTATATAATTTCATTTCATCCCCATAACAAACTTGTAAGATAAGTTGGGTCAGCATTATTATTATTCTCTTTTTTTTTTCCAATAGAAAAATGATTTACTTTTCCTCCTTCCATACAGATGTATTTTTTTTTTTGTTTGTTTGTTTTTTTTAAAGCAATTGGGGTTAAGTAACTTGCTCAAGGTTACACGGCTAGTCATTATTTATGCGTGGGTGCTCATTTTCTGAAACCGGATCTGATCTCGGGTCATCCCACCTTCGAGGCCGGCGCTCTTACTCACTGTGCCACCTAGCCGCCCCTTTAGGGCAATTGGGGTTAAGTAACTTGCCCAAGGTTACACGGCTAGGTTTTTGTGTGATTAAGTGTCGGAGGCCGGCTCTGAACTCAGGTCCTTCTGATTCCAGGGCCGGCGCTCTATTCACTGCGCCACCTAGCCACCCCTCAGATGTATTGTTAAGGTAACAAGTCTCACATAAAATCATAGACTTAGAAAGCTACACTTAAAATAATGAAGGGTCAAGGCAAAGCTGATCGCTTGGACAGAGTTATCAGTCTGGAGGCTCCAACTACCTGAATTTACTTGTGCACATCTTCACCAGAAATGCCTTTTCCTGAAAAGGTAAAATTTACAAATGGGCTTGCAGGAAACATATGAAAGAATGACATTGAATAAGAAAGCAAAACCCACACATTGTCTTCTACTCTAAAACTGTTTCATGATAAAATTTCTTTTAGTGATAATTTTTCTTTAAAATTAAACTACCATTAACATTATTAAGTATAAATAGTAGCTCACTAATGGTAGAAGATTTTACTGTTCCTCTCTCAGCCTTGAACAAACATAACAGATAAAAGAGAAAATAAAGAATTGAAAAAATTATTGGAAAAATTCAAGCTAAACAACTTGTTTAAATTCCCTTCAAAATGGGAGGAACACTAAACAGGAATTGAGGGAATAGGAAAAAAGACTAAGTCATACCACTTTGACTAGTATCATAGCAGAATTTTCTCCTTTTAATAGAAAAAGAATGGGGTGCTTAGTAGATTTATCTGATAGTTGAACATTTTTCAGTTAAATCACAAGATCGTTGATTTGTACTACTTTTTTTATTTTCAAGATCTGTTAAAAGCTATTTTTTAGTCATTATCTCTAGTCTAGAATCTATCCAGGAAATAAGAACTCTCCCTCACTTCCTCAACACCAAATCATTGACAAAAATCTCATAGAAATAGTACCACATTAGAATGTCAGGATATTTGTCTAAATAGCAGCCTGACTTTAAACTAGTAATTTTCCTGCTTGTTTTGTTATCTGTATTATTAAGAATAATGATAGCAGCAGTAGCAGAGCCAGTGCTGTTTTGGAGTGAGGGACTTAGGGGCTGTTGGATATTACCACCACCATGGAGATGTTGTACTAGGTACCCTTCATGGTCCTCAAGTGTCCCAGCCTGAAACTGAAGAAGCCACCATGGGCCCACATGCCATCAGCTATGACGATGTATACCCTGGTGGTGGTGTCTTATTTCCTCATCACTGGAGGAATACTTTATGGTGTCATTGTGGAACCTCCTAGTGTTGGATCTATGACAGATGAACATGGACATCAGGGACCAGTTGCTTTCTTGGTAAATGGACAATATACTATAGAAGGACTTGTATCCAGTTTCCTGTTTACAATGGGAAGTTTAGGTTTCATAATCCTAGACCTATCCAATGCACCAAATAACCCCATATATTATTAGATTGTTCAATATATCCACACTTAAAGTTATAAGAGTTACTCCATTTGTTTGTCTATTTGTCTTTTGTTTCCCTTCCTCTTTTAAGCCAGTACTTTGTTCCTATGATTGGTTTTGCTTAATCTACTTTGATGCAATCCTATTTCTGCAGGCTTTCTTCCCCCTAACATTAACTGAATTTCAAAAACATATAAATATACTAATATACTAAATAAGATAAATCTTTAGTGTGAAGATGTTTAATTTTTACTTATTTTCCTCCCATTTCTACCCATTTCCTCCCATTTCTCTGGTCCCTATTTGCCCTGAAAAATACATATCCCATTACTGAATTTATCAATATATTTTAAGCAATGTTTTTTGTGACCCAATTAGTGTTGAAAATGTTAATCTTGTCTATCCTTTTAACCTGCTCTTACTTCTTCCAAGAAGACTTCTCTAGTATCTCCAGTTGAAAGGATCCTTTCCTTTCTCAAATTTTCCCAGTCTACTTTTCTGGTCCTCTTTTTGTCCCCATCCTATCTTATCTTGTGTTATACTTAACTACTAGAGATGCCATTCTACATTGATTGACATCAAATCACTACTGAACATGCTTTTTAACTAGTTCTAAATCCATCTAGTTATACCATTACCTAGCACATACTTCTCCATCTTTTTCAAAAGAATAGCATAAAATATTTTATCAAATATTTTGCTAAAATCTTGGCAAACTCCTGGGTGTGGTGATACATAACTATGAACCATGCTACTGGTGAGTTTGGGCTGTTGGATCTATTGAGTTTGGGAGTTCTGAGCTGCTGTATGACTAAGCCCATCAACTGTCAGTACTAAGTTTGGCACCACTGTGAGGACCCCCTGAGAAAAGAAGGACCAAAGCTACTTAGTGTGGGGTGAATTAGTCCAGGTCAGAGATACAGAACCAGTCAAGGTTTCTGTGCTAATAAGTAGTGGGATCATGCCAGGAAGCAGCCATGGCACTTCCAACATCAGTAAGATAGGAAGATCCTGTCCCTCCTCTCCCAAAAAGTCCACATAAGAGGTGATGAAAATTTGTATTAGAGTGTTGGCCAAGTCAAGAAGAGAATGAATGTGAGAAGAGATGCATGGGTAGGCAAGACTTGGCAATTAATTGGACATAAGAGATGAGAGACAGGGAAGAGCTGAGGATGATTCCAAGGTTGCAAACATGAGTAACTGGAAAAAATGTCAACAAAAGCAGAGAAGTTAGCAAGAGGGATAATGAATTCTGGTTAGCAACCCTGTCAAAAGAGAAAAATAACGGGGGTGGCTAGGTGGCACAGTGAATAGAGCACTGGCCTTGGAGTCAGGAGGACCTGAGTTCAAACCTGGCTTCAGACACACTTAACTAGCCGTGTGACTTTGGGCAAGTCACTTAATCCCAACTGCCCCTCCGAAAAAGAAAAGAGAAGAAAAGAAGAGAAAAGAAGAGAAGAAAGGTAGTAGGCTGACACAAAATACTCAAGCAAAGAATTTTAAATTACTACTTTATTAAAAATTATATGGTTTTCAAAGGCTTTTAAAAATTCATAATAAAAAAACCCTATGAGCAGGTTAAATAAATCCAAGATTGAGAATGAGACATATCAAAGAATCATACAATTTCAGAATTGGAAGAAACCTCCTAGATGATTTAACCCAAACCATAAAAGTATAGAGAACAAAGCTACAACATCCCCAATAAATGTCCATCCAGACTTCACTTAAGGAGGCAACCCATTCTACTTTTGGATGGTTCTAACTGGAAGATTTTCTTTACACTAAATACAAAATCTGCCTCTGTGCTATTCCATCCATTGCTCCTAATTCTGTCCTGGAGTCAAAAGTAGTCAGTCAACAAGCATCTGTATCATGTAACCTGTGACAGGTTATGTTCTAAGGCCTGGGAATTCAAAAGCAAACACAATTCCTGTTTTCAAGAAGTTCACATTCTAATGAATTTAATTTTTTTCTTCCACATGATAGCTATTATGTTCTTGTATAAATTTTCTCTTTTCCAGGATAAATAATTCCTCTTCTTTAATGAATTACAGTATGCCTTGTTCTTGAGGTCATTGACCATCCGATTTGTCTTTGTATGGATGCTTTCTGATTTATCAATGTCCTTTCTAAAAATGGGCACCCCGGGGGGGGGGGCGGGGCAGAGCCAAGATGGCGGAGTAGAAACAGCATTTCCAATGTGGTCTGCCCCACACAAATTTCAAATAATGTGAAAGGGGACTCCGAACAGCTTCTGGAGCCACAGCACCCACAGAACAGCACAGAGAAGCTAACCTCCTGCTGAGGACAGCCCAGCAGCCCTGCAGGGAGCGGCCAGCGCGGCTCTCTGAGAGCAGGCAGCACAGCACTCTGAGAGCAGGCAGCACAGCGCGCTGGGAACTTACAGCACAGCATGCAGAGCTGAGCCCAGGTCCGCGGTTTTAGCCCCAGGGCGGCCGGGCCTTCAGCCGGCTGGAGGGACCCCAGAACACCAGCAATTGTGGTGATTCCAGAATTATCAGCACAGATATGCCTAGGACAAAGTGAGAGGTTAGTGCCCTATGGATTTTGGGACCAGTATTTGGGGAACACGTGGCTGCCTCCCCTGGGGGTGAAAAGCTGCTGAAGAAACAGCTGCACAGAAGCCATTTTGCAGCTTCAGCAGTGGCTCTAGCTCTTGGTCTGCAAACTGTAGGGAGATCCAGCAATCAGTCTGGGGGTTAATCACTCTTGCTTTAAACTGCCTGGATCTGAACTGTGGTCTGGGGGGGAAGTTTGGGGTGGGTATCCAATTTGCCAGAGTGGGTGGAGGCTTTACAGAGGCCACCCAACTGGCGGGAGTTGTGAAGACCCCACGTTTGGGCGGAAGCTCCCCGGTCTGGTGGCAGAGTCCTACTGTGGCAACAAGCCCAAAAATCAAGTAATTAAGTGGCAATATGCCTAGGCAAATGAAACAAAATAAACAGAAAAGTTCAACATTGGACTCCTATTTTAGGGGCAAAGAGGCTCAAAGCATGGAGGAGGACTGTGAGGTCAGAACTCCTGCACCAAAAGCCCCAAATGAAAATACAAGCTGGCTACACGCCATAGAGGACCTTAAGAAGCAGATAAGGGAAGTGGGGGAAAATTTGGGAAGAGAAATGAAAAAGATGCAAGAAAAGTATGAAATGACAGTAAACAGCCTGACTGAGGAAAATAACACCTTAAAAAATAAACTAACTCAAATGGCAAAAGAGGCTCAGAAAGGCAATGAGGAGAAAAATGCCTTAAAAATTCGAATTTGCCAGATTGAAAAAGAATCTCAAAAGCTCACTGAGGAGATTCATTCCTTCAGAGTTAGAATGGAGCAAATGGAAGCTAGCGACTTTATGAGAAATCAAGATACTATTAAACAGATCCAAACAAATGAAAGAATAGAAGGCAATGTGAAATATCTCATGGGAAAAATCATTGACCTGGAAAATAGATCCAGGAGAGATAATTTAAAAATTATTGGACTACCTGAAAGCCATGATCAAAGAAAGAACCTAGAAATCATCCTTAAAGAAATTCTCAAGGAAAATTGCCCTGATGTTTTAGACCCAGAGGGCAAAATAGAGGTTGAAAGAATCCACCAATCACCTCCTGAAAAAGATCCCAAAAAGAAAACTCCCAGGAATATCATAGCCAGGTTCCAGAATCCCCAGATCAAGGAGAAAATACTACAAGCAGCCAGGAAGAAACAATTTCAATATTGTGGAAACACAATCAGAATAGCCCAGGACCTGGCAGCTTCTACACTGAGGGATCGAAGGGCATGGAATATGATATTCCAGAGGGCAAAAGAGCTAGGAATGAACCCAAAGGTCACCTACCCAGCAAAACTGAGTATCTTGTTTCAGGGGAAAATATGGTCATTCAGTGGAATAGAGGACTTTCAAGCATTCTTGATGAAAAAACCAGAGTTGAATAGAAAATTTGACATTCAGACACAAGAAGCAAGAGATGCTTGAGAAGGTAATCAAGGAAAAGAAATCAAAAGGAACTTATCAAAGTTGGACTATTTACAGTCCTACATGGAAAAACAATAACTGTGTTTGATGAAACCTTTCTCATTATGAAAATAATTGAAGAAGGGTACATGGCATATGTTCACAGATATACATGGATAGAGGGCACAGGTTGAATTTGATGGAAAGGGATGATTCTTTTTTTTTTTGGAGGGCAATTGGGGTTGGGTGACTTGCCTGGGGTCACGCGGCTGGGTTTCTGTTTGTGTGTTGGGTGTCTGGGGCCGGATCTGAGCTCGGGTCCTTCTGGCTCCGGGCCCAGTGCTCTGCTCGATGTGCCACTTAGCTGCCCCAAGGAAGGGATGATTCTTAAGGGGTGAAGTCAAGAGGTGAGAGAGGAAAGTGGCAAGAGGAGATGGAGAGAGACAGGGTAGCGTAAACTATCTCATGTAGAAGAGGCAAGGGGAAGTAGTTGCAGGGGAGGGGAAGAATAGGAAGGCAAAAAGGCAAAAGCATATTCTCATTGAAGTTGGCTCAAGGAGAGAATCACATACATACTAAATGGAATATCTTACCCTCACTTACTCTCCTGAGTAGGGGAAAGGAAGATGAGAGGGGGGATGATGGAGCGGAGGGCATTCTGGGGGGAGGGGAGGTTGGAAGTACCCACTATCAAAGAGGGACAGGATCAAAGTAGGGAATGGATCAGGTGGGAGGTGAGATGCATGGGAGGGAAATATAAGCAGTCTTTTACAACATATCTACTATGGTAATGTTTTGCATAGGTATACATGTACAACACATACTGAATTGCTTATCTTCTCAGAGGGAGTGGGTGACAAAGGAGGAAGGGAATGGATCTGAAAATCAAAGTTTTAAAATTAAATGTTTCATAAGATGTCCAGGCATTGGGACTCAGAGATTCACCTTGCCCTAATGGCAAAGTCGAGGGGGGTATGGGAGAAGATATAGGAGAGAGCAGATTGGATGAGGGGATATCTAGTGGGACTGCTATTCTGGGGTGGTAGGTAGGGAAAAATGTAACTCATAATCTGGTGGAAATGAATGATGTAAACCAGAAGTTAATAAAGCATTTGTTTAATTAAAAAAAAATAAAAATGGGCACCCAGAAGAAAACAAAACTCAAGATGTGGTTTGACCAGGATATAGTAAAGTACAGTAAAATTATTTCCTTCTTCCTTCTGGACATTATGCCATTATTAATACAGCCAGAGCCCATATAAGTTGTTGTTGTGGTTTTATTTTTTGATGATATCACACAGAGCATCATACTGGTTTGTAGTACAATACAGGCTCCAGATTATTTTCGAATGATTACTTTTTAGCCATGCCTCTAACATCTTGCATTTGTAAAGGTTTATTTATTTACTTAAACCTAAGTGTAGGTTTCACCCAGAGTCAAGACGATTCATCTTTCTGAGGTCAAATGTGGCCTCAGAGACTTACTAGCTGTGTGACCCTGGGCAAGTAACTGAACCCTGTTTGCCTCAGGTTCCTCATGTGTAAAATGAGCTGGAGAAGGAAATGGCAAACCACTACAGTATCTTGGCCAAGAAAACCCCAAATGCAGTTATAAAGAGTTGGACACAACTGAAAAAATAACTGAACAACCACACAATAAAGATTTTTAAATCACTGGAAATTTTTTTCCTTATTTTGAGATGTTTAGAAAATTAAAACAGATAATGGAGGTCTTATGAATAAATGAGTCAGAGTAGGCTCTATGAAATTTTCATTAAAGGGAAAGCATTCTGTTCAGTAATACAAAACTCACACATGCTGAAGAAGCATTAGACTTGGAATTTAAAGCCAACTAAAGTATTTATATAAACTGTCTACTTATAGACACTTAATTCATGACTGACACACAAATTGAGTTAAGTTATAGGGAAGTTGAGTTTAGAATCTTTATCCTTGCTTCCTATAAGGTAAAATGAATTTGGGTTCCAATTCACAATATTCAGGGGGGAATTAATCTACAGCTCCCTCTTCTTATGGTAGTATGTCTTCTCTTATATATTAGAATTAACAAATTATTGGTGTCCAGAAATCTTTTCCCCTGCTACCACCTTTCCTTCCCCCAATCTTACCTATTCTCTGATACACACTATTTCCAAAAACAAAAACATACAAAAAAATAAAAAGATTTGTCAGCACCCTGGATTCTAAGACTAGAGAAGCTAGTTATAGAATTATAGAAATGTGTTCCAGGGTTGCTGGAATTCATCTTACTCTAGAAACAATGCTATATATGGTATTTAAATAGAATGTAAATAGCACTATTAATGTAGCAGACTAGCCTTGGGCACCTCCCATGAAACTGCACTTGTATTGTGGCTCTTTGCTTGAAGAGTATAAGCCATGTTGAGGGTACACAATTCCTTTTTACTGGTGATTCCTGTTACTGGGAAGATTACATCAAAGATGGCTAGTGATTGATACAGAAGATGTGCTCACCCTATACTATATGTAAGACCACAGATACCATCACGGTTCTTTAAAGTACCAGAGGGTAGAGCTGATTAGAATGGTGTTGGATCTCTTCTCCCAATTACCCTAGTCTGACCCCTACCTGTTCAGATCCCACTAGGATCTCTGTCTTCCAAATGTACAAAATATGCAAGATCTTCCAGAGAAGAATGGAAGGGTGTGGGGAAGAGGAGGGAGAAAATTCCCCAAGGCTATATTGTGGGTGACTATTAGGAGCTTCCCCAGGGGAATAAGAAGTGGCTAGAGGTGTGAAGGAGTTTGAGGATGCAATAGGGCATTTGCAAGTTACCTGTTTATAACTATGGAGCTGAATTATATAATCCTAAAAGTTGGAAAGTATCTCAGAGGTCAGCTAGGCCAACCAAGACCCAACTGATGATTTTCATCTTTGTAAAGTAGTCATCTAACTCTATTTAAATACCTCTGGTGACAAGAAACTCACATTAAGTCCTTATTCCCTTCTATTTTTGAAGTTTTTTTTTCAGAGAATTGTTAATCTGGAGCCAGGACCTCTGAAACCGTATCTAGTCTGAACTCATTATAATACAGATGAGGAAAAGGAAGCTTAGAGGAGTTAAATGACTAGTCCCTATAGCTATGGTCAGAAGTGGAATCTGAATATAGGTCTTCCTGACTTCAAGTTAATGTTATATCTACTGCTTCCTCTCTTAATTATTAGGAAATTTTTTCTTGAGTAGAAGTTTGTTTTGTACTTCTATGGGGTTCTAGTTCTTCCCTTGAAGGACAGATAGAGAAATCCTAACCTTTTTATTTCATGAAATAACCTTCTGACTACTTGAAGATACTATCAGAGATCCCTGTAAAACTTTTCTTTTCTATGTTAAACGTTCTCACTTCCTTAACAGATGTTCAAATGGAATAGTTTTGAGTTTTCACACTGTGTTCATGCTTCTCTGGATGTGCTCCAGCTTGTAAATTTCTCATATAAAATGTGGCAACCTAGAACTGGATTCAAATGTAGTCTGACTAGGGCAGATTTCCATGGGACTCTCATTCTCCTTACTGTATACACGATATTTCTCTCAATGCTGCCTAAAATGCCATTAGTTTCTTTTGCTGTCATGATCAGTCATACCACTGATTCATTTTGAACTTAGCTCACAGTCCATTAGAACTCTTATGCCTTCTTCATAAGAACTATTTTTCTAGTCACGTATCCCCCAAACTGTATTTGTGAATTAGGTTTGGATGGAAGAAAGTAGAACTATCTTCTCTGGAAGAGAAGCAATGAGACTTATACTTCAGATATACTTCAACAAGTTATACATGCTGAGAAAAAGTGCACATTAAACTAATTAGGGGAGTTACTTGCCAACATTATTCAAAGAAGGTCAACAAATTTTATGTATTATGAACTAATTCACAATGCTATCTTAAATATCCAGCCAATGAGATGATCTAACATATATTCTTGTGGAACTAACCTGTAAAGCTCTCATCGTCATCAGACAGAGGCACTTCTCTTTTCAGAAGTAGTTCTAACTCTTCTGTCTCTGCTACATCTACTGGTCGTTCCCCATGTTTGTTGGCTTGAAATGCATTTCCACCATGTCGAAGAAGTAGCTTGACAATCTGTAAGGTTAAGACATTTAAATTCTTTAAATGCAACTGAATTTAGCCCTCATTTATTAAGTGCCTATTATGTGCAGAGCAGAGCATCAGGTGCTAAAGGCAATAAAAGTAAGGTATCAGTCCTGACCTCATGATAGCTATGACACAGATGAACATTAACTAGTGACTTCCACTATTTAAATTTTAGAATCAATACAAACAGGATTTACAGATGAATTATAGCTAAAATATTTTTTAAAAAATTAAACAAATTAGAGGATTCACAATGAATTGAACAATTAAACGTTTTCATGTCGTCAACCCAGGATTATTAGGGAAAACAGCAAAAAAAATGATCACTGAACTATAGATCATCATCTTACAAAACTAAATTGATATATTATTAAAAAATAGACTATGGGGGTGGCTAGGTGGCACAGTGAGTAGAGCGCCAGCCCTGGAGTTAGAAGGACCTGAGTTCAGATTCGGTCTCTGACACTTAACACACATAAACAAAAACCTGGGAGTGTGACCTTGGACAAGTTACTTAACCCCAATTGCCCTCTAAAAAGCAAAAAAAAAAAAAAATAGACTATGGTATGCCACCATGGGGGGGGGGGGAAGGGAGGGGTAGAAAATTTGAAACTCAAAGAACTGAGGAACTGAATCTTGTAAACTCAAAGTAAACCAACAAATTAATCAAGAAAAAAAAAGAAAAAAATAGACTATGTTAAATTGACATGCAAAATAATTAACTTTATAGATTACATACATAATCTAACTGCATATGGCTGAAGTTATCTGTCTCAGGGGCAAATTCTTAACATGTCCCTTTAAGTGGAACTATTATTGTTACTGAACCATGAATATCTAGCTTTTCAGGAAAAAACAGAAAGACTCAGGCCTATGATATTCGAATTCACATAATGGAATTAGAAAGACATGAGTTCAAATCAGTTTCAGACACTTACTAGTTTCGTAAAGCAGAACAGGTGCTAAATAAATGCTTATTTCCTTCCCTTCCCCCTCCATGATAAAAATTGTTTTCCCTTGGCTGTTTAGAAAAAGAAGAGAAAAAAAGTGATACATAGCTTTTTTTTTTTTTTTTTGGAGGGCAATTGGGGTTAAGTAACTTGCCCAAGGTACAACAAGGTACAACAAGCCAAGATACATAGCTTTTTAATTGCACATAGCCTATAATTCTAGGCATGTATTTTTGAGGGGAGATGGCACAGGGGTGTCCACACGTATAATTTTATCAATGTAGGGAGCTTCTGGTGTGGAAATGCTTTCAGTAACTAGTGTGCAACTTACAGCTGAAAAGTTAAGTGGGGAAAGGAATAAGCATTTATATACTGTCAACTATGTGCAAGATACTGTGTTTTTTTTTTTTTTACAAATAAGATATTTACAAATATTAATTTTTTAAGTTTAAAAATATTTAAATCATATTTACAAATAAGATATTTTACAAATAACTTATTCGATATCTCATTTAGTTAAGTGATAGGTAATATGTTATTAACAGCAGGCCTTAAAACCAAGTCTTCCTGAATTCAAGTACTAGATTTCTATGCATCTATGATGCTGTTCAATCATTTTAGTTGTGCAGAACTCTTTATGATCCCATATGGGGTTTCCTTGGCAAAAATACTGGAGTGATTTGTTATTTCCTTTTCTAGTTCATTTTTTGCAGATGAGGAAACTGAGACAAATAGGGTTAAGTGACTTGCCCAGGGTCATCTGGCTAGAAAGTATCTGAGGTTAGATTTGAACTCAGGAAGATGAGTCTTCCTAACTCTAGGTCCAGCACTCTATCTACTGTGCCATGTAGCTGCCCTCTTCTATGTCTATATTAGGTAAAAATTAATAGCTTTTCTTGCTTCTAAAAATGGTGTGATCAGTTTTCTACTTCCCTACTGTACTTTGGAAGGGAACCAGAAACAGTCTTTTGAAAATCTATGCATGCCAGTCTAAAGGGCATATTCTGAGACTATAAAAATATGACATCCTCCATAAATTTTCCATTCCAGTTCCTTACTACGGAATGGAAATGACTCTGAGGTCTCATGAGCGGAACAAAAGCTATAGAAGTTCTTAGCAAGCAGGAAAGGGTTTAAACATGGTCCTGGTGATAAAAGGAGTTTGAGGAATAGACCAGTTAAACTTGGAAGGCTCTATACCAGGTTGAGATTGGTGAGATTTTTGACCACAACAATTTTCCTATCTTCATTTATATTTTGTTTGTGCCTTAGGATGTGATCAATTTTTATAAATGCTTAAAGAATATTTAAATAAGGAAATTCTCTAATTATTTTCAGTTCTCATGGCTTTCAAATCTAATTTTTTCCAGTATTCTATACAAAACTAATGAATTTTTATTTTTCTTTATCTGCCTTGCTGTACTTAAGTGTGATGGTGAAGGCACTTTCTTTTAATATTTTTCTATCTATGATCTTTTTGCAAGTCATTTAAATTTTCCTCTAAAAATTTAATTGCCTGTGTTTATTGATCTATTTTCCATGTAAACTGTATCTTTAGGAGTGATAAAGTTTCTATATTTCTCTCTCAGTGATTTCTGATTTGAATTAATGTTGTCTAATATCATGACTACAGCTCCTGATTTCTGGAGTGAACTAATACATAATAAATTTTATTCCCAATAAGTCATTTTAAAATCTGAAAACGTCTTCCTGTTTTACGTTTGTTTCCCCTCAGAAACTTACTTTTTTTCCTGTCATATTATTATCTATTTCATAAACCTCCTCTGTTTTATAGGGTAATTCAGTAAATTTATGCTTAAAGTATTAATTGTTAAATTTATTTTTTTCTTAATCATACTCTTAATATATCACTTGTTTTAATCAGTAAGGAGGCTTGTATAGGAGTTCATTTTAATCGGATCAATGTCAAGGGCACTAAATATAGAATGAGGAGAGCTAGGTTCAGATTTAAGCTGTGCCTCTTACTTATGTGTAACTCTAGGAAAGCCAGTTAATTTCTATCGTGCTCAGTTTTTCATTTGTAAAGTGAAGGGACTGGAATACTGAGGTCCCTTCTGACTCTACACTTAAGCTCCACTTGCCTTACTAATTACTATTTTGATTGCATTATAGTTGGTAACATCCACAGATATCCCTCTCTGACACTTCATCATAGCAAGGTGGTGACCCTGGAATCCCAAGGCTGATCCAGTACTGTTCGGCTCTGCCAGGCCAGAAATGCTTTTGTACTGCCTGGATTATAGACAAGCTGATCTATATGTAGGCCGGTAGGTGATGGATTCTCTGCCTTGGTAATCTCTTGGCAAAAAATAAGGGAACAAGATCAAGTATTGTTGTCAGAGCAATAACCTAATCACTCATCCCCATATAAGTTAGGCATTTTTTCTTAAAAGGTATTAAAACCAATCTTGAGATTTGAATTGCATGGAGAACTAAATGCTGATCTGCTGATCACACTACTGATCTGACTTCCTGGTCCTCTGAATATAAAACCGCCTTGA
The DNA here is from genome assembly GCA_011680675.1 of Gymnobelideus leadbeateri. Classification (NCBI taxonomy): domain Eukaryota; kingdom Metazoa; phylum Chordata; class Mammalia; order Diprotodontia; family Petauridae; genus Gymnobelideus; species Gymnobelideus leadbeateri. The sequence goes on from WOXC01005317.1 coordinate 49,576, forward strand.
GGAGCTGCTGGTATGCTTGAGCTCTGGACAATAACAGACTACTCAGGCAAGGGAACTTGGCTCAGCTGAATCAATTCAAGGTGTCTTCAATATATATCCTTATTGAATATCCATCTGTTATGGCTAAGTAATCTCCTTTTGTTAACTCTTCAATAATCTGTGAATGTCTTATTTCGTTCCAGTACTGAACATGAATTACCAGGGTGCTGACATGAGTTAAGTTCAGCCTAGAAGAGGTACCTTTCACAGCTATGGCTAGGGACATAATAATTAACAAACAAGGGATGCAGTCTACCACAAAAGATTAAAATAGATAATTCTGATTACTTAAAATTAAATGTTTGCATGAAATAAATTAATGTAGTTAGGATAAGAAAGGAAACTGATGATTAGGAAAAAATCTTTCACAAAATATCTCTGTCTTAAAAGGGTCTGATATCCAAGACACAGGGAATTAACAAAAATATATAAGACCAAAAGTAATCTCCCAATGAACAGTTAAAGGATATAAACAAACAATTTTCAAAAGAATTGTAAATTATTAATAAACATATGAAAGACTTTCAAATCACTAAGAAGAGAAATGCAAATCAAAAAGTCTCAGAGGTTTTACTTCACTAAAGAGGATCAAAGATGGAAATAGTCAATGTTGGAAGGGTTGTAAGAAGACAGACGTACTAATATACTGTAGGGGGAGCTATAAATTGATTCATGTATTCCGGAAAGAAATTTGGAATTATGCTAAAAGAGTAACTAATATGTATAGCTTTGACTCAAAGATTCCATTGCTAGATACATAACCTAAAGATGTCAAAGACAGCAAGAAAGGCTCCATACAAAATAACTAAATATTCCTCTCAGCACTTTCTGTAGTAGCAAACAAGTGGAAACAAAACAAATGCCTATTGATTAGGGAATGGCTAACAAATTGTGGTACATGAAAGTAATAAATTATTACTATGTTGTAAAAAAGAATCAATATGAAGAGCTAAGAAAGAATGGAAATTGTGATACAGAGTAATATAAGTAGGACCAGGAAAACAATATATAAAGTGACTCTACAATGTAAATGAAATAACACAAACAAGACAAAATACTATTTTATTATAATGACCAAGTCTGGCCATAGAAAATAGTTGAGAAAATGTACCTTATCCTTTCCTTCTTTGGAAAAATGGGGAGTTAGAGGCAGAGAATATTATATGTACTCATGGAGAGAGATGAGGTACTTTTCCTCTCTCTTTTTAAATCTATGTTATAAAGGATGGCTTACCAGGTAGAAAAGGGTGGAGAGCACACATTTGGAAAAGAAGGTAACATAAAAACAAAACACATAAATAAAAATAAGATTGATATTTAAAAGGGAAAGTAGAAGTATTAGGGTAATAACCTCACACAACTTTTAAAATTTTAAAAAAAAATTTTTTTGATTTTTGGAAGGCAACTGGGGTTGACTTGCCCAATATCACATGGCTAGTTTTTGTGTTAAGTGTCTGAGGCTGGATTTGAACTCAGGACCTCCTGACTCCAGGGCTGGTGCTCTATTCACTGTGCCACCTAGCCACTCCCACACAACTTCTTATGGTCAACTATGAAAGGGAAAAAGTAATGGAAAAAGGCAACACTCAGTGATTGACATATGGCCCTTGAACTGATATATGGTGAGAAGACTGGGAATGGATTGTTCCAAGCAACAAAAATTACAGAAACTTGGGTGTCATATCCTCATAGAGTCAAACTGGGGGAGACAACATGTACATAAGTAGGAATATATGAAAATGTTAAATAGATTCAAGATAATTTAGAAGAGAAGGCAACTGACAGTTGGGGTGGGAGAGTTAGGAATTAGGCTTAATGCAGAAGGTGATACTTATGCTGAGCCTTAAAAGAAACTAGAGATGAAGGTGAGTTCAAAGATTTCCTTCACAGGGCACAGTGTATGCAAAAGCACAGAGCTGGAAGAGGTAGTACAATGTGTTTCTAAAAGAATTTTCAATAAAGCTGTTAAGTTAGGTTGGGGTCAGGTTGTGAGGGACTTGAAGATGTCAAACAAAGAAACTTCTACTTGATCATAATAAAGGAAAATTATTGGAGATTACTGAGTAAAGGAGTCACATGGTTAGATCTGTATTTTGGGGAAATCACTTTGCCAATTGGGTGGAGAAAGGAATGGAGAAGAGAGACTTGAGGCAGGAAGACCAAACAGAAGGCTACTGCAATAGTTCAGGAAAGAGGTGATGATCATTGCACTAATAAAAATTATGAGAGTAGTTAAAAAGGGATAGATACAAAGGATGTTGAGAAGGCAGAAATAAGATTTAGCAACAGATTGGATATGTGGGGTAAGGGGGAAGTCAAACCAAAGATACCACGGAACCTGCAAACTTCAGTGACTGAAAGGACAATGCAAAAAAAAAAAAAAGCTCAAAATATCTAACAGTCAATTGGTAAAGACTCAGAGAAAGAAAAGATCTAGATACACAGATCAGGAATCATCTGTATTGAAATGATAAACTTCTTTGAGCTGATGAGGTCACTGAGAAGGTATAAGCAGAGAAGAGGGAACAGGAGAGAGCCTTGGGGAGGATCTATGGCAAGAGTGAGAGAGAACATTTTTAACCCTTACTCTTTCATTGGTATCTTTGCCATGGCAAGTCGGCATGGAGATTGCCCTCAACAAAGGAGACTGAAAAAGAAAAGTGAGAAAGGGAAGAAAATAATCAAGAGAAGAGACAGGAAAATGAAAAGAAAGGAGAAATCATATTGGAGAAGAAAGCCAGCAACTTCAGATGCCACAGACAGGTCAAACAGGATGAGAAATGATTTTTAAAAATCTAAGCCCTCAGGGGCGGCTAGGTGGCGCAGTGAGTAAGAGCACTGGCCTCAGAGTTGGGATGACCCGGGATCGAATCCTGCCTCAGAAAATGAGCACCCACACATAAATAATGACTAGCCGTGTAACCTTGAGCAAGTTACTTAACCCCAATTGCTTTAAAAAAAAATCTAAGCCCTCATATTAGCAATTAGAGATCTCTGGTAACTTTAGAGAGAGTGGTTTCAGTTGAATGAGGTTAAAGGGTTTTTGCCTAAAACTAAAAGGCAGCATTATTTGTAACAGAGTAACACAACAAGCTTTCTCAACAATATTGGGGGTAAAGCAAACAGTCCTATTATCTCTACTATTGCTTGATACAATGCTAGAAATACTTACTATAGTAATTACACAAAAATAAAGAAAGAAGGGAAGAAGGACTGGCAAAAAGAAGGCTTTCAAATAACACAATAAATTAGAGAAACTAAGATTCAGTGAAAAAATTAAAGTAATAGCTTCATTAGAGTATCATAATATAAAATGTACCCAAATAATTGACCTTTCTGAATGTTACAAATAAACCCAGAAGTAAAAGATGAAAAGAAACTTGATTCAAGATTGCTAGACAAAGCATAAAGTACTGTTTTAATCTACCAAGACACATGTGGGACCTATATAAATACAATTACAAAATGATCTTTATAGAAATAAAGGAAGACAAAAAATGAGGAGCCATTCGTTTTTCAGTTATACTATACCATTATAGTTAAAGAGAATGATGCTACCCAAATTAGTTTACAGATCTGATGCAATGCCAAATGGACAAGAAGTTACTTAACAGTATTAGATAAAATAACCACAAAATTAATTTGTAGGAATAAAAAGTCTAGAATATCACAATGGACATAATGGGAAAAAAAGAACAAAACAGATTAGCAGTGACATTTCAAGCTAAATTATAAAACAGTAAGACTTCAAAACTATATAGTTCTGGTTAAAAGAGAAGTAGAAAGGAAGAACAGATTGGATAAGCAAAGTTCAGAAGCAAGAAAACATGGCAGTCAGGTTCTTGATAAATCCACGCAAGCCACTGGAATAGTGGAAGGACTGCCTATAATATTCAATATTACTAAGAAAACTATAAACAGTTTGGTAGGAAATAAGTTTAGATTATCATTTTAGGTCAAATAGAATATGCTCCAAACGGACATCCCAGTAATTCAATGAATCTATTATCTCATAGATGTGATAATCTCTCTAATAATGCAAATAACAACCCATCAATGCTTGGCAATGCTATGTAACTCCTGTTTTTTTTTTTTTTTTTGAGGGCAATTGGGATTAAGTAAGTTGCCCAAGGTCACACGGCTAGGTTTTTTATTTGTGTGTGCATTAAGTGTCTGAGGGCAGATCCAAACTCAGGTCCTTCTGACTCCAGGGCTGACACTCTATTCACTGCGCCACCTAGACGCCCCCAATGCTATGTAACTCTTGTTTCATTGTCTCAAAAGTTTTCTGTAGGAGCGGCTAGGTGGCACAGTGAATAGAGCCCCTGCCCTGGAGTCAGGAGGATGTGAGTTCAAATCTAGCCTTAGACACTTAACACAAAAATTAGCCATGTGTAATGGAAATGCAAATTTAAAGATCTTCCCTGCCCCTAGGCCCTTTGATGGGCTTAAGAGACTTGGAGAACCTTGCTTGATTTGAAAATATACTCTGCCCCCTAATAGGCTGAATGTGGTCACATGGAACCTGTGGCAGGAGGCTTTGTTTTCAGGAATGCCTACACCTTGATGCTGTGTGATTGGGCAGTAGGTCAAGAGGGTGGTTACATTCTCTGAGCGAGGAGAAGGCTATATAAGCCCTGATGTGAGGCTTTGCTTTTGGGGCTCACTTTGAGAAGTGTTGTGTGACTTGACCAGATGAGACTCTGGGCAGCTGTTGAGAGCCCCTAGGCTTTGAAAACCCAGATGCTGATGCTTTCCTCTGTGGTAACTGTGATTTGGTACTGATGTAATGGTTGGACAGTTTGATCTGTTTGTCTTGTAAGTTCTGTTTGTATACTTTGAAGTTTGGGGTGCTGACCTTTTTCCCCTGAACTAGGTAAATGATATATGCTTGATTGATTAAAGCGAGCTTGTTAACCCATTTTGAGTTGCTTTCCTTTAAAAAGCAGATCTAAGAACCTGTGTTGGCAGCCACCCTGGGGATGTTGGGATGCTTGCTTCTACACCATGTGACCTTGGGCAAGTCACCTGCCCTCCAAAAAAGCAAAAAAAAAAAAGTTTTCTTGAGTGAGGTACGACCAGTGTACTGTAGAATTTCCTCATTGACTCATCATGACAGAGATACCAATGAAACACTAAATGCTAAAAATTTGTTATCTCTCATTCTAGCCATGGATTCTCTTTGGATGGATCATTTTTCCAAATTTATTTTAAAAAGTTATTTTACATTGAACTTAACACTAAATAAAATTAGCATTTCCATTAACATAACAGAACAGAATGAGGATTATACCTGAAACTGCAACTCAATTAAGTACATTTTGCTCTTCCTTTTTTAAAGTATATAATAAATTCAAGATGTACCTTTCAAAGCTGACTTGCTTATCTGTGATACAATCATGAGGTAGGCAGTATGCTTTATCACAGGTCCCCCTGAAGACTTGGTTACGAATTATTGATTATAGGTCTTAAGTTTTTCATAGGTGTTTCCTTTTATAATGTTATTATTTAAACTATTCTTCTTGTTCTGCTATCTTCACTCTGTTATCAGTTTATAGAAGTCCTCCTAGGTTTCCTTGAAATAATCTTTTTTTTTTGGTTATTTCTCTTAGTGCAATAACATTTTTATTACATTAATGATTAAAAGAACCATAATGTATTCAGCCATTTCCCAAGTGCTACCCATTAAAAAACAAAAAACAAAAAACAACCAATAGATTTATTTAATTACAACCTTTATATTACTTCTTCATGATTTCTGGATTTGTATATATTGCAATAGCCTGATCATGTTTATGAACCTCTTCATTGCCTTTTGGATGATCTTCAACTTCAATTCTTTGAAGAGTATAATATTTTGTTACTCTCAGACATTAAACACCAGAAGAATATTGATATTAAAAAGATTGACCATTTTTTAAAGGAGAAGTTTGGGGTTACTAAAATAACTGAAATTTCTGTTTGTCTTATTAAAAAAAAAACATTTATAGATGATGTCTTTTGTTTTTTTGCTTTACTATAGTTTTCTCCAGCATTCCTTTCCTTTATCTTCTTCCTCCTAAGGAGCCATCCCTCACAGTAAATAGTATTTTTTTTAAGGGCAAAAAAAATCAATCAAAAGCATTTATTAAGTACCTACTCTATGCCAGACCCTGTGAAAGGTGCTAATGATACAAAGACAAAAATGAAATAATCTCTGCCCTCAAGGACCTTGTATTCTTTTTTTTTTAAAACATATGCTTTATTAACTTCTGTTTTACATCATTCATTTCTGCCAGATTTTGAGTTACAATCATTTCCCCCCCCGTTTTTCCCCTACCCACCCTCCCAGAATAGCAATCCCACAAGATATCGCTTCCTCCAATCTGCTCTCTCCCATACCTTCTCCCATACCCCCTTCGACTTTTCCATTAGAGGAAGGTGAATCTTTGTGTCCCAATGCCTGCACATCTTATCTCCCAATTACAAGCAAAAGAGTATTAATAATAGTATTTATATATATTTGAAACATTTAATGTTAAGACCTCGAATTTCAGATCCATTTCCTTCCTCCCTTGTCACCCATTCCCTCTGGGGAGATAAGTAATTCAGTATATGTTGTACATGTCTAGCTATGCAAAACATTATCATGGTAGATATATTGTACAAGGCTGCTTATAATTCCCTCCCACTCATCCCACCCCCCACCTGGTCCATTCCCTACATGATCCTGTCCCTCTTCTATAGTGGGTACTTTCAACCTCCCCTTCCCCCAAAATGCCCTCCCCTCCATCATCCCCCCTCTCATCCCCCCTTTCCCCCTATTCTGCTGTAGGTTGAGAGATCCCATGTCATTCTCTCCCTGAACCAAATTCAATGTGAATGTGGTTTTGCCTTTTTGCCTTGCTATTCTCCCCCTCCCTTGCAACTACTTTCCCTTGCTTCTTCTACATGAGATAGTTTACCCTACCCTGTCTCTCCCCATCTCCTCTTGCCACTTTCCTCTCTCACCTCATAATTTCATCCCTTGAGTATTCTCCCTTCCCAACAAATTCAACCTATGCCCTCTATCCATATATAACTGTAACCATATACACACACATTCACATATGTATTCATATGACCACACACCTTTCTTCCATTATTTTCATAGTGAGAAAGATATCATCAGTCACAGTTATTGTTTTTCCATATAGGAATGTAAATAGTTCAACTTTGATAAGTTCCTTTTGATTTCTTTTCCCTGATTACCTTCTCAGGCATCTCTTCCTTCTTGTGTCTGGATGTCAAATTTTCTATTCAATTCTGGTTTTTTCCTCAAGAATGCTTGAAAGTCCTCTATTCCACTGAATGACCATATTTTCACCTGAAACAAAATACTCAGTTCTGCTGGGTAGGTGACCCTTGGGTTCAGTCCCAGCTCTTTTGCCCTCTGGAATATCGTATTCCATGCACTTTGATCCCTCAGTGTAGAAGCAGCCAGGTCCTGTGCTATTCTGATTGTGTTTCCACAATATTGAAATTGTTTCTTTCTGGCTGCTTGGAGTATTTTCTCCTTGATCTGGGGATTCTGGAACCTGGCTATAATATTCTTGGGAGTTTTCTTTTTGGGATCTTTTTCAGGAGGTGATCTGTGGATTCTTTCAACCTCTATTTTGCCCTCTGGATCTAAAACATCAGGGCAATTTTCCTTGAGAATTTCTTGAAGGGTGATTTCTAGGTTCTTTCTTTGATCATGGCTTTCAGGTAGTCCAATAATTTTTAAATTGTCTCTCCTGGATCTATTTTCCAGGTCAGTGGTTTTTCCCATGAGATATTTCACATTGCCTTCTACTCTTTCATTTGTTTGGATCTGCTTAACAGCATCTTGATTTCTCATAAAGTTGTTAGCTTCCATTTCCTCCAGTCTAACTCTGAAGGAATGAATCTCCTCAGTGAACTTTTGAGATTCTTTTTCCATCTGGCAAATTCGACTTTTTAAGGCATTCTTCTCTTCATTGCACTCTTGGGCCTCCTTTGCCATTTGAGTCAGTCTATTTTTTAAGGTGTTGTTTTCCTCAATCAGGCTGTTGACCCTCATTTCATACTTTTCCTGCATCCTTCTCATTTCTCTTTCCAATTTTTCCTCCACTTCTCTTATTTGATTTTTAAAGTCCTTATTAAGGTCCTCTATGGCCTGCAACCCGCTCATGTTTTCCCCTGGGGCTTTTGGAGCAGAACTTCTGACCTCACAGTCCTTTTCCCACTCTATGCCCCCAAAATAGGAGTCTAGGGTTGCATTTTTCTGTTTCCTTTGCCTTGGCATGTTGCCACTTAATTACTTGACTTTTGGGCTTGTTGCCACTGTATGTCCTGGTGCCAGACAGGAACTTTTGCCCCAAACATGTGAGGGGGCCAACTTCCGTTTCTGGCAAGCTGTAAATCCACCCACCACTTCCACCCCAGATCACAATCCAGATCCAGGGAGGTTAAAGCAAGAGCGATTACCCCCCAAGACTGATCGCTGGATCTCCCTACAGTTTGCAGGCCAGGAGCTGGAGCTGCCTCTGAAAACTACAAAATGGCATGTCTCCTCAGAGGCTTTTAGCCCCCAGGGGAGGAAGCCGACGCGTTCCCCAAATACTGGTCCCAAAGGACACTAACCTCTTACTTTGTCCTAGGCATGTCTATGTTGATAATTCTGGAGTCGCCACAGCTGCTGGTGTTCTGGGGTTCCTCCAGCCGGCTGCTGGCCCTGCTGCCCTGGGGCTAAAACCTCGGCTCACGGGGACCTGGGCTTGGCTTCCCGCGCTCTGCATGCTGCTGGCTCCCAGACCACTGCACTGGTCCTTCCTGCAGGGCTGTTGGGCTGTCCTCAGCGGGAGGTTAGCTTCTCTTTGTCGTTCTGTGGGTGCTGGGGCTCCAGAAGTTGTTCAGAGTCCCCTTTTACATAGTTTGGGGGGAATCTGGGGGCAGAGTGGCTTGGATGAGCTGTTTCTAGTCCACCATCTTGGCTCCGCCCCCGTAAATAGTATTTTTAAAGGCAAAAAAAAAAACCAAACCCAAACAAAACCCCAAACCAACAACAGTATACCAATAAATACACTGGAAAAGTAAAAAAAATATTTGCAATGTGCAACACCCACAGTCCTATCATCTTCTGGAGGAGATGGGTTGGAAGGATCCTCTCACATCTCTTCTTTCAAGCAATATCTGTTCTTTACAATTTTGCAACATTCACTTTTGATTTTTTCTTTTGTGTGTAGTTTCCATCTACATTACTGCAGTTGTGCATGCTGTTTTCTTTTTTCTTTTTTTTTTTTGGTCTTTATTAATTTGTTACTTTTAGTTTACAAGATTCATTTCCATAATTCTTTGAGTTTCAAATTTTCTCTCCCTTTTCCCCTCCCCTCCCCCTCTCCCTGGTGGCATACACTCAAGTATAATATCTGCAAATACTTTCACATTAGGCATTAGTCAGGTTATAAAGAAGGATGGTATCAGGTGGAATGAACAACGGAAAAGAGGATACAAAACCGAATAAAAAACAGAAAAGGAGAAGGAAGTTTGCTTCAATCTGGGTTCAAACTCTGTTCTTTCTCTGGACGTAGACATCTCTCTCCATCATGAGTCTTTTGGGATTGACTTATAACCCTGCATTGCTGAGAAGAGTCCAGTCTGTCAAAGTTGGTTGTCACACATACGTTGTGTCTATAACTGTGTACAAATTTCTCCTGACTCTACTCTTCTCACTCAGCATCAGTTTGTATAAGCCTCTCCAGGTAAATATGAAGTCCATCTGCTCCTCTCCTTTCTTATAGCATAACAGTATTCCATAACATGCATATACTACAACTTGTTCAGCTATTCCCCAATGGATGGGCATCCCCTTAATTTCCAATTCTTTGCTACTACAAAAAGAGATGCTATAAATATTTTTGTACATATGGGTTTTCTTCCTACTTCTGTGATCTCTTTTGGACACGACCCTAGAAGTGGTATTGCTGGGTTGTGCATGCTGTTTTCTTGTCTCTGCTTACTTCATTCTGCATCAGTTCAAGTAGGTCTTTCCATTCTTTTCTGTATTCACAATTTCTTATGAGATGGTGATACTCCATTAGATTCATGTAAAAGTTAGATATCTTGTATCTTTTGTAGCTGTCTCTAAACCCTTTGTTTGGTTCAAACTACAGCTCTTCCTCATAGCTGTAAGAGGTATATAACTTGCTCCTCTTCTAAAATTTTAAATAATATGATCTTTAATATAATTATGCATCCATTTAGAATACAATGTGGAATAAATATGCTGTAGTGTTGGTCTAAATCTAACTTCTGCCACACTTCTTTCCAGTTTTTCCAGCAGGTTAAAAAAAACCCAAACCAATAGGGAGTTCTTTCCTAAGGAATTTAAATTTTCCATATTTTTTCCCCTAAACATTAGGTTACTGAGTTCCATTGTTCCTGATTCCACCTTGTCTAGTCTGTTCCATAAATCTTTGTATTTCACTAGTACCAGAAGGTTTTTGATGACTACTGCTTTATAATATAGTTTAAGGCCTAGAGATACCATTCCCTGTTTGTCTCTCTTTTCATCATTTTCCTTGATAGTCTAGATCTTTTCTTTTTCCAAATTAAATGTTATTTTATTGTGTCAATATTTATAAATGCACCAATTTTCCCTCATCTCCTACAGCATTTGTTATTTCCATTAGTCATGAGGTGGTATCTCAGAGTTGTTTTAATTTGCATTTTTCTAATCAACAGTGATTTTGAGCATTTTTTCCACATCACTATAGACAGTTTTATTTCTTTTTCTGAAAAATGCCTGCCCATATCCTTTGACCATTCAATTGAACAATGGTTCTTATTTTTATAAACTTGATTTAGCTTCCTATATATTTGAAGAATAAGGACTTTATCAGAGAAATTTGTCTTCCTTTTTCATATCACTTGTCTGTGGTACCTTTTAGCAACACGCTGTTTCCCCAATAATCTCTTTTAATTACATCTATTTTTGCTTTTGCTTTGTCTTAGATCACGATCATTACTCCTAACTTCTATACTTTAGCTAAAGCATAATATATTCTGCTCCAGCCTTTTACTTTAACTGTGTGTCCTTCTATTTCAAGTGTGTCTCTTGTAAATGACATATTGTTGGATTCTAGTTTCTAATCCATTCTGCTATCAGCTTTCATTTTATGGGTGGGCTCATCCCATTCACACTCGCAGTTATGATTACTATGTATTTCCTTCCACCCTATACTCTTCTGCTTATCCCTCTTTTTATCTTGTCCTTTCTCTAAAGTCTGTTTTGCTTTTGCTAACTGTCTCCCTTAATCTATCTTCCCTTTTATCATTATCACCCACCTCCCCATATTTCTTATTCCCTTTCCCTACTTCCCTGTTAAGATTTCTATACCCCATGGGGCGGCTAGGTGGCGCAGTGAATAGAGCGCCGGCCCTGGAATCAGAAGGACCTGAGTTCAGAGCCGGCCTCCGACACTTAATCCGCACAAACAAAAAACAAAAAAAACCTAGCCGTGTAACCTTGGGCAAGTTACTTAACCCCAATTGCCCTAAAGGGGCGACTAGGTGGAGCAGTGAGTAAGAGCGCCGGCCTCGGAGTTTGGATGACCCGCGATCAGATCCGGCCTCAGAAAATGAGCACCCACGCATAAATAATGACTAGCCGTGTAACCTTGAGCAAGTTACTTAACCCCAATTGCTTTAAAAAAAAAAAAAAAAGAAAAAGATTTCTATACCCCACTGAGTACGTGTGTGTGTGTATCTTTCCCTCTATGAACCAATTCTGATGAGGGAGGTTCAGGCATTACTCTCCACCCCGCCCCTTTTCCCCTCCACTATAAAAATTCTTCCTTTTGCATCTCTTTTACGTGAGGAAAATCTCCCCATTTTACATCTCCCTTCTCTCTTCTCCCAGTGTACACCTTTCTCACACCACTTTTTAAAAGAGATCACCCCCAAATAACTGACCCACACCTGTGACTCCTGCCTATACAGACTTCTTCTAATTGCCCTAATGACAAAAGTTCTTAGGAGTTACATGTATCATCTTGTTTCCTTTATTAATTTAGATGCTTAGGCATTGGAGCATATACATTTAAAATTGATATTGGCTTATTGTCTATGGTTCCTATCAGCATAATGCAGTCTCTTTGTTTATCCCTTTTTATATTCTGACTTTGATTGCATGATTTCATCTTTTGCTTTTCTGTATTCACTTGGTGCATTAGTAAAAAACAATTCTCTAGCCCTTCCTTTTTATTTTGTGTGTCTTCAATTAAAAAAAATGTGTTTCTTTTAAGCAATAGATTTGGGGGTTTATTTTCTTACCAATCTGTTACTTTTCATTTTACTTTGACCGTTTAAACAACTTACATTTAAAGGCATTTTCTCTGGCTGCTCTCCATGCCTCGAATACATCTTTTTCTCTCTGCTTCCTGGTTTCCTTCAGGTTCCAACTAAAATCTTACCTTCTACAGGAAGAATTTTCCAATTCCTCTTAACTCTAGTGCCTTTCCTCTGTTGATCATTTTCTATTTATTCTGCATATAACCTTGTTTGTATACATTTGTTTGCATGTTGTCTCCCCTTATAGAATGTGAGCTTGAGAGCAGAGGCTGTTTTTTGCCTTTCTTTCTTTCTTTCATTAGCACTTAGCCTAATGCCTGGCACACAATTGGTGCCTAATAAATGCTTACTGATGGGATGGAAGTTATGACTTAGGCTTATGTTTTTCATTTGCCTTTAATATAAATAATAATTTGTCTTTAACATGAATAAATAATAGAAGCAATTAATTATTTTCTCTTCTGTTGTAAACACAGTACTATATCTTTTCAATTAAATTACCTTAAACATTTTAAGGTAGGGGCGGCTAGGTGGCGCAGTGAGTAGAGCACTGGCCCTGGAGTCAGAAGGACCTGAGTTCAGATCCGGCCTCAGACACAATGCACACACAAACAAAAAAACCTAGCCGTGTGGCCTTGGGCAAGTTTCTTAACCCCAATTGCCCTCCAAAAAGAAAAAAAAAACCAACCAACCAAACAAACAAAAACAAAAACAAAAACATTTTAAGGTGGTCCTATTTTCACCAGCTCTCTTTCCCTTCCCCTTCTGCCTCCCTCAGTTACCCCTTTCCCTGGTTTGGAATTCTGCATATTAGTTCCTTTATCTTTCTGGCTTTTTTGATTATTTAAGACCTCCTCTATTTTTTTTTCTTGGTTAGTCAAATAGAATCCCCTTTCCTGTCTTCTCCTTAATTATTTTTTTGTTCCTTAGTTTTAAAATGTCAATTTTCTGGGCCATTTCTTTCTTTATTCTACTATGTATCTTCACTTCCAATTCTAGGTTTTTAATTTTTGATTCATGGTGCTTATACTTATACGGTCCTTTAATCTTTACATTTCTCAAGGAACTAAAACTTTTGAGGTACCTACTTTGGGTTCTCTTCAAAACAGTTTCTATTATTGCCTAGCAAATCTCGTACCCTGCCCTTTTCTGTTGTCACTCTTAGAAATATCAATTTCTTTGAAGATATGGCAGTATTGATTCAAGGTAGGAATATTTGTCACTTTGTTTTTTTAAAAAAGATTTCCCTCTCATTTTCCTCACAATTTTTATCCTTTACTTTCTTTTCTAGACTTTTATTCTTTGATCCATGGAACTTATATTTATTTCTTTAGTCCTTGTATTCTCCATAGAATTACTTTTTTTTTTTTTTTTAGAGGAAAAAGAGGTATATTTAGGGCACATTAACATAAATGTTGCATAAGTTTTTTTGTTTTTTTAATTACTAAATGTTATTTGAAATGGTCCTGTACTCTCATTATCTGTTAACTGCAATGTATGATATACAAACACACCTACAAAATGAGGCAAAAGTCATTTTTTATATGTTCATAGACAATCAGTCCTCATTGGGTATCTTCCTTTTGATTGTAGCAGGTTGCTAGCACGCCTTTATCAGCTGGACTGGCACTGATGTGCCAGATTTCACCCACTTGATGGAGCAGAACATTTTTGTTTATAATATTATTTTCATCATCAAAATCTATGATGTGGATCTGATTATCATATTTAAGAGACTGTGTCCCAACCAAAAATCGAATGGCATCAGTTTCTGCAGTTTGAGGTGTTAAAGCACGGGCCTGGAACTCCAGCCCATAAATCACTGGTGCATCGTCCTCCATGGCCCTCACGAACAGGACACCTGCAGCCGCCCCTCAAGAACCTTCAAGAAGCGTCAAGACGTCCGTCCCCAGGGAGTCATTCGTCCCAATTCATTCCCTTCCCAGTTTTTCCCCCACCTCAGGCAAATGGAGCGCCTATCTTCCCTTTGGATTAATTTTTCGAATTACTTTTAAGGTACCTATTTTGGATTTTTTCTTCTAAAAAGTTCACTTTTACCCCATTACTCTGCTTTTTTTCTTACTCTTAGGAGTAAGTCACTTACTCTTAAGAGTAAGTCACTCTTAGGAATAACAATAAATGTAGGTGATAGGATATTGCCCCATGGTAGGATTCTTCCTATGTCCCCTGACTGTGCAGTTCAGTATTAATATTTGCCTCTTCCTTGGTCACTTCTTCCTCATTTTCTTCAAAATCTTTTCCCTAGTTTTCTGACTTCTCACTGTTCTGGGTTGCTCCCAGGAGCTCTGATTGCCCTTCTTCTTGGGCAGAATGAGTCACCTCTAAGCATCAAACTGCTCCAAATTGCTCCCATTTCCCTTTATATAGTATCTTTCTTCTCCTATAGGACCATTCATCAGTGGTACCACACCTCTATTACTGAAACAAAGTATCCATTTTCAGTCTCCCCTTTTGCTTTCTCATCTACTCTCCTGTAGGCTACTTTTTTTCCAGTCAACCTACTGGAGTTACTTTTCCCTTTGTTGTTAGCCTTTGACTGACTGCATCAGGGTATATCACATATTCTTTATCTTCTACCTTTTCTTCTTTTTTTGTTTCCTCTGATTTTGTAATTTAGTCCTACCAAAAAAAAAAAAAAACTCAAACAAACCAAAACACTGATTCACCTACTGGGGTGTTGGGAAGTTTAATTAATATTACAGGCCAGTACTTCTATTTGCCTTTGCTGTTATCCTTCTTTCCTTTTGTATATTTAGAAAGAAGTCTCTTAACTGTATCTCTGCTGTTATTTTGTTGTTTTCCTTGGTTGTTGTATTTGTTTATCCTTGTTGTAGTTCTCGTCTGGAATGCCTAAGAAGCAAATACTCTCTTTGCATCAGAATCTGAGTATTGTGAATAGCTCTTTATTATTGAACATCCTGTTAAGTTCAGATTTGCAAGGTATGTCACCTTGGGCTGCATCTGAGTTCGACTACATTTTGAAACACATTAATCAATTCCCTTTTGTGTTTTCTGATGAATAAATAATAATCTTGTGATTTTAATTTCCTTTCCTTAATATATGGAAGTCTTCCTTCTGATTGCTTATAGAAACTGTTTCTCAATGGAACTGTTTAATTTAACAAATATATTTCTTGCAGTTTGTGGTCTTGAGTTTTTTTCTGAAAGTAATCTATGGTTTGCCTGGGTTTTTTTTTGACTGGCACTTTATAGTTCCAGTCAGTTTTCTTGTATCATTTCTTACGTTATGTTATTTAGGTCTGTTGATTTGTCATATTCTTCTATGAGGCCTATTTTCCTTAGGTTGCTACTATACATTATCTCCAATATCATTATATTTTGCTTGTAGGGAGAGTATGCTTTCTTTAACATTATTGCTTTTTGTTTGTCTTCTTCCAGACTGTCCCTCACTTCTGGGTATTTGCATTCTCAATTACTTATCCTTTCAATAGATTCAGTGGTTAGACTTACCACTGTGGATTCAAGTTTTTCAATTCTGCTAATTATTCCTGCTTTCAGGCCAAACATTCTGCCCTAAGAATTCTTATTTCTCTTTTAAGCTATTCAGGAACAACGTGCTGTGGCAGTAGTGATGGTGAAATAAGTATTTATAGTATCGACTATGTGCCAGGCACTGTGCAAAGTGCTTTACACACACTAGCTCTTTGATGCTTACAACTCTGAGAAGTAGGTGCTATTATTATCATCTCCATTTTACAGATGAAGAAACTGAGGCAGGAAGTGACTTGCCCAGAGTCACACAGTTACTAAGTTTCTAAGGCCAAATTTGAACTTAGGTCTTCCTGACTCCAGGCTGAGTGTTTTATTCACTGAGCCAATTAGCTGCTTCAGCAGCTCATGATGCCATATTCCTTTCAAAATACACAGCACTGAACAGATAGCTAAATGCAGTCAAGTACCATCACTTTTACCTCTCTATTTCTGAGATCAATTCCTTACCCATTTTCAATGTACGTGTTAAATGTGTGGTCTGATTTACACTAACTCAATGGATTGGCATGGCAATCCAACAGAATGCCATAGTCTGGTCAGAAAGGTGTTTTTCATATATTTAGTTTTTCCTGAATGAATTATGTTGCTTTTTAGTTACTATTAATCTCATTGAGAAAGGATACCAGGGTCCTCTGTCTCAATAGCAAAACCTAGTCTGGATAATAGGTATTTTTCATCTACTAGTTTTTTTTTTCCTTTAAGGATACCAAACTCTTCACGATGAGTATGGACTTCATTTATAAGGATTCATAACGGGACTTGATCCAATCATTACAATGTTAAAAATAAACCTGAGTATGTGAAAGATCTCACCAGTTATATGGACTTCCTTTTTGACTTGGATTCTACATTGGCTGTTGTCTAAGAAAATAGGCAAAGCACCTTTGGCTGTATCGGTCCTGTTTTATACCTCATTTAATATTAATGATCAGATGGTTATCTGACAAGGTTATCTCTTGTTAAACCTTTGAAGAGATTTTGAGTAATTTGGCATATGAATGGTATAACTTTCTAAAAAAAGAGACCTCTAAACGTGTATTTTGTTCTACTGCATCAAATGATTTCTTTATAGGCGACAATAAGCATGGTAGACCTTGTATTCTCTAACCCTTGAATTTACTGTATGATAGTAAAGATAAAATCTGCCAAGGATGCTGCTTGGAAAAACCTGTTTCCTTCTAATCAAGGTTTTTCACTCTCTCTATAGGTTATCATCATAAATATTTCATTTTGATAGCTAAGTATGAAAATAGGCTTTTAGTTATTGCTGTTTTTTCTATTAAAATGCAAACTTCTTGAGGCACAAACTGTCTCAATTTTTTTCTATTTTCATTCCCCGTTGCTTAGCAAAATGCTTGACTCATAATAAATACTTAATACACGATTATTTTATTCATTCATTCATTCTTTCAGCTGCCTTATTTTCATAACAACAAAAAAAGTCTCAAGCTTTTAGTCACACTTTGGTATCTTTTCTCTTTTAGATACCTTGAGAAGTGATCTCTCAATACTCTTAAAACTGTGTTACTTCTACATATACTAGATATATATCACTTGTTCTCCCCAACTCTGTTCTCTTCAGTGCTATTTCTACTTCCTTTATACGACTATCTGGGAATGTGATGTTAGTGTCCAAATGTAATGGTTCCCGTGTCCTGGACTAGTTTCCATAAGGTCAGGCAAACTCTCAGCCCCTTTTACTTTCCTTATTGTTGTAAATGGAACACTAATTACCAAAGAATTGAGCCTCCTCAATTCCAGCTGTCTGGTCCCTCATTACTGTGCAGGCCAACTTTACCCAATCAGTACCCCTCTCCCATTTAGAGTGCCCCTCCAAATCTATCTGCCCTTTCCATAGGGTTTTCTGAACCACCTGTCATGTTATAAAAGAATTCATTATAAGATTCTTTGCAGATCCTATCCATTTTCTATTTGTTGTTATCTTTCCAGTTTCATTGTTACATGCCCTTAAAAGAACTTTGTTTATTTAGTTGTATCTTTTACCAAACTTTTTTCATTTGGTGTTTTTTAAAAATTAAATTTTTATGGATATCTTTTGTTTTTTACATCATCTTCATTTCTGATTATATCCATTTCCTATATTCTATTAAGGAAACCATACATTGTTAGAAAAAAACAGGAAGAGGAAAAAGAAAAAGAAAGGGGGAAAACAAGAATTCAACAAAACTCATATATCAAATGAGTCTGATAGTATAAGCAATGCTCCACACCCACATCTTTACACCTCTGGAAGAAAGGATGAGATGAATTTTCTCATCTGTCCTTTAGAGTCAAGCTTTCACCAAGCTTTCTTTAATACATTTTTTTTCCTCCATTGCTTCTGGCTGTGTTATGAGAAAATACTTCTCATAACCTTTTCCAGAATATTTTACACACTTGTTTATATTTTAAATTGTGTTGCCCTATTGGGGCAAGAAGGTAAAATGCTTGCTTATACAGTCAGACCTCCATCAAGGCTGATGAGTTGAAGACAGACTTGGACAATCTCCTGCTACTTCTGCTAAGCTGCCTGATGCTCTGAGGGCCACAATAAGCCAAGGTCCTGCTAGAGGTTGACAGAGCTTAGCCAATACTAACTTTTGCCACCCCTCTCCTTAAACTTTCTGACTGAACACACTGTACTTCCTGTGTGTTTCACTGGGCTTTTAGACCCCTGAGGGACATACTACCACCAGAATTGCCCTGGATTGTTCCAGGACACTGTAGCTTCCTGCTCAGGGACACATCACCTCCTGTTCATGTCTGTCACAAAGTGGTCTTTCAGATGCCTCCTAGAACACAGCACACAACAGGTTGGGCAGCTGAAGTCTGTATTGGCACTGGGAGGGTCAATCTTAAAATTCTAATTTTTTATCTTCATCAGTACTTCACTGTTATCTTGCTTAGATTCGGTAGCTAGCATGCCCCCACTACCTTTTCTTTCCTCATTCCTGTGGATACCCAACTACAGAAGAACAAATCTCTCATTTCCAGTCACCTCAATTTTACCCCTCTAATACTCTAGATCTGCTTGTCCTTTTCACTGTGCCCTCTAGTAACCTGCTTCATAATTAACAAGTTTTCTCTCATTTTATGCCATTTCTTCTCTTGCTTCTTCCATCTTATGGCACTTTCTGTGTCCTGGCTCCCTCCAGATGACACTGAATTCCTGGGACACCCTTTTCAGATCTGGCTGCACTTTAACTCATACCTCTGATTTACTCATTATGTTAGAGATGTCAAAATATTTCTTGTTTTCCACTGCTACTTCTAGACTCTCCTTTTCTCACCATCACTCCACAACCTCTCCTTTGAGGATCATGCAATCCATTTTTATCATCCAATTCCAACTATGGCAGCTTTTACCTACAGAACCCCTAGACATTCTCCTTCCTTTATCAATGAGCTCAGGGCTTGGCTCAGTCTTCTTCTCTACCCCAAATCTTGCCCTTATATACTAGGAGAAAAACATAAATATTGATAATCCCTCAAGTACCCTAATTTCACATTTCTATAGTCTTCTCAAGTCTCATAAACTATTCCTCCACTTCAGCTTACTTCTACACAGAGATGGTAATACCCTTGATCTTGGCATCACCCACAAGTGTTTCACCTCCATATAGTATGAACTCTGAAATTCCTTCATTTGATCATAATCTTTTATTATTTCATCTCTCTTTTTGCCTTTCTCTCTGAAAAACTTAGTTTTTTGCCCTCATCATGACCTCCAGTCACTCCATCATTCAGTGCTTTTCCAGGCCATCACTCCTG
Source organism: Gymnobelideus leadbeateri (assembly GCA_011680675.1). Taxonomy (NCBI): domain Eukaryota; kingdom Metazoa; phylum Chordata; class Mammalia; order Diprotodontia; family Petauridae; genus Gymnobelideus; species Gymnobelideus leadbeateri. The sequence continues at coordinate 69,250 of WOXC01005317.1, forward strand.
CTCTGGCTATACTCTCTTCCCTTCTCAGTACCAAACTCCCTCCTGGGTCTTCCTGATTCTGCTCTTAGAACCTCCTACCTGTCTGATATTTCTCAATCTCATTTGCTGAATCTGTAATTATGCCATGCTCATTAAACATGGATGTTCTCCAAGGTTTTAACATAGGTCTTCTTCTCCCTCTATGCTATCTCATTCGGTGATCACATCAGCCTCCCATGGGTTTAATTATCATATCTATGGAGATGACTCTAAGACTTCCCATCTTAGCTTCTCTCCTGAGGTCCATTACTACATTACCAATAGCCAATGGAATACATATATCCTATAGTATAGGCACCTCAATCTCAACAGGTCCACATTAAAATTCATTATCTTTCTTCCCCAAATCACCCTTCCAAATTTTCTCATAGCTGTAAAAGGAACCACTACTATGCTTTTCATCACTTATGTTTGGAATCTTGGTGTCCTGGACTCCTGGACTCCTCTTCTTCTTTACTACCTATATCCAAATAATTGCCAAATATTTTAAGCTCTTTCTCTATAATAGGTCTTTCATATGTTCCCTTCTTTCTACTTGCACATTTCCTATCTTAAGTTCATGCCTTTATCACTGGTTCAGTTGTTTCAGTCATGTCTGACCCTTCATGACTGCATTTGGGATTTTCTTGGCAAAGATATGAAAGTGTCTTGCCATTTCTTTCTCCAACATATTTTACAGATGGGGAAACTGAGGCAAATAGCGTTAAGTAACTTGCTGAAGGTTGCATAGCTAGTTAGTGTCTGAGGCCAGACTCAAACTCAGAAAGATGAGTCTTCCTGACATTGGACCCAGAACTCTATCCACTGAGGCACTTAGTTGTGCCTTTATCATTGCTTGCCTCAATTACTGCATGAGGTTTCTAACTAGACTTCTTGTCTCAAGTCTCTCCCTATTTCATGTCATCCTCCATAGCAGAGGTGTCAAACTCCATGCAAACCTGAAGTTTTTCCAAGCGAGGCCAGAACTAGATTAAGATGTAATTAGGAAATCTTTTAATAAAAGAAGAATAGAAAACACATGTGGTTTTTCTAAGCCAATATGTGGTGAGCAGATATCCATTTCTATTTGAGTTTGACATCACTGCTCCAAACAACTGCCAAATGGATTTCCCTAAAGTGTATGTTTGGTCATATAACTCTCATACTCCAACTTCAATGCCCCCTATTAGCTCTAGGGCAAAAGTATTTAAACTTTTTAAACTACCTGGTCCCTTTCTACCTTTCCAGTCTTCTTATATAATATTACTTTCCATGTACTCTGTGGTCTACACATATTGGCCTATTTGTTCTTCCTTACACAGGATGATTCATCTCCTGTCTCTGTGCATTTGCATTGGCTGTTTCTTATGCCTGAATTCCTCTCCCAAATACCCTTCCTTGCCATGCTTAGAATCTCTGGCTTCCTTTAAGATGTACCTTAAGAGACATTTCCGATAGGCCTTTCCATGCTCCCTTATTTGTTAGTGCCTGCCCCTTAAAGGTTATCTTCCACCTCCTCTTTGTCTTTTAGGTATGGATGTATGTATGTGTTGTCTCCCCTATTAAAATATGAGCTCTATTGCTTTTTTTAGGCAAAATCTTTATTTGATTTGGTATAAAAATGTCCATGGAAAGGAGAAGGCATGTGTTTATGCAGAGAGTGGATACTTATTTTCCTCCCAAACTCCTTTTTCCAGTGTTCCATTCAGTCTACAGGCTTAAGATAAAAGGATTATAAGGGACAGAGGTGGAAAGATCATCAGGAGAGCAAACAAGGGCAGAATCTAACGCCAAGTCTGATTAAGCTGAACTTCTCAGAGGGAGAATCTGAGAGACTTTTAGCTACAGTGATTGCTTTTGCTTTCTCTTTGCTATCCCAATGCTTAGCATAATTTCTGACATATAGGAGGCATTTGATTAATGCTCGTTGACTTGACTGGTACATTATTAATATTTAAGGAACATTACTTATTTTAGGCTCTCTTGGTTTTCTTGTTTTGGCAAATGATTAGTCAAATTTCTAGAAAAATTTCTGTAACTGGAAAAATGTTCTTTATTCCCTCTTCTCTTTTTCAAAAGGCTTATTTAAACAGGTTTGGGTAGAACTGTTTTAATTGCAAGCTGTATTTTTTTCTTATTTTTCTTCTTATTTTGTTTCTTTACATTAAAAAAAAATTTCTTCTTTCTCCTTGGTTTGCAATGTTGACTTTTCCTCTAACAAATCAGTGATCTGACTTTACACAGACAATATCTTCATACTGTATAGTAACATGTAATTTTCTGGCTATTAAAATAACATTCAATTCCATTTGGGGAGAATGTTATATAGTACCTTTTGCACACAGCATCTTCTAACTCTTCTCCTGAAGGAAGCTTGTTATGTATGGGATTTTAATTTCTGTGTAGTCAACAAAAGGTCACCGACCTCTCTCATCCCTGACTCCTGAACCATATTTTCTAGCACATTGTTTACAGTCTTCACTGATGGAGTTAGGATCTATTTCCTAGAGAAGAGACTTTTCAGGAAATGAAGTGCTGAACAAAAAACTCTGTGTGAATGTTAAGATAGTTTAATGATAGCATGCTTTAAAGCCTGGAGATTGGATCAGAGAGTCAAAAATCAAATCAGAAATCTAGACAAGGATCAAAGACATTTTCACCTTTTTTCTTCCTTTGTTAATATTATACTTCCAGCACTCTTAAACTCTTTACTTAAGAAACCATAGCTATCTCTGTAGAGTGAGGCTGGACTCTGGAAAATTTAAGATAAATGTCTCACAAAGTCTTGCCAAAGCCATGAGAACTAGCCTAATGAATTTAGGGCATGTCAGGTTCTCTCTCCTTTCTTTTTTTTTTTTAATCCTTTGCCCTCTTAACCATTTATAATACTTAAAGATCTACAAATATAACTCTACAGATAACAGATTAGTTAACAGTTAATATTTCTATTAATTACTGCATTAAAACTTCTAGTAATTGAAGAAAACACACATCACTGATACAGATCAGTACTGAATCCTTCCCCACAGAAAATGGAAAAGATTGGACATTATTTTATGTAAGAAACATTTGAAAGTAAATGGAAAAAATATTCCCAAAAAGTTGCTCTAATAAAGGTATCATTTCTAAGATATAAAAGGAAATAGCAGAAATTTCTAAGACTATTTCTCAATAGAAAAATGGTCAAAGGATAAATGAATATTTAAAGGAAAAAATTCAAACTATCAACAATTATATGAGAGAATGCTGCAAATAATTTATAACTTAGAGAAAGAAACAAAAATTGAGTAACTCTAAAATTCTACCTCACACTTATCAGACTGGAAAAGATAATTAAAGAGGAGAATGACAAATACTGGAGGGACTATGGGAAAACAGGTAATTTTAGAGCATTGTTGGTAGAGCTATGAATTGGCCCAGTCATTCTAAAAAGCAATTAGGAACTATTCCTAAAAAGTTACCGAATTTTGCATAATCTTTGACCCAGTGATGCTGCTACTACTAGGCCTATACCCCAAGAAATCAAAGAAAGAGGAAAAGGAGCGAAGTGCATAAAAATATTTAGAGCAAGTCTTTTTATGTTGGCCAAAAACTAGAGACTAAAGTGGTATCCTATTGGGTAATGGCTAAACAAATTGTGGCATAAGGATGTAACAAAATAGTATTATGTCATAAGAAATTATGAAATAGGCAATTTCAGATAAAACTGGGAAGACTTTTATGAACTGATGAAAAGCAGTTATGCAATGATAACAACATGATAGAGAAAAATATCTCTGAAAGATGTTAGAACTCTATCAATATAATGATAAACCAGGAGTCCAAGAGTGAAGATGAAAGAAGAAAACACATCACTTGCCTCCTGACAGGGAAGTAACAAATTTAAAATGCAGAATGAAATACATTTCCAGACATCACTGATGGGAGAATCTGTTTTGCTGTGCCTATTTAGGTATGGACTGAGGGATGTGTTTTTTTTAATTTAGTTTATTTTTTATTTTTAAATTTTGCTCAATGGGAGGTGGGGTGGAAGGGAAATGAAGAAAGGACAGTATCACTAAAAAAAACTATTTCTTAGAAAATAAAAATAATAAACTATTAAAAACCCCAAAACAGGAAAAAAAAGTAGGGTGAGAAGGGAAGGACCTAATGGCACAAAAATATGCGTAGCCATTCTACTTATAATAGAACATAGCCCCACCCCCACTCCCCACCCTGCAACAAAATCTGGAAACAATCTCTATGTCTAACAACTGGAGGAGAACTGAATAAGTTATCATGTAGTAATGCAATTACTACATGCCCTAGAAAGAGAACTCCAATATGTAGAAAGTTTAAACATTTCACTGTTTAACATTTATTATGGAATATTATATTATCATCTATCTTTAATATCATAGCAAAAACTTACCATACTCAATATGTATACATACAATGAAAAGTAACTTATAATACCATATCCAGTATTTTGCTATTAAATATTCATGAAATACTTAAAAAAAGAAATCCTTTTCTAAATTTTAGACACAAGTATTTTGAGGGTTCTCTATGTCACTTTTCAAAGAAGAAAATCTCTCTAGAAAATGGGGAATGACATATTCTTTTACTAACAAAGATTTATCTTTTATGCTGAAATTTCATTTGCTAGAGTTTTAGGAACTGGCCATTAAATTCTTTGGAAGGCTAGAGTTATGGTATTTATGATACTTATGAAAATTCAATCACCAATACAAATGGGTCTTAATTGTTGTATGGTATTACTACGGTTGTTAAAACATTAAAATAAAAATATTGAAAAACTGTTTAAATTGTCAGATTGAATAGTTACTTTATGAAGAGGATATTCCTATTCAAAAATCCATGAAGAAGACTCCAACATAGGAGTCACAAGAAATAATTTTCTAGGCAAAATATGATTCCTGGAATTTTGGGTTAACTATTGTCTATTATACTTACATCTCTGTGCCCACTACTAGCTGAATCATGGAGTGGTGTATCATCATCTAATCCTTGTGTGTTAACATCTGCTCCAGCTGCTATGAGGATCTTAGCAACATCATAGTATCCAACATTACAAGCTTCATGTAGTGGTGTCCAACCTAAAGTTTAAATATCAAAGTAGCAGTAAGGCACTATGTATGAACATAATACAAAATATATGAACACAAGCATATAACAACACACAGTGCTTTAAAGTTTGCAAAACACTTTGCAAATATTAGTATCACCCTGTGAGGCAGGTGCTCTTATTATCTGCATTTTACAGATGAGGAAACTGAGGGTAACTGAAGCTGAAAGACTTACCTATAGCTATTAAGTGTTTGAGATGAGATTTTAAAAAGGAATTATTAATTTATTTTAGCTTTCGCCATTCACTTCCATAAGTTTTAAATTTTATTCCTCTCCCTCCCCAAGACAGCAAGCAACATGATATGGCTCTACACATTCATTCCTATTAAAAATATTTTCACATTAGTTATGTTGAAGAGAATAATTATAATGAATGGGAAAGACCATGAGAACAAAAAAGAATAGTCTGCTTAGCTCTGCATTCCAACTCCATAGTTCTTTCTCTGGATGTGGTTGGCATTTACCATCATGAGTCCTTTGGAATTGTTTTAGGTCCTTGCATTTCTAAGAAGGGCTAAGTCTATCAAAATCAGTTATCACAAACTGTGGCTGTTTCTATGAACAATGTTCTCCTGGTTCTGTTCATTCCATTCAGCATCAGTTCATAAAGTCATTCCAGGCTTTTCTGAACTCTGACTGTTCATCATTTTTTTATAGCATAGTAGTATTCCATTACATTCATATACCACAACTTGCTCAGCCATTCTCCAGTTGATGGGCATCCCCTCAATTCCCAGTTCTTAGCCACCACAAAAAGAGCTGCTATAAATATTTTTTGTACACAAGGGTTGTCTTTTTGCTATTTTTATTATCTCTTTGGGATATGGCCCTAGAAGCAGTATTGCTGGGTCAAACGATATGCACATTTTTATAGCCCTTTGGCACTGCTTTCCAGAATGGTTGGATCAGCTCAAAGCTCTACCAACAATAAATCAATGTTCCAACTTTCCCACATCCTTTCCAACACTTATCATTTTCCTGTTTTGGCAAGTTTGCCAATCTGAGAGGTGTGATGTGGTACCTCAGAGTTGTTATGATTTGCATCTTTCTAATCAATAGTGATTCAGAACTTTTTTTTTTTTTTTTGCTTTTTGTAGGGGGGAAGGCAGGGCAATTGGGACTAAGTGACTTGCTCAAGGTCACACAACTAGTTTTGTATTAAGTGTCTGAGGCCAGATTTGAACTCAGGTCCTCCTGACTCCAGGGCCAATGCTCTATTCACTGCACCACCTAGCCACCCCCCAGAGCATTTTTTCACAGGACTATAAATAGTTTTGATTTTTTTCCTCAGAAAACTATCTGTTTATATCCTTTGGCCATTTGTCAATCGGGGAATGTTGAGATGAGATTTAACTTCAGATCTTCCTGACCTGAAATTCTGCACTCTATATACTATACTACCTTGCCTGCCTGTACATGTATATCATATGTATATACGTGTATATTTATAATATATATGTATGTATATTTACACATACACACACTCCCCATACTGCATATATCTACATTTTTCTGTGTTTACTTAATCAGTATAACCAAGAAAAAGCTAATTGAAAACATGATCACATGTAAACTTATTTCATGTAAAACTTTAGAAAGATCCATATATGTAGGTAAATGATCACAGTCTATATTAATTTCCTAGGCTAAAAGACTTTTCATTTTTTAACTAGGAAATGCCAATATATCAAAATTAATGAAAAATTTAAAATAAAATCCTTGACCATTGTAAACTTAGTGCAAGGGAAAAAATAACCAGCTTAAAGTAAATAAACTGAAAGGACACTTGCAAGAAGAGTGAAATGAAGTAGAAAGGTAGGTTAAAACCTCTTGCATTTAAATTTTATTATATTCTTAGCTTGGATTGTCCTTGGAACATATACTTCTTTTAAGTAAGACAAACTCTGCTTAGAAGAAATGACAATGAACCAAATTATTTTTTTACATTGAGGGGTAGTATTAGATAGTGGATGGATAAAAAAGTAGCCCTGAAGCCAGGAGAACCTGGTTTCAAATCCCATTGGACAAGGTGTGACCAGTGAGAGACATTAAAGTACTCCTAAGGGAGCCCCAGACCCTTCTCTAAACCTAGCCAATCTCCATCACTACCCTGAATTTCTTCACTGGGAGTTCTTTATAATCAATGAAATCACAGGTCCAGTCAAAAAAAAAAGTTATTAATTTAGATTTAGGCAGGGCTGTTTATCCTATTCTATGTGAAGGCTTTGCTAAGAAGTTACTAAGTATAAATGAAATGTCAGGAGGATTATCAAACCTACTTAAACTCCCACCTTTCCCAATTCAAGTAATTTAAAATGCAAAGAATCCCGTGATGAACAAGTATTCTAGTCATTAAAAAAAAGGTCTACCTGAACCTCTGTTTAAAAACTTTTTGTCTGTGGGGTGGCTAGGTGGCAAAGTGAATAGAATACAGGCCCTGGAGTCAGGAGGACCCGAGTTCAAGTCTGACCTCAGACACGTGACACACTTTTTAGCCATGTGACTTTGGGCAAGTCAATTAACCCCAATTGCCCTCCAAAAAGCAAAAAAAAACCCAAAAACCAAAAAAACCCCAACAAAAAACAAACAAAAAAAATGCCAAGGGGGGGAAAAAACTACAAAAACTTTTTGTCTGTCATTAGCTTAATTAATAATTTTAAATGAACAAAAATGTCTTCCTTCGAAAATAGTTGATTCTCTTTTAAACAGGGCAGATTTCACAACTCTTTAAAAATTGCTCTGTTTATACTAGAAACTAAAATACATACACTCATTCATGTGAACAATGCCAAATAAAGTATTTTTTAAACTTCAAATTGTTCACAGTTTATGGCAGGGACAGGAGCTTATTTATCTTATATAGAGAAGTGAAAAAATACACATACACACACACACACACACACAAATTATCTCTGGTGGGGAGAGGGCTTTGGGAATGGCCACTTGGGAGGACCAGAGCAGGCCTCTTACAGAAAAGAACACTTGGACCAAGTCTTGAAGGAAGCTAGGAATTCTAATAGAGGTGAGGAGAAAGGGAATTCTAGGTACAGGGATAAGTCTGTGCAAAAGGCATGTCAGTCAATCAATAAACATTTATTAAGGGCCTACTATGTGTCATGTGCTAGGGATACAAAGACCAATGACAGTCCCTGTTCCCAAGAAACTCATAGTTGAATGAGGAAGAAGATGGTATGATGTATGTTGGGAAGAGCAAGTAGACCAGATTGGCTGGAAAGTAAAGTTTGTGAAGATATGCAATAAATGTAGCTAGAGTCTACAAAGCAATAGAAGAATTTGTATTTTTTCCTAGAGGTCCACATTATGTATACACAGGTACATACATTTGTAATAGTATATATATATATGTATGTATGTATGTATGTATGTATGTATTTGAATTCTTCCTAGTAAAATGTAAGCTTCTTGAGAGTAGGAACTGTTTCATTTTTGTCTTTCATCTCTAGTGCCTAACACAGTACTTGGCACACAGGAGCTTAATAATTACTTATTTAATGGAACTGTCCCATATGGGGTTGCAACCCACAGTTTAAGAAGTGCTGAAGGAGTTCCAAGTAGAAAAAGTTTAAGAAGCCCTGGATAGACTATGTAATGTGTATGTATGTAGTGTGATCATTTGAGGTTTGCTGTAGGAACATTAAAGTACACATATACAAGTGCATATTTGCATCCTAGGTGGAGAAGTGTTCCTCTTCTACTCCTTCTTCCTAAAAAAAAAGCAATAGGTAGAATCCGAGGCAAGGGAGGAGATGATACACTAGAGTCTTTTTTTTCTCAGTGTCCTTCTTGGGCAAACCTCTGTCCTTTCTTGTCTTTCCTACTTCCTCCATACTTGCTTTGGATACTAGCTAGCAACCCTGTGCACAGTTCTGCCTAATTCCTGGGGTTCCAACTCCTTAGAAGGCATGTACCTATTTGAAATAATAAATGATGGAGCCTGGAAAGGGAGATTAAGAGTATCACTGTAACATCATGATATAATTGAAAAGTGTCAGGCTAGGAGTTAGGAGACCTAAGTTCTATTCTTGGTTCTGCCCCTTAACTGGCTGCATGATGCAAAGCAAATCACTACATTGGTCCTTTTAGACCTTCATTTTTCACCTATAAGATGAGAGAATTGAAGTAAAGTCTTCCAGGCATGAAATGTCTTATTTCTATGATTCTATTTTAAGCTCAAGGGAAGACAATGGTTGAGGCAGGTGACAAGTGAGGAATAAGGCAAGACATCAGAGGCAGGGAATTTTTGCAGAAAGATAGTTTCACCCTCCTAAGAGTGACAGACGAGAAGCTAGAATAAGGAGAAACTATAGTCTCTTCTTCTTCCTTCAGGATCTCTTAAAGTCATGGTTCTACTCTGGTCAGCTTCGAAATTAAATGATCAGAGAGGCAAGAAACGGGAACAGATGGGAGGATAGAAGTGCATGATCCCGAAGGTCAGCAATTTTACATTCTAATTCTACATTTGACATAAATTGGCTGTGGGGCTTTTTTCTCGCTTCCCGGCCATCTTGGCGGCAGGTCTCTGGCTGAGGGTCCTCCCGCACCGCAGGCAGGAAGATGGTGGCCGCAAAGAAGACGAAAAAGTCGCTGGAGTCCATCAACTCGAGGCTCCAGCTGGTCATGAAAAGCAGCAAATACGTGCTAGGCTACAAACAGACCCTGAAAATGATCAGACAAGGCAAAGCCAAATTGGTCATCTTAGCCAACAACTGCCCAGCCTTGAGGAAATCAGAGATCGAATATTACGCTATGTTGGCCAAAACTGGAGTACATCACTACAGTGGCAATAACATTGAATTGGGTACAGCATGTGGGAAGTACTACAGAGTATGTACACTGGCTATCATTGATCCAGGTGATTCTGATATCATTAGAAGCATGCCAGAACAGACCAGTGAAAAGTAAACTGTATAAAAGTATACTTTAATAAACTGGGACAAAACTTGTTTTAAAAAAAAAAATTGGCTGTGGGTAGGTTACCTCCCTTCTCTACTTATAAGTTTCCATAACTTTAAAATCAGAGGGTTGGACTAGATTATGAGCATCCAATATTTAGCAATTAGGTCCAATACAGTCCACCTGACCCTGAGATACAGTCCTGTGGATGTTAGGAAGACTTTTTTCAAATTTTAAATAAGACATATAAAATGGACTTACCTCCCTCCCTCTTACTATAATGCATACTTGACTATCATAATATATCTGTTAGCAGTTTGAGATCAACTAGTAATTATAATTGTTAAAAAAGCCCCCCCAATCCAAAAATAGATGGATTTTTTTAAACAAATGCTTTATTAACTTCTGTTTTACATCATTCATTTCTGCCAGATTTTGAGTTACAATCATTTTCCCCCTGTTATTCCCCTACCCAACCTCCCAGAATAGCAGTCCCACAAGATATCGCTTCCTCCAATCTGCTCTCTCCCATACCTTCTCCCATACCCCCATCAAATTTTCCATTAGAAGAAGGTGAGTCTTTGTGTCCCAATGCCTGCACATCTTATCTCCCTATTACAAGCAAAAGAGTATTAATAATAGTATTTATATATATTTGAAACATTTAATGTTACGACCTCGAATTTCAGATCCATTTCCTTCCTCCCTTGTCACCCATTCCCTCTGGGGAGATAAGTAATTCAGTATATGTTGTACATGTCTAGCTATGCAAAACATTATCATAGTAGATATATTGTATAAGGCTGCTTATAATTCCCTCCCACTCATCCCACCCCCCACCTGGTCCATTCCCTACATGATCCTGTCCCTCTTCTATAGTGGGTACTTCCAACCTCCCCTCCCCCCAAGGATGCCCTCCCATCAATCATCCCTCCTCTCATCCCCCTTCCCCCTATTCTGCTGCAGGTTGAGATATCCCATTTAGTATGTATGTCATTCTCTCCCTGAACCAAATTCAATGAGAATGTGGTTTTGCCTTTTTTGCCTTCCTATTCTCCCCCTCCCTTGCAACTACTTTCCCTTGCTTCTTCTACATGAGATAGTTTACCTTACCCTGTCTCTCCCCATCTCCTCTAGCCACTTTCCTCTCTCACCTCATAATTTCATCCCTTGAGTATTCTCCCTTCTCAACAAATTCAATCTATGCCCTCTATCCATATATAACTGTAACCATATACACACACATTCACATATGTATTCATGTGACCACACACCCTTCTTCCATTATTTTCATAGTGAGAAAGATATCATCAGTCACAGTTATTGCTTTTCCATATAGGAATGTAAATAGTTCAACTTTGATAAATTCCTTTTGATTTCTTTTCCCTGATTACCTTCTCAGGCATCTCTTGCTTCTTGTGTCTGGATGTCAAATTTTCTATTCAATTCTGGTTTTTTCCTCAAGAATGCTTGAAAGTCCTCTATTCCACTGAATGACCATATTTTCCCCTGAAACAAAATACTCAGTTTTGCTGGGTAGGTGACCCTTGGGTTCATTCCCAGCTCTTTTGCCCTCTGGAACATCACATTCCATGCCCTTTGATCCCTCAGTGTAGAAGCTGCCAGGTCCTGGGCTATTCTGATTGTGTTTCCACAATATTGAAATTGTTTCTTCCTGGCTGCTTGTAGTATTTTCTCCTTGATCTGGGGATTCTGGAACCTGGCTACAGTACTCCTGGGAGTTTTCCCTTTGGGATCTTTTTCAGGAGGTGATCTTTGGATTCTTTCAACCTCTATTTTGCCCTCTGGATCTAAAACATCAGGGCAATTTTCCTTGAGAATTTCCTGAAGGGTGATTTCTAGGTTCTTTCTTTGATCATGGCTTTCGGGTAGTCTAACAATTTTTAAATTGTCTCTCCTGGATCTATTTTCCAGGTCAGTGGTCTTTCCCATGAGATACCTCACATTGCCTTCTAATCTTTCATTTGTTTGGATCTGCTTAACAGCATCTTGATTTCTCATAAAGTCCTTAGCTTCCATTTGCTCCAGTCTAACTCTGAAGGAATGAATCTCCTCAGTGAACTTTTGAGATTCTTTTTCCATCTGGCAAACTCGACTTTTTAAGGCATTCTTCTCCTCATTGCCCTTTTGGGCCTCCCTTGCCATTTGAGTCAGTCTATTTTTTTAAGGTGTTGTTTTCCTCAGTCAGGCTGTTGACCCTCATTTCATACTTTTCCTGCATCCTTCTCATTTCTCTTTCCAATTTTTCCTCCACTTCTCTTATTTGATTTTTAAAGTCCTTCTTAAGGTCCTCTATGGACTGCAACCTGCTCATGTTTTCCCCTGGGGCTTTTGGAGCAGGACTTCTGACCTCACGGTCCTTTTCCCACTCTATTCCCCCAAAATAGGAGTCTAGGGTTGCATTTTTCTGTTTCCTTTGCCTTGGCATGTTGCCACTTAATTACTTGGCTTTTGGGCTTGTTGCCACACTATGGCTTTAAGGCCAGATAGAGGAATTTTCATCCTGAACGTGTGGGGGGCAACTTCCGTTTCTGGCAAGCTGTAAACCCACCCATGACCTCTACCCTAGATCACAATCTAGATCCAGGGAGGTTAAAGCAAGAGCGATTTCCCCCCAAGACTGATCACTGGATCTCCCTACAATTCGCAGGCCAGGAGCTGGAGATGCCTCTGAAAATTACAAAATGGCGTGTCTCCTCAGTGGCTTCTAGCCCCCAGGGGAGGGAGCTGACGCATTCCCCAAATACAGGTCCCAAAGTCCATAGGACACTAACCTCTTACTTTGTCCTAGGCATGTCTATGTTGATAATTCTGGAGTCGCCACAGCTGCTGGTATTCTGGGGTCTCTCCAACCGGCTGCTGGCCCTGCCGCCCTGGGGCTAAAACCTTGGCTCACGGGGACCTGGGCTCGGCTCCCCGCGCTCTGCATGCTGCTGGCTCCCAGACCACTGTGCTGGTCCTTCCTGCAGGGCTGCTGGGCTGTCCTCAGCAGGAGGTTAGCTTCTCTGTGTCGTTCTGTGGGTGCTGGGGCTCCAGAATTTGTTCAGAGTCCCCTTTTACATAGTTTGGAGGTAATCTGGGGGGAGAGTGCCTTGGACGCGCTGTTTCTACTCTGCCATCTTGGCTCTGCCCCCAATATATGGATTTTTAACTACTCATGGGCTAACCAGTGAAAATATTTGGGTACTCCTATCTCACTTGACTTCTAGTGTACTGTACATCTTGAAGGTTCTATGTTTCTATATTTTTGTTTTGATGCATTTTCATTCTATAATGATACTTTTAAAAATTAATTTTTCTTTTGAATGTAATGCCAAAAAAGAATCATTTCTATATACAAAATAGAATGTAAAGAGGATTGCATATGAAACTGTGACTCTATTCCATATAGTTTGCTTTAAAAATATGTAATCACTTCTGTATCTTTTTTCAAAGCTGTCCCCCATTTGTCTGTGCTTTCTTCTGTTCTCTTCTATGAATTAAACATTTTTTTTCAATAACCAGCTTTTTCTTGGGAGGCATCATTACTGCTAGCTCCTCTGTCTCTTCCCAAAACTCCCTCTATTAAAAAAACACAACAACCAAAAACCTTCAACAAACAAACATAATCAAGCACCAAAAAAAAAAAAAACAAAAAACCACCAAAAAACCCAACTCCAAAGCAGTCATTCTGAAAATATATGTATCCGTATACATCATCTCTGTCAGAAGATAACATTCATTCATCATAAGTTCTCCGGAGTTGTAACTGTTGTTCTGATTAGAGTTCTTGTGTATTTCAAAGTCATTTTGCTTTAAAACACTGTGATATTTGTTGTTCTGAGTCTATAGCAGTTCATACAAGTTTTCACAGTTTTGTCTAAAAATCATCTTTCATCATTTCTTACATTGCAATAATACTTCACTACTTTCACATACCATAACTTGTTCAGTCATTGCCCAATTGATGAGCACTCCCTTAGTTTCAAGTTCTTTAATTTCTAGGTCTCTTTAGACACTGATGTTTTCATTTCAAAGTTTCTTCCCAGTTCTGGTCTTTAATCAGGAATACCTAACAGTACTCAAATCTATCAAAGACTAATTTTTTTCTTGTCACATTATACTTATCTTTGAATGCCAATTTATTATTGATTGTAAGCCTGTATATTTGCCTACTGGAATACTGTATTCCAAGATCTCCTATTTTTTATGGTTACAGCTACCAGGTTTTATTTGTTTCTAACTGTAGTTCCTTGATACTTAAACTCTTTCTTTGAAGTGGCTTAAAACGTTTCCCTCCAGGATTTTTCGAGGTAATAGGTAGATTCCTTCTATGTTCACTTTGTTTCCGGTTCTAATAGATCTAGGCAATTTTAATTTTTTTCTTGAAATAAATCATATTGTATTAATCTATTTTCCAGGCCAGCTGTGTCTGACAGTATATACCTTGCATTTCCTTTTAGCTTTTTTAGTTAACGATTTCTTTTTGGTTTACTCAGTTTTTTTAGGGAATCCATTAGTTCAGTAAGATTTACTCATCTCTTTCCAATTCTTTACCCCAGAATTTTTTACTTCATTTTTTATCTCTTGCTTTATTTCTTCTAGGTATTCATGTAGTCATTAGGGAAAATCCATTTTTCCCCTTTGAATCTATCTCTGTTTGTTGTTATGGAAAAATACTCTTCATCAGAAGCATTTTTGGGAATCACTAGATCTGTAATTCTTTATAAGGACCGTTGTCTTCTATTTACTTATCTTTGCACCCTTAGTTCCTGAACTGGGGCTTTGTGTCAGAGCCAAGTTCTATTTCTTTCTATACTTTTGGGTATGCAGTTGCTACCAGGCTTCTTTGTTTCCAAGGGTCACAATGCAGGATTTCTGACCACCCTGGGACTTTTTTTGTGAGAGTTCCATGCTCTTGCTGCCTCTGAACACAGACTCTTTTTTTTTCTTTTACAAATGCTTTATTAACTTCTGTTTTACATCCTTAATTTCCACCAGATTTTGAGTTACAATTATTTTCCCCCCTGTTTTTCCCCTACCCACCCTCCCAGAATAGCAGTCCCACAAGTTATCGCTTCCTCCACTCTGCTCTCTCCCATATCTTTTCCCATACCCCCTTTGACTTTTCCATTAGAGGAAGGTGAATCTTTGCGTCCCAATGCCTGCACATCTTATCTCCCAATTATAAGCAAAAGAGTATTAATAATAGTATTTATATATATTTGAAACATTTAATCTTAAGACCTCGAATTTCAGATCCATTTCCTTCCTCCCTTGTCACCCATTCCCTCTAGGAAGATAAGTAATTCAGTATATGTTGTACATGTCTAGCTATGCAAAACATTACCATGGTAGATATGAACACAGATTCTTGTAGGTCCAGAAATCTGTATTTTTAAAACTTTTATTTTTGTACCAAGATACCTTTGCCTATATTAGTGTTGACTTTTTTTCTTTTGGAAGGGCCCTTCCTGTGGGCTTCTAGCTGCCTTTTTTTTGCAGTTGAGGGGGAAAGGAGGTAAAAATCACTTACTACAGTTTCTTTTTCTTTCTTCCTTTTTTTTCTGGCAAGGCAATCCGGGTTAAATGACTTACCCAGGGTCACAGAGCTAGTGTGTGAGGCCTCAGTTTCTCCTGACTTTAGGGCTGGTGCTCTATTTATTATGCCACCTAGCTGCCCCCCTGTATTACAGTTTCTCACTGGATGTCTTAATCACTATTTGTTTTGTTGCTATGTTTAGATTTCTGCTGAAGTGTATGGAATCTAGATTACCTGCCTGTCTCTGTTCAGACAGCCACCTTATCCAGAAGTCTTTGCAACATATTTTTTAAAAATTAAAAATTAAGGAAGAAAATAACTATTGGTATATATGATAGTATAGATAGAAATTGTTAGTATGTACTCAGGTACAGCTATATTAATTTTGAATTGCGAACTTACCTGCAAAATCTTTCACATTCACATTTGCCCCTAAACTTATTAACTCTTTGACTTGTTTCACATCTCCTCGAATAGCTGCCATGTGCAAAGGTGTCTCTCCACGCTCATTTCTTTTATTAACTTTATCCTTTTGTCGAGATGAAGAACTGGGAGTCTTCTTTTGTGCTGCTGGTGTTGTCTGTGAAGGATGATTTGGGGTAGAATCTGTAAGTAAAAAGAAAGTAAAAACTTTTCAAAACTATGACTTTATGAGACTTGTTTTGCTTTGGGATATTAGAAGAATTTGCCAAACATTAGTGAACCCCTGATAGGAATGAACAATGTGCACATAATTTTGTTGTTCTATCATGAGAACGGTGAGTATTGATTCTTCACACAATACTTCATACCTGACTTCTTTAAAGGTTGGTTTAACTATTCCCTAAAAGATTTCCCCTTAGGGGTATCAAATTTCATCTGAGCTGATTTAAAGAAATGCTACAAAATAACTGAGGTACAGAACTAAAAGATATTACATCAACGCATCAAGTATAATAAAAGGAGCTAAGAAAGCCATTAGCTCCTTTTGGGCTTGTGCCTTCAACAAGCATGTTAAGATTCTTCTTTATGAAACTTATATGCCAGCTGATGTAGCAATGTGTCAGCCATAAGGAGTTTGCAGTATGTTACTATGATGGCATAAAATGAATTATTGAGGATTTGTATAGCCATAAAAGGAGTTAGACTGGTCATGAAAGGAAAATGAAAGACAATGACGAATGGACAAACCAAATGATATATTCGTAACCCTGAGACAATATACAAATAGAAAGGCAGACCATCATCAAGCTGTGTATATCTTTTGTGATAGATTCATAAGAAAAAGGTATATAAACTGCACAGGAAGAGAAAATACAAAGGAACTGTACTTTGTGTCACATGATGAGACATAGGGAGTCAAAATTTAGTAGAGCTAAGGATTTAAATATGTTTAAAGAACTCTTTAGAAGACTAATAAAAATATTTATGAAGAAAATTGTTTGCTATGTACATCTTTAAAGCAAACCCCTTTGTGTATCTGAATAGGTATAGAAAAAATGCTATCAAGAAATAAAACTGAACAATATTCCTGCTATTCATAAATTTGCTAACCTACACAGATATCATATAATACTTATGCTAAATGCAAAGGAACTGAAATAACTTTAGTCAAAATAGGAATAAAATTCAAATAAATAGAAACAGAACTTAAGTCTGCAAGTTTATCTGTGGGTTAACAGGAAATCAGATAATTTTACAGCTTTCAGAATGCTTGAATACATCTATGTTCTCGTGAATATAGGTATTCCCATAAACTGTATAGATTATAACCCATCCATGATTGCTAGTCCTTTGTTTTTTGCCCAAGTTCTCCCACAAGTCTAGCTTAAGAGTATCCTATCCAAACTATTAGATATTAAAATTCCTTCAGGGGATGTTTGGCATTAACAGGATACCAATGAAGTGTGGTGACTGTTCCATCACTATCTCCTACTCATCATGTTATTGTTCTATTTTTTATATTCAAATATTTCCTTGATGGAACCCTTCTCCTTAATAATTGCAATTTTATGGTATTATCTTTAATATAACGCCAATAACCATTTTGAATTTATTGTGGAACATAAGATGTTGGTCTAAGCTTAATTTCTATCAGACTGCTTTCCAGCAGTTACAAATATAGAAGAAATTCTTTCATAAGTAATTTATGCTTTTAGGTTTATTGTCTAGTCTATTTCATTTATCTCCTTTTCTATTTTTTAAACACTGCTGCATATTATCATTTGAGGTCTGAAGGTGATATGTCCCTTTCTTCCCACCTCTAATTTCCTTGATGGTCTACATCTTTTATTTCACCAAATTTATTTTATTATTATATATCACATTCTATTATATAAATATATAATATAAAATATATAATTATATATATTTTATGTATATAAATATATATAGTTTAATATTGCATTAAAACTTTAACTTTGGTAGTATTACCATTTTTATATTGGCATGCTTAGCCACGAGTGCTGATTATTCCTCCAATCTAAGTTGTTATTTAAGAAGCACTTTAAAATTGAATCTATGTAAATATTTTGTGTGTTTCTGGTAAACTGATCTCCAAATATTTTATGCCTTTTGTAGTAATTCTGAACCAGATTGTCCTATTATTGCCAATAGGATTTTTAAACTATTATACTATAGAAATGCTATTGATTTTTGAGGGTTTATTTTAGAGCCTGCCACTTTGCTGAAGCTATTGTCTCAATTTGTATCTTTGCTGATTTTTATGATTTTCAAAGTAAACCATCATTTCCTCCTTCATAACTGTAATGTACTACCACCTGTTCATACTCTTAAGCCTTTTCACTGAGTTATTGGTGATCTCAATTTCAATTCTGTGGAAACAATAGTATATTTCGTGATTCACTGTCTTACAACACTGGAAGAATACTAGTATTAAAAACACGTTTACATAAAAGTTGTCTGCAATTTCCAAAGGCTAAACCTAGCCCATTCTCCTTCTATCCAACTGGGAGACTAGCTCACTGTCCATTTGCAATGCTTCACCTGTACATACACATATGTAACATATACATACATACACTGATGGACAGATTCTATAGGTTGTCCATTACATTATATGCTATAGCCTAACAAAAAAGGCATTCTTTATCCATTTAGTTTTTTTGTGTGGATGTTATGCCAAACTTTTTTGAGTGATTATGGATATTATCCAGATATTATGCATTACTCTGGGGAGGCTGATGCAACTGATACAATGTTATCCACAAACACAATTGGAGGGTATTACTATTTATAGGAAATCCCTCTTCAACTTGGATGCTACTCGGGACTGCCTCTATAATAAAGGCAAATAGCAAGTATGTTTCCATTTTGTAACTCATCTGATATTAAGGACCAGATGTCTGAAGAAGGTAATCTCTGGAATATTGTATTATTTTGACATGAACTAGATCATTTTGTTGGAGGAAGCATTTTAGGTAGTTTTCTTATTGGAAACAAAAAATAAGCACAGTGTGATCTAGTAATCTGTATAATTTTCAGTCAATTCTGGGATGTAAAAAATTTGCTGTTCAGTCATTTTCAGTCATATCCAATTCTTCAAGACCCATCAGGGTTCTTTTTGGCAGATAGTGGAGTGGTCTGCCATTTCCTTCTCCAGCTAATTTTACAGATGAGGAAAGTGAGGTAAACCAGGTTAAGTGACTTGTCCAGGGTCGCACAGTTAGTAAGTGTCTGAGGCTAGATTTGATCTTAGGAAGATAAATCTTCCTAACTCTAGGCCCAGCACTTGTGACAATCCACTATTTTTTTGCTTCCAATGTTCTTATCAAAGATGAGAACAGTATCAGTGTAGATTAATTTCAAATATATACAGCTGGTAAATCACACATCTAGGCCAGTAGTCCCCTCAGCTGTCTTTTTTTGTGTGTGAAAAAGTTTTACCATTTAACTCTTAAATCTGACCCAAGAATGAATATACAGAAGGAATAAGAATAGGAAGTTAGCAAATTACAGTTAGTGGGCCAAATCTAGCCTGCCACCTGTTTCTATAGGCAATCCAGCAAGATAATAAAATTAAGTTTTATTGTATTTAAAAATGTAAAAATCATCCTTAGGTCACAGCCCGTGGTAGGGCTAGATTTGACCCTCAGGACATAGCTTATTAACCCTTGATATAGAACATATATATCCATAAACTTTTACTTGAAAATATGTATGCTCTTGCAATAATGTATTCTTTTTTACAATTTACATTTTTAAAATAAAAGAATTACAGAATCTCAGCCTTGGAAAGGAACTCAGAGGACATCTAAATCCATACCTAAAAAAAAATCCCCTCTATAACATATCTAATAATAGAGATAAGTGTACTTATTTTCAGAATGTTCAGGCTGAGCTTCTGTCCTATTGGGTCCTATTGCCTCTTTCTTAGGGTACTGAGAGTTGTGTTATTCTAGGAACTTGGGACCTGCAAGTTTTCAGTGCTCTGAAAGTGGTCTGATTTGGGACAAAGTCTCACCACTGCCTTCCTGGTTTAAACTCTACAATTCCCTGACTGTAGTTTGGATCTAAGAAATCATCTATGCAATCATCCCTGATTGGAATTCCAGTAGAATGCTGCTAGATTCAGCCACTATCCACCAGTTTGAAAGTTGTGCTGGTTTAGAGTAACAGACCTACAGGCTCTCCTTTAGTCTGGATTATTTGGTCCTGGTTATTTCACCATAAGGCTTCTTACTGGGCTAAGGGCTGGATCTGAGATCTTTCTTCACTCTTAGAATCAAAGCTAAATAACTGTTGCTTGCTTGTGTGCAAGTACCCAATATAGGGCCTGTGACTGCTTCTTCTACCTGCAGTGCTACCTCTAGGTTCAGGTCCCCTCCTCAGTCTGTCCAGAATCTGGGTTACCTGGAACTGGGTGCTAGAGTTATTCCTGTCTTCTGCATAAGATCAAGTCCATCTGTGAGTCTGGAACCTCTTCTTCCCTGATACAAAACTTTGGCCCTTGAAAAGTCCTTGTTCTGGAATACTCTGCATGGTTATTACCAGCTAGACCCTGTCCCTAAAGCCTGCATTCCTTTCTATCTCCTTTTGCTAAACTACACTAGAAAAATGACTCACTGTGATTATCCTGGGATTTCCCACTCAGAACTCAGTTGAATGCATTTTTTTACCCTTTTGTGGAGTTTTCTGGAAAAGCTCAGTTTTACTTTTTCCTGTTGCTCTCACATTTTGGTTCCCTCCCTCTGTCCTCATTTCTTTCAATTCATCCTTACGTAACAAAGATTTTTAGGATGTTTTCATTTTGGTTGTTCTCCAGTTTATCAATGTTTGTGGTGCCCAGAACTTAAAAAAAAATCTGCACTGGGGACAAAGTAGAGTAGGATCATTTCTTTGCTCTTGGGCACTATGCTTTTCTAAGTGCAAAGACCATATTCACTTCCTTGGTTGCCATATCACACTGATGATTCATATTGAGCTTGGTAAGATTTTTTTCTCAGAGAAACTGTCTAGAAACACTGATGCTATCTAATACATGTAGGAAGTTAGGTGGCACAATGGCTAGCAGAGCACTGGGCCTGCAGGCAGGAAGATCTGAGTTCAAATCCAGCTTTAGATACTTACTGGATATGTGCCTCAGTTTCACTTCATCTTTTTGAACCACATCTAAGATGTTACTTTTATTCCTTTAAAATTACTTTAATGATTTTCCAATTTCATGGGCCACTTTATCTTGCCTTGTAATGCTCATGATAAAAATAAGCAAAAAGACCACAATGAAGATAACCGAATTGTATGGAACACATACCAGTTTCTTCTTGACTTCTCTGCTACATCTGACATTGTTGACCATCCTCTTCTCCTGGGGATACTTTCCTCTCTGGGTTTCTTACCTGTCTGACCTCTTTAATCTTCTTTGCTAGCTCATTATCCACATCACAGCTACTGACTATGGGTACTTCTCAAATATTTGTTCCAGAATATCTTTTTCTCTTCCTCTTTATTCTTTCTTAGGAATCTCATTAGCTCATTAGATGGTTTAACTATTATCTCTGCAGACAATTCCCAGATCCATATATCCAACTTCATTCTCTTTCCTAAACTCAGTCTGGTCTACTGGACATTTTAAACTGGATGTCCAAGAGATTATCTTGAACTCAACATATCCAAATTTGAACTGATCTTTTCTTCAAACTCTCTCCTCATCCAAACTTCTCTATTTTTTGTTTTGTTCTTCATTTCCCTCCAAACTTCCCTATTTCTCTCCAAGACACCACCATTCTTCTAGTCTCCTAGGTTCATAGCCTCAGTATTATTTATCTTGGACTTTTCCTCACTCTGTATTATTCAGTAAATTGTGAATTCTTGCTGCTTCTATCTTCACATCTCTTGTATTCATTCTTTCTACTCATACTTAGATCAGTCTTTTATTCTCACCTAGATTATTACAACAGACTCTTAACTGCCTCAAGTCAACCTATTTTTCAAGTGTCACTGGATGTAAATTCCCCCTCCCCATTCCACACTCTGACCAACCAGCTTTATCTCTGCTCCTCACATAAGATATTCCCTCTCTCACCTCCATGCTTTTGCACTAGCCATCTGCTTCGCCTGAAATGTACACTCTCCTTACCGCTGCTTCATAAAGACCCTTTAAAATGTAGTTCAGGTAACATCTTTTGCATAAATTCTCAACTGTAGTGTCCTTCCTCTGAAACTCTACTTGTATTTAAGTGCTTTGTTATATATTTGTATTAACTTTATATTTATATTTTACATGTTTTTATATGTACTTGTTTCCTCCCCATTATAATGTATGCCCATTACAAGTACAGATTGTTTTATTCTTTGTACTTGTATCCCCAGTGCCTAGCACAATTCCTGGCAATTGGCAGGTGCTTGATAACTATTTACTGGTTTACTGATCTTCATTTGATAAATATAAAGTGAAACTTTAGAGTTGTTTTAATTTGAATCTTTATTAATAGTTATTTAGAACATATTTTTCTATGGTTGTTGGTGGTTCTTTTCAAAATTACCTTCTCAAATTCTTGGATTACTTATCTATTGAGGAACAGCTTTTGGTACAGATTTTTTTTTATAGCAGACCACACCTTTAGAATCATGCAAGTGACTGAAAATGACAGAGAACTCAAGACCCCATGGTATTTACTAAATACAAAAAAAAGCATTTAATAACAGAGCAAAATACTACTTTAAAGATTCTCCTCTAATGGTTTCTTGTGAATATTAGTTGTTGTCTTTTATTCTTGAAGAGAACTAAAATGATATCACAATGTTGAAGTCAAGGTACACTGTGTCTGATTGTGGCTGATTAGCCCAATATGAGCTTGAAGTCTCTACCACAATATGAGCACAAATATTCCACGTGAACATTTGGAGTGGAAATGTCTCTAAATTTGCATATCTCATGTTTCTTTTGAGCTCCTGCAATTCTGCTTCACTCATAGAACATAGCAACTTCTCTGATGTGGACATTCCATGCTGGTTGTTCCTTTGCAAGTGTCTCCTATGTCTCACAATCAATTTCAAAGTTCTTTAGAGAGATCTTGAAAGTATCCTTGTAGTGCTTCGTCTGACCTCCATGCAAATGATTGCCTCATATGAGTTCTCTGTAAAAGAGTCTCTTAGGCAAATGTATGTTTGGAATTCAAATAACATGGCCAGTCAGGTCTCTGTGGAAGAGTTTGAATGCTTGGACATTTATCTCAAGAAAGGACTTCAGTGTCTGGTACCTTATCTTGCCAGATAGAATCTTCTTAAGACAATTGAAATGGAAATGATTCAGTTTCCTAACATGGTGCTGATATACTGTCCAGGTTTCAGAGGCATACAACAATGAGGTCAGTAGACCTTCAGTTTGGTAGGCAATCTAATACCTCTTCTTTCCCACACTTTCCTTCAGAGCCTCCCAAACACTAAGTTAGCTGTGGCAATGCACTTATCAACCTCATCATCTATGTGTACATCCTTGGAAAATATACTGCCATGGTAGATGAACTTATCCACAACAGTCAGTATTTCTCCATTTGATGTAACATATGATTCACATATGGATGATGGGATACTGGCTGGTGGAGAACCTGTATTTCTTTAAGTGTTAATTGTTAGGCCAAAATTAGCACAAGCATCAGAAAATCGATCCATATTTTCTTAGCTTTATAGGTTGCATGGAGTGCACAATCATCTGAGAACAAAAAATCATGCACCAATTCTTTCTCCACTTTGGTCTTGGCCTGTAGCCTTTTCAAGTTAAATAATTTACCATCGGTGTAGTAGATGACCCAATCAGAAGCCACTGACTGAATACCTCAGGTTAAAGTTAATTCCTCTCTAGTCAAATTTCCAACTGAAAAGGTTTTGAGTGCCATTAGGTTCCTCTCATGTGACAAAGTGCTTGGTGATAACTCTATTCCAGCTGAGATTTAGAAGGTGGGGTGTTGGCTGCTCACACAAAAGCTGAATAAAATTTTCTAAGTTATATAGCAAAAGGAGGTTATCCCCTAAGAGTTTAAGGAAGCCTCTATTGTCCATCTCTATAAAAAGGAAAGAAAATAAATTGTCCTGTGACAATCACAACAAAGTTTCTCTCTTAGTCAATGCTGGCAAAATTCTTGTCAGAGTCCTTCTTAATAGGCTGATCCTTCACCTGGAAGATGGTTATCTACCCAAGAACCAGTGTGGCTTCAGAAAGGGGGGAGGAATGGATGATCTGGTATTTGCTGCCCAACAACTCTAGAAGAAATGCCAGGATAAGAACAGAGGTCTGGATAAAATGTCTCTTCATTTGACCAAGGCCTTTAATACTGTCAGGACTGAGGGCTTGCAGAAAATTATGTCAAAATTTGGTTGCCCAGAGAAGTTAATTAGTATTCTATGTCAATTTCATGAAAGCATGCCTGCCTGGGTTCTGGATAACAGACAATGCTCTTGAACTTTCCCGGTCACAAGTGGAGTGAAACAAGGTTGTGTGCTTGCTCCCATGCTTTTTAGCATGATGTTTTCAGCAATGTTATCTTGTGCATATATATTTGGGTGACAAAGGCAACCAAAGTTAACTGTGAAATGATTCTGATGCAATCAATAATGTTCAGATTGCTAAATTCATTGGCCCTTCCTCAGTCTTTATTCTTCTTGACCTCTTTGTAGCAGTTCACACTGTTGACCATCCCCTCCTTCTAAACACTTTTTTTCTCTCTGGATTTTTATAACACTACTTACTTGTGGATATCTTTCTATCTAAATTTTCTTTGTAGCCTCATCAGCTGTATCCTTCCCTTTATGTCTGGGTGTATTCAAGGGCTCTGTCCTTGATTTCCTCTCTTCCTTTTTCTTTATATTGTCTTATCAGTTCCCAAGCATTCAATTTCATCTCCATCTAGATTACTACTAAGTATTCATTGCCAGTCCCCATCTTTCTTCTGCATTCCAGTCCTATCTTGAACTACCTGCTTCATATCTCCTCTTGGGTCACAAAGCTAGAATGTGTCAGTGGAAGAACTTGACCTTTGGTTTCCTAGGTACCAAGTCCAGTCTCTGTTCATGCTGCTATACTGTTTCTTGGACATTCACACAGTGCTTTAAAGTTTTCAATAAATTTTATATACACATCATCTCATTTAAGCCTCACAATAACATTATGAATAAGGTGCCATAGGTGCTACTGTCCCCAGTTACAAACAGGAAAATAGGGGATTCAAGAGGGTGACTGGCCTATGGGTGCATATCTAGAAAGTGCCTAAGGCAGCATTGTAACGCAGGTCTTTCCTACTCCATGTTCAGAAAACATAAAAAGACTGAGGGGAAGGTCTCTGGAATATAGAGCAAACTGTTTGTGGAAGAATCTCTGGAAGAACCCAGACAAAAATTACAGGAGGAACTGGCATGCATGGATGGTATAAACTCTACCACTGGAATGATGTAGTCACAGTGTATCCATGGGAGTGCTGATATAAAATTGAGCTGTCATCTGATTTTATTGTATGATGATTAATTTGTAAGTACAGTCATACTGTTAGAAATGACAGTAAAGAGGACTCCTAAGAATGGTATGTGATGATTTCATTACAAGGTTTCAAGTACAAAAAATATTAGTATAGTATATTATTACGGAATTAATAGAAAAAAATGAACTGTTTCTTTCTCAAGTAGCATTAGGAGAAATCAATGAACTACAGGTTGGAAATGTTCAAATTTAGAAATGATTTTATGAGAACTTATTTTTTTAAGCAATTGGGGTTAAGTAACTTGCTCAAGGTTCCCTGGCTAGTCATTATTTATGTGTGGGTGCTCATTTTCTGAGGCCGGATCCAATCCCGGGTCATCCCAACTCTGGGGACAGCATTCTTACTCACTGCGCCACCTAGCTGCCCCTTTATGAGAACTTTTAAAAAAAATCTGACGTATTTATAGCAAAAATGATATAGCATTTTCATGGACTACTGAAAGAAAATCAATGAAATTTTCTTATTCTACTACTACTGATAGTACATTAATATAAAAGTATAACCTCTCAGGAATTCTTAGAACATTTAACCTTTAAAAATATAAAAGATGGTGGTGGAGAAACAGGACTTCCATGAGGCTCCCACTTCCACCTCCTCCAGTTCATGTAAAAAATTACTCTAAAACTTTGGAGCTACAGACCCCGCAAAGTGAGACAGAGAAGCTAACCTCCTGCTGAGGACAGCCAGGCAGGCCAGCAGGAAGCATCAAGTGCAGTGCTCTGGGATCTGGCCCCAGGCCTGCTCTAGCCAGAGGTTTTAGCCTCAGGGTGGCCACAACCAGCCACAGGCTGGAAGGACTTCAGATCACCAGGAGCTGTGGCTGTTTCCAGAATTACCAACCCAAAGATGCTAAGGATAAAGTGAAAGGTCAGCGCAGTGTGAACTTTGGGACCTGGTAGTTTGGAAGTGTGGTCTGGCCTTTATCCCCTGGAGGAAGAAGTGGCTGAGGCACAGCTGCCATGCAGCTGCTGCCACGTGGCTGCTTCAGATCCTGGCCTGCAGATTGTAGGGGGATCAAGCAACCAGTCTGAGGGGTAATCTCCCTTGCTTTAACCTGCTTGGATCTGGATTGTGGTCTAGGGTGGAGGTCCTGGGGTGTGCAACCAGCTTGCCAGAGTGTGTGGAGGCTTCAGAGAGGGCACCCAACTAATAGCTTTGGCAGCTGGGAAAACCCCAGTGATTGGGACAAAGCTCCCCTGTCTGGTAGCAGAGTCCTACTGTGGCAAAAAGCCCCAAAGTCAAGTAATTGAGTAGCAACATGAGCAGGCAAAGGAAGCAAAGCAAGCAGCGCAATCCAACTTTACAATCCTATTTTGGGGACAAAAAGGATCAAAACATGGAACAGGAAGAAGACAGTGAAGTCAGAATTCCTGCACCAAAAGCTTCCAAGAAAAATACGAGCTGGTTACAGGCCACAGAGGACTTTAAGAAGGATTTTAAAAACCAAATAAGAGAAGTGGAGGAAAAACTGGGACGAGAAATGAGAAAGATGCAAGAAAATCATGAAAAGCAAGTCAACAACCTGACTGAAGAAAAGAACACTTTGAAAAACAGACTAACTCAAATGGCAAAAGAGGCTCAAAAAGCCAATGAGGAGAAGAATGCCTTAAAAAGCTGAATTTGCCAGATGGAAAAATAATCTCAAAAGCTCACTGAAGGAAGAATTATTCCTTCAGAATTAGATTGGAGCAAATGGAAGCTAGTGACGTTATGAGAAATCAAGATACTATTAAACAGATCCAGACAAATGAAAAAAATAGAAGGCAATGTGAAATATCTCATTGGAAAAAACCACTGACCTGGAAAATAGATCCAGGAGAGATCATTTAAAAATTACTGGACTACCTGAAAGCCATGATCAAAAAAAGAACCTAGAAATCAACCTTCAAGAAATTCTCAAGGAAAATTGCCCTGATGTTTTAGACCCAGAGGGCAAAATAGAGGTTGAAAAAATCCACAGATCACCTCCTGAAAAAGATCCCAAAAAGAAATTAGGAATATTATAGAAAATAGGAATATTATAGCCAGGTTCCAGAATTCCCAGATCAAGGGGAGAGTATTACAAGCAGCCAGGAAGAAACAATTTCAATATTGTGGAAACACAATCAGGATAACATAGGATCTGACAGCTTCTACACTGAGGGATCAAAGGGCTTGGAATATGATATTCTGGAGGTCAAAGGAGCTGGGATTAAAAGCAAGAATCATCTACCCAGCAAAACTGAGTATCATGTTTCAGGGGGAAATGTGGTCATTCAGTGGAATAGAGGACTTTCAAGCATTCTTGATGAAAAAACCAGAATTTTAATAGAAAATTGACATTCAGATATAAGAAGCAAGAGAAGCATGAGAAGGTAAATAGAGAAATCATAAGGAACTAATCAAAGTTGAACTAGTTACATTCCTACATGGAAAAACAATAATTGTAGCTTATGAAACTTTTCTCAGTATGAGAATAGTTGAAAGGAATAGAAATGTGTGTGTGTGTGTGTATATGTATGTATGTATGTATGTATACACACTTATATATGTCTATATAGGAGAGTATATGGGCATATGAATACATATGTGAGTGTGTGTTTATATGGGTATGGGTATACATAGACAGAGGGCACAGGACCAATTTAACAGGAAGGGATGATTCTTAAAAGGTAAAATTAAGAGGTGAGAGAGGAATATAATTAGAGGAGATGCAGAGAGACAGAATGGGGTAAACTATATCATATGGAAGAGGCAAGGGAAAATGGTTACAATAGAGGGGAAGAACAAGAAGGCAAAAGGGAATGGGTCAACCTTATTCTCATTGAATTTGGCTTAGGGAAGGAATAACATACACACTGAATAGGGTATCTCACCCTACAGGAGAGTAGGGGGAGAAGGGATGAGAGGGGGGATGATGGAAGGGAGGGCAGGCTGGGGTGGGGGAGGGATGTTAGAAGCACCCACTTTTGAAAAGGGACAGGATCAAAGTAGAGAATAGAAGAAGTGGGAGGTGGGATAGGAGGGAGGGAAATATAGTCAGTCTTTTACAATATATCCACTATGGAAATGTTTTGCATAGCTACACATGTACAACCTATATTGAATTGTTTCCACCATGCCCTACTGGAAAGTCAGAGGGGGTATGGGGTAAGATAAGGGAGAGAGCAGATTGGAGGAGGGGATATTCAGTGGGATCACTATTTTGGGGTGGTGGGTAGGGGAAAAACAGGGAGAAAATTTGTAACTCAAAATCTTGTGGAAATGAATGATGTAAACTAGAAGTTAATAAAGCATTTGATAAAGTAAAAAATATATATAAAATTAAGTATAAATATAAAAATAATATAAACAAAATATTAATAAATACACACACTAATTTCAAAATGCTAAAAGCAACTGCAAGAAAAGATTCATGCATTTAAAGATTTATTTTATTGTGTAAACTTTGGATTAAGTGTTACCAAGGAAAACCAAAGGAATAATTTATAGGAATCTAAAGTCATCACCTGGACTGTTGTCTCTTGCTGTCATCTGCATTACAAGGGCCATCTGTTTGCGTTCAGATAATGGGTAACCAAAAAGAATGCTAACAGGTGTTGATTTCTTACTTCCAGACTCTTTTTTGGTTTTCTTCTTCTCTGGGCCTTCTTTCTCTAGAAATATTAATACATATGTATGATTATAAAACAGTTAAATACTCAAAGAAAAAAGAATACTAGAAATTTAAAAAGTATTTAAGCTATTAAAGTTTAAAACTGTACTGAGATTTCTGGAACATCTTGAATATGTGTGTAAGAAATGGAAACTTCTGTTTAAACTTCTGGAAGCACCTTTTTAATATATGAGTTCAAACCACACTTTAATAAAGAAATCCCTTATTAGAGAATAAAAGCATCTTTTGAACTGAATGCTTCTTAACAATTTTTAACTTTGTTCAGAGTTCACAGACAGAATATTTCAGCTAAATTACTAATTTCAAGAACATTTTGCATTTTAATGATTCTATCAAAATTTAACAGTATTAAATAATAGCTTCTTTCCCTATTTCTTAATTTTACATATTTTATTTTTCATTGCTTTTGATAATCTACAATCTTTCCCCTTAACTGTTGTCCTATCAAGCCCCCCACACATACATTATATTTTTCTTTGAATATGATAACACTACAATTTCAGTTATTATGGTTGATCTAATAAAGCTCTTCCATGTTTTCAGAAACCAAGAATTCAAGACATTTTAGACAGGTTCTCATCATGAAGAAACTACAGCAAGTCCCTAGTAATACAATTATCAATTTATGGCTTAGTATAGATTGTATAATGTCTTAAGTAAAGGTTCCAGATCCTTTTTTAAGATTCAACATGGCTAAGTGGTACTCTCCAGCTAATATTCATGTAAGTCCAAGAATCTTTAAAGACAAGGACATTTCCAAGAAACCTGTTCTGAATAGTAACAAACATATGGGGCAGCTCAAAGATTTGTCATTTGGGATGGGGAGGAGGGGTTCTAGGTTCTACAAGGCTTTTAGAACCAAGTCTTGAAAGTGTCTACCTTTCTGAATCAAGAGCCACTTGGGTACTGGAGACAAAGTCAGAGGGCCCATCTAGTAAGGTGGAAAATATTCCAAATGCAAGACTTTAGGAAAAGGGTTTGGAAATGTATACGGGTTAATACTACCCTTCTTCTGAGGAAGTGTGGGCAGCAGTTTTCTATCCTCTAGGATAGAAATAATTAATGATTATGCCTCAAAATACTGACTCCTCCTTGACTAGGTTGACCTTATCTTCTATGCCCTATAATTATGATTCTTTCCCTTACAGTAGACTCAGGGGGCAAAATAATTCAAGTATGAAATATGAACCCTTCTGTACTTCAGTAGCAAAAGGGAAGGTTTTGGTACCTTCTAGAGTTGAAGGATTATGGATCCAAGAAACAGACCTAGAAGTTTGCTAACTATACCCTGAGGTTGATTCACACCTTCCATGAAAAGATTTCAATAAGGCAAGATACCACTTTGCCAGGGAAAAGGTACTTTGTGTGGGATTAAGGGATGGGAAGAAGAAATATGATCTATTAGGAAGGGTAGGTGCAACCAGGTGGCCCAGTGAATAGAGCACCTGCCCTGGAGTCAGAAGGACCTGAGTTCAAATCAGGCCTCAGACACTTGACACACTTACTAGCTGTGTGACCTTGGGTATGTCACTTAACCCCAATTGTCCTGCCTTCTCCCCTCCAAAAAGACCCCAAAAAATTTAAAAAAGAGTACTAGATCTGTTACCACAATTTCTGGGTGCAAATCCTGGTTCTATCATTTACTAATTGTGTAATGTTGCAAATAAGATAATCTCTTTCTTTCTCTGGGCCTGTAAAAAAAGGATCTTATACTAAATGATCATTAAGGTGTCTTCCAGAACAAATATAATGGGATTCTGGAATGGCATCCTTATCTTGGAGGAATAAGACTAGAAGTAAAGGATGAGATGGGGATGAGAGTGGAAGAATGAAAGAAAAGGAAAATCATTATAACTCACTAGTCTAGGGAGACTATCATCTGTCCTAAGAATATTTTTCTGTTTACAAGATACCTGTAGTAAAGAAGCTGTTATAAGCCTAGCAGATTTTGAGGTTCTAAAGGAATTTTGCTCCCTTTAAGAACCAGGCTGTGTACCAGATTAGGATTATGCTACCGCCCAAGAAAAAGCTGTTAAAACAATTTGTTCACCCGGCATAACCTGTCTTCTATTTCTGTTTCCTTCACATCTTCATCATGAACCAAACTGTGACTCTCCCTGTAATCTGCTTTGACCATACCTTAACTGATATCTTTTCCTGTAACTCTACCTATATCCTGACTCATATCAGACAAATCTGGCAGTTCACCATTAGCCAGTGAATAGATCTAAATTGGACTTGTATCCTACTTCTGTTTATTCCAAAATGTACCATATTTGCACCTGCACTCACCCTTATTTCTAAAGTCACAGAATATAATTTTGTAGATATATATCTATGAAACTACTTCATCCTCATTGTCTCAGTTCCATAAATATTCAAATATTGTAACTTTATTTTCATGTTAGTGAGTACTTAGTTTGATGCTACTGATCAGTGAGCTACTCCTCAAGACTATATCAAACACTTAAAGGATCACATTAATTCTTCCGATGTATGATTTAACAGATTAGAGTGCCTAGAAAAACTGGTGGGTTTCCCAGATCCCAGAACAGTTAGCTAAGAGACAGTGGCCCAAACTCATTAATCGTTTAAATGTATCTTAATGTAATTTTTTTCTAAAAATATTCCTTATTTATTAAGGTTCAATTACCATACATCTCTACAAGTTAAATATATTTTCAATTCCTGTTCAATGTTTCTCATTTCTTCCATTATTTCTAAAATCCTTGTACCATTTTAAAAAATCTTAGTATAAATGATAAATTCTTATAGTATATTATTTTCTATTTATCTATGCATAGCCTGTTAGAATATATTTGTTTGCTGCCTCTCTCATTAGATTGTGAACTTCTTGAAGTCTTTTGCCTCTTTTTGTATCCCCAGTGCATAACATAGTGCCTGGCATATAGCAGGTGCTTAAAAAATGATTAGTATTATTTACCTTAATTTTGAGATCATTAAAAAAACTACTCTGAAAAATGCTAAACAAATCATGGCATCAGATAACTTTCTTTGAGTCTAAAAAACTTTTATTTTCCAATAATTTTGTTAATGCCTTTTGTCACTTATCTACTTAACATAAATAATAGATATGCTTCTATAATAAGTTTCATTGCTAATGAACTTAAATCTAAGGAAATGCAATTAATTTATTGTATCATTAAAATAATCAAAATTAGCTATGTAAGGTATCAGTATGTTATGAACTATTTATGTTTTATTTGAAGTGAAATCTAATAAGTAGAGGCTTTTTAAAAAAAAAGGTTTAATATTTCCTTCAAAGGTCTTTCATCATGTTAATATTTTCGGCTTTTATTTTCTCATTTTCAAAGTTACACATATTTGGGGCAGCTAGGTGGTGGAGTGAATAGAGCACTGGCCCTGGAGTCAAGAGGACCTGAGTTTGAATTCCGCCTTAGACACTTAACACAAAACTAGTCATCATGTGACCTTGGGCAAGTCACTTATTCTCAACTGCCCTACCTTCCCCCCTCCAAAAAAAAAAATTACACATATTTGCTCTATCAATGAAATTTCTTTTGTAAAATGTTTTTAAAATAAAAATATAGATTTTGGAAAATAGAATACAATTTAATGGGAATGTAGCACATATTCAAGCACAAATTCAAATTTGCACAAACGATCTTTTTAGGTTCCTGCTTGGCTTAAATATTCTATATTTGATGTATCATGAATACATATAAAGTAAAAGACTACAAAGCAAGAGAAAATATTCCTAGCATTTACTTGGATTCAATGTTTCTCCTTCATTTGGTTATTGGCCTTTCCAATTTATCTGACTTACTTTTTTTTGTGGGGGTAATGCATCCCTAGTAATTGGCACATAACAGGCACTAATAAAAGTCTGGTGATGGAGGTAAAAAAATATAAAAAGTATCTAGATAACATGTTAAGATGCATCTAATGATAATAATGTTAATAACTAACACATATAGTACTCACTATGTGTCAAGCACTGTGTTACCTTGTTTGGTTCTCACAACAACCCTTAAAAGTAAGTGTAATTATCATCCCCATTTCACAGATGAGGAAATTGAGGACAAGACAGCTTAAGTGACTTGCCCATAGTCACACAGCTATTAAGTGTCTGAGGCAAGATTTGACCTCGGGACTTCCTGACTCCAGACCTGGTGCTTTATCTACTGACTTACCTAGTTACCTCAAAATTACCACATCAATCTGTAGACATAATATTATAATGTCTCTGTTATTACTACTAGATGCAAGAAGACCACTAAAATTATATCCTAAAATGCACTTTTTCAACTTTGTAGTAATCCAAAGGATTTGGACTATTTTCAGTATGTCCTTTGTGAACCTAATAATATTCACCTTCATGATTTTCAACTCAAAGGCTATCATACTCTCCTAAAAAGGAGAAAAAAAATTAGATTCAGAACAAGTACTGAAACATATAGGTACTTTATACATACCAGCCTTTTGAATAGGTCAGGTATGTATAAAGATGTAACATCTACCCTCAATGCTGTAACTAATACATTTTCAGAATATCTATCTAGGGACACTGATGAATGGGTAGTTTATCATGAAATGCCAAATAACTAAACGCATTTTCCCCCCTGACCCTTCAGAAGTTTTTAAGACTTTAAAACATCCAAAAGATTCATTTGACCCTTCAAAGACAACTATAGAGAAATTAACTTTGTAGCTCTTCTTTTTATAGACTCAGATACAGGTGAAGAAAATCCCAGTCTTGGATTGCTGAGCCTCCCCTACTCCCAATCTTTCTTACCAATTCTCAGCTTCCCTTTTCTCCCCCATGCCAAAAATAATCAGTACACTGTTCTATCATAGTCAAATAGAGGATTTTAAAGGATAGGAGTTTTCTTCTTTGGAACACATTCAAAACCAGGATCAGAGGTAGGCAGGCTGGGTAGTTGTCTAGAGTAGACAATTCAATTACTTCTTGGCCACTGAAATCTCAGACCTTATTAGCAAGCACAGAGTATTGGTCCTGATTCAATCACTTATGTGGACTGTGGAGCACGAAGAGAGATAGATTCTATGACTATTTCCAGTCCACTTACCATGTGCTTTTTTGATTGGCTATTGAGTCACCAGTGGATATATAATATAAGCACAGATAGGAAGGGAATAAACCTTTTTCTTGCCTGGTTGTTTTATTAAAGTGAAAAAGACAAGCTACTGTGGACTTCTGGGAGGGAGAAGACCCTTAAATTTCTCTCACCCAGACCTCGGCCATGCTTTACACAACTTCCTGTTGACCAACCAGACTGGCACACACAGATACAGCTTATCTATCTCCAATACTTCTTCACGTAAGGCACAGAATAAGAATAGAAACAGGGACAGAAGCAACAGTAGGGCATGGTGCTAAAGGCCTTGGCTCTAAGTGAGAGAGGACCAGTCTTTCCTTCATGCACAGCAGCTTATCTGCCTCACTCCATAGTCAGGCAGGAAAAAGAGCTGCCTTTTGCAGGAGTCTTTTATATATAAGTACCCAGATCTGGCTCAGCAACCAATCAAAAATACACAGAGTAAGCAGAACAGAAACAATTATGAAACCTGCACATGCTCCAAAATCCATGTTGGGGAGTTTATCAGGCCAAACATTCGGTGTATACTTATGAGGGCTGTGCTATTATTGGATAATCCCTGTCATTCTCTTAATAAGTACATATACTTTTAATGCCTGAAAATGTTGTTTTTTTATTGAAATAGAATTATTTTACATACAGAGAAGGTTCAAAACATGCCCTCTCTATATTTCTTGTTTCCTTCTACTTTGCTCCCCCTTCCCTATCTGTGATCTAGTGATACTGGTCTTCTTGCTATTCCTTGACCACAAAACTCCATCTCTACACTCTGGCCATTTTTACTGACTGTCCCTCATGTCTAAAATGTTTTCCCTCCTTATTTCTCTTATTTCTACCTCTTGAATTCTCTGCCTTTAAGTCCTGGATAAAATGCAGTCTTCTGCAGGGAGCCTTTCCCAGTGCTCTGTAATTCCAGTGCCACTCCTGTCATTTCCAATTTATCCTTTGTAAAAACTTGCTTGTACATTGTTGTTCACATGTTGCCTCCCTTATTAGACAGTAATATTCTTGAGGGCATGGCCTCCCTTGGGCTTTTCTTTTTCATCTCTATCATTTAGCACAGTGCCAGGCTCATAGTAGGTGCTTAATAGAAGTTTATTAACTGATAGTTTTCAGAAAAGGTTTATGTATGTGGGCGGACACTTAAATTTTCAAACTTCTGTGGGTACACAAAGGTCTCTTCTCTGCTCTAAGATCAGTTTACAAATTAATAATCTCAAGAAAACTACATTAGCTTCCATTCTGGGGTAGTTATAAAGTATGTCCCTGTCATATTAGAAACTATAGGGCATACATGACTAAGGTCAAACACATACATGACTTCAGTGACAAATTCTAAATTAATATGTTCAGGATAATTCTATATAGATTTAGTTAGTTTTTCAGGGGTTACTGTTGACTGTTAAATTACTTCTTTATAATAATAGGAGGTTAATTTCAAATTTTTGTTAGACATTTTGTATTGTAAAATATAGCACTTGAAATCTTAGGGATTAAGTGTACTAGGATATTATAAAAAAATCTTCTATCCCAGATAGGAATGCTAAAGAAAAAAAAGCACTCAAAATATCAGTCTTTATGTATTTAAGAAGACATTTAAGGTTCATCTTTAAAAGTATTATAGTACCTGCATTATTTTATATTCTTTTATCATAAGCTATGGTAAAAGACGCTCTACACTTACTTGAAATATGGCTAAGTCAGAAGAAGAGAGGTTCCAACATACTTAATAAAGGACATTTATCCATTCTGTTATTTTGTTTTCCTTTTAAAATTGTTACAAATATATTCAGTGCTAGGTAATATGACTGGAGGACTCTAATTATAAATAAAGAAGGACTCTAATTATCTTTTTTAAAACTGAGATAGATGAGGGCAAGTTATAGCTGATTTAACAAAATTAATGACTGAAGAAAAGAGCAATGAAAAGGTCAGATTTACTGGCACTTATCTGGCCTGTATTTGTTAACTACCCCATAGAAAATACTCATTATCATATGTGATAAATTCACCATATTGCTTTTGAAGATACATGATAAGAAGGAAAGTTAGAGTGTGTATGGCAACTGGAATGTTTCCATGCTACCTGTGAAAGTATGCAAATTTCTGGTTAATAAAAACTTGAAAATTTTAGAATATTCAAATTTGCTTTAGAAAGGTATCATTATGCATAAGGTTTCACTATCTGATCCTTTCATCTTTGTTAGAAATGACTGGTTTTGAATTAAGAAGTTTGTAGTAACAATTATTAATAGTAAATATGACAAAAACCACTGGCTGAAGGAGGAACACCTGATAATCTAATTACCTGAGTATGTCCTGTAAGAAGATATTAGTCTCTCCCCCCAATTTTCACTTGTCTGTCCTGGATCTGAATCTATAGAATGAGAAGAGACAGAAGAAAAGAAAAAAGCACACGGCGGGAAATGAAGTAAATGACAAACTGACATTTTTTTTTTAAAGAAAAAGAAGTCCACCTAGTCAAAGAGTTATTTTTTTAATTAAGATAAATCAAAAGGAATTCACCCAATATGTTCCTAAAACACACTTGAAATAGATATGGAAACAGCTAATGATCTTAAGATTTCCTCAACTGGACTTTCTTTTAAACTGAGAAAAGAAACCGATTGACTGAAATGAGGTATTACCTATTAAGTGATGAAATAAAAGATAGATGCTCATTAAAAATGAGCTATTTACATTCATACTTGTGAGCAAGAAAGCTGATTACTTTAAGAGCACTGGTAAACAAAGTCAATACTCAATGTCACTGCATTTCTATCACTGAAGTATACAAGAAATAACAACAGATTACTGCTCTTCTGACTGAGGTATGCTCTTAGAAAACTCTAAGAATGTAACTAATGTACTTCCTCTGTTCTAGGTGTAAAAAAATGCTTTGTATTTTGATGGTATAATTACACTAAATTCTACCTAAGGTTTCTTCAAATGACTTTGATTTAAGCCAGATCAGGGACCATTAGTTAAGATCTAGAACTTGAAACTGTCCAGAAACAATGGGTACAAAATGGAGATCAGATAAGACTGACTTTGGGCATATTTAAAACTGATATTTTACATATAGACAATGATGTGAACTTGTAATCACAAATGACATCTTCACTTTAAATGTTTTAACATGCTTTAAGGATGTTATTAGTCAAACAACATCAATCAGGTCCAAGTTTCATACCTTAATACATGAGTGAGAAAAATGAATACATGTGGTAAATAGCAATTTGGAAAAACATACAATCCCTAAATGTTACTTTAAATTCTGAAGAGAGGTCTAGAAGTTGAGTGATAGAAGTATTTTATAAGTTTAGAGAGGAAAACCATAGAAACAACTGTTAGTTGTTAATTAATAATTCTGTTGTTCTAAAACTGAAAATACACAACATTAGGTAAACACAAAAAATGTTTTAACATAGATACACCATGAAAGTTCACGTTAAATGCTTTTAAGCATCCAGCCTTCAACAATATAATTAAGAATATTTCATGACAATTATTTGCTTATGGAATTTTGATTTGTACATTTAAATCACTTTTTTCTTTTTAAAAATAGCAATTTAAGGAAAACTTCATGTAACATTTTATCAGATTGAATGCAATAAAGGCAAAATTAATATAAAAGTCTAACAAATACAGAATATTTTATCTAATTCTAAGACAAGTGAAAGAGAAAACAAGTGAGCAAGAAACAATAAATTAAACCAGTAAATTTAGTGAACTATTAAACTGCTGAATAGACAATTAAAATAAAATTATGTAAAACTGTCCTTTTAATAGGAAGCTGATGATATTATATGTACTGCAGAGTCTACTGCATAATCTTTTATTTTCTCAGAAGCCATGCATTACCTAATGCCCAGTGTCTAAAGGTCAATGTCAAATATCTTTAGTTCCATATACAGGAAAATAGTTCTATATACCTCAATAGTCTCCCAACATGGAGAATACATACCATCATTGATGCTTATAGCAATGATTCTGAATAATATAGGAA
This sequence comes from Gymnobelideus leadbeateri, assembly GCA_011680675.1. Taxonomy (NCBI): domain Eukaryota; kingdom Metazoa; phylum Chordata; class Mammalia; order Diprotodontia; family Petauridae; genus Gymnobelideus; species Gymnobelideus leadbeateri. The sequence goes on from WOXC01005317.1 coordinate 107,591, forward strand.
AAAGATAACAGGTTCAAAATATTCTGTTTAAAAGAAATGGAAAAAAACCTCCATGCAAAATGGCCGGATTATTCTTGGTAAGTATATAAAAATAAACTTTAATTGTTTGGAAAATTTATTCAACTAGATTATCTTTATCTCTGAAAATGCCAGATAAAATGAGGTTTTATTGTAATGAATAACATGTATCCTGACAAAGGCAGCTTGTATACCAGAAAAACAATAGAAAAGTAAAAGACATATGTCAAGTCAAGTTAATAAGTATTTATTAAGCACTTAATATACACCTGGCACTGTACAAAGGACTGATAAGTTTCCTCCATGTCTTGCCCGGAATCAGGCATTCACATCATGTTGCCTTCCTCTCCTCATCCTTTTCTAGTTCCTTTTATGTATAGACTTCTCTCCTTAGAACAGAAATTTCTTGAGGACAAGAACTATCTTGCTTGTATCTGTATCCCTAGCACTTAGCACACGGTAATTAATAAATGTTCGCTCTATGTATCTACCTACCTGTCTATCTATCCATTCTACCTGCCTATCTGTCTGTCTATCCATCTATCTTCTATTTATTGTTTTTTTGTAAAAGGAAACCTCAATTTAAAAAGTCAGCAAGACACTATGTATAAGGGTATTGGTTAAGTTTAAACCCAAAAATAAATACTTAGAAAATTAAGAAAACATTGGGGGAAAGCATTAAAAAAATTAAGGAATATCTAAAAAGCTGAAACAAGTCAGATTAAAAGAATAACTAAGTAATGTGTCAAATAATCATCAGCAATCAATTTACCAACATATACTTAGAAAATAAATAAAAATAGAAGTAGGAAGTGAAACATTTCAATAGCTACTATTAGTGGTGGCTAGCTCCTAGCACTTTAGTATTAGAACCTGTGTATTTTCATGGGTAAGTAGCTTGGCAGGTAACTAATAACAATGAGGCGATGTCTACCCTGTTAGTTGTAACTTTATATTTATTTTTAATGACAAAAATAGACACATTTTCCTTAAATATATGAGCCATATTATTATGAAACATTCATGCCATTTCCACATCTATAACACAATGTGACATGCCAAAAGGAAAAAAAAAATCAGACACTGCAAATGCTCTAACACCTTTGCCCATAAGACTCACTTGGGTTTCCCATTCAGCAACGTTTCACTGGAAAACTACATTGTATACATATCCCTTTCCTTCTTCCTCTTGGTCTTTTGTCTTGCTTAGCTTTATGCTGTAATCTTTTATAAATGTGACCAAGTGCCCCACAAATCTCTTCTAATTTTCAAAATTAATAGGGTTATTATTTTTTTAATCAGTGTGAGAGACAAAAGTAGATGGTAGGAAATCTTTCAATTTTGTAGTGGTCACATCGTTGGCAGTGGCATCCATCTCAACTATAACCAGGTTTTTCCTATGCTTGTATTTCTCCCCCTAATTTGTACACAGATTTTTTTTTCTGTTTACATGGGGCACAGAATCCAATGAGGACATATGTCATGGGGTCCATCAAAATGGAGTCAAATATCTTAACCCACCACAATCTCTATAGGCTCTTTGTTGGTTTTGGTTAAAGACTGGGATATGATGATTAATTTTAGTTTTCCTTTTCAGAAAGCCAACACAAAGGTCCTAAGTACATTTTAATCAAATTCCTCTGGTTCTGTGGCATATTTCTTGCCATCCTCAGCTAGGATAGCTGCACTAAAATCTTTGTCACTGTTGCTAAGTCTCAAATCCTTCACTTCAGAAGAGTAGTTATCCTCATCTGCAAAATAGCAAATATGCATTCAGGGAAGCCCTTAGCAATTTCTAAGACTTTGTTCCTCTAAAACTGAGTAGTAACTCTATAGTCAAAACTGAAGCCCACACCATCAAAGAATTTTTAGCATATGCATTGGCATCTCTTCGAGTTGTTCGATGGCCATCTAAAGGCATAAGAGATTTCATTACATTATCGTTGATGATAACTCCTTCAATGGATTCCTGAACGTATAAAACGTTGATTTTTTTTGGTTCATATTTAGAGTGAAATTTTTTTCTGGCTGCATTACAATTGACTTTCTAGAAGATGCTTTTAAGAATTTTAGAATTACATTGTTGAAAGTACGATGGAATTTGTCATTTTCCCTCATGTTGTTAGTAGAATCTTGAACCTTTGAAGATATCAATGTCATCACTTCCATTCTTCAGGAATTCCTAAACTTGTAAAACTGTGCGCTTGTCAGCCACAAAGGTATCAAAGTAGTCATCACTCAGAACCAGGACACTTCATTGTCTTCCTTCACTTTTGAGTCATTTTCTGTATCTTCATCATCATCTTGCTCCTCCTCTTCTTTTTCTTCAATGCCCAACATCTTTAGTAAAAGAATACTTGCCCACTTTATAGATACTCTCCAACATCAGCAATTGGGCCAGTTCCAGGAGGAGGACCAACAGGCATGGTTGGGGACCCTCAATGGAGCAACTGCTGCCAACCAGCCCAAGTGACGTTACTCTGGCTTCTCCTCTTCTAGCTCTCTGTTCCAGGTTCTGCAGGTTCTAGCTTTGGCTCATGCTCAGGCATGCCTTAACCTCTCCCCTTTGCTCAAATATAAAATTTTTTTTAACGTCTACCAATAACTAAGGAACAGACTGTAGACATGGAGAACTCAGACTGGAGAACTGGTGACCATGAAGAAACAATAAACTATTCCTTCAAAAGAAAGCAGTTTGAATAGGAGATAGTTAATAAAGAGTGAACTTTTTTTTTAAACAAAGTAGTAAAAGGAAACATAAGTGAAATCATCTTAAGAATGAAAAAGAAAGGGGCAGCTAGGTGGCGCAGTGAGTAGAGCACTGGCCCTGGAGTCAGAAGGACCTGAGTTCAGATCCAGCCTCAGACGCTTAACGCACACACAAACAAAAACCTAGCCGTGTGACCTTGGAAAAGTTACTTAACCCCAATTGCCTTCCAAAAAGCAAAAAAAAAAAAAGAATGAAAAAGAGATACTAGAAGTGGGTCAAGCTGCTGAGTAATAACACTTTTCTTGTTAGAAAAAAGACAAATAGTTTTATGCAGACCATTGGCATCATTCATAACTAATTGTGCTCTCCTTTTGGCTTCAGGATGTGAAACAGACACAGGAAAATTAGTTGCAGAGGAGCCAAAGGAAAGGGTATGGCCTTGTTTTTAGTTAGTCCTAATGTAATAAACAGGTTCAATAGAGTGGTTGAGACTATGATCAACCAACAAGTATTTATTAGAGACATGTAATGTACACTATGCTAAGTCCTAGGGATACAAATACAGTGAAGGAAGTGAATCTCCTGGCAAATAAGAAAAGTTAACAACAAGGGCTTCTGATGGCATTTTGCCCTGAAATTTAGAGTACTGGAGTCAAGATACCATGTCCAGAGAACGTTCAATTCAAAAGGCTTTGGTGAAATTAAAAGTGATCTTTGTAAGCCTAGAGAAAAATCAGAGTTGAATTTTGGGGCAATCAGTAATAATTAAGAGGAAGGTACCCAATAATATTAAGAATCATTATATCTAATTGTTTGTTTTCTAACTTGATCTTTAGCATATTATTCGCTTGGATATTGTTTTAATAAAAATTTAATTTTCTCATTTTTCTTTTTTAAAGAATAATAACAGAAAAGCCTACTAAGCTCTGTGATAATGACATCATTAAAAAGTTTGACTACTTGAATCATAAGGCCCTAAAAAAACCAACATTTCGGGGCGGCTAGGTGGCGCAGTGAGTAGAGCGCTGGCCCTGGAGTCAGAAGGACCTGAGTTCGGATCTGGCCTCAGACACTTAACACACACAAAAACAAACAAAAAAAAAACCTAGCCGTGTGACCTTGGGCAAGTTACTTAACCCCAATTGCCCTCCAAAAACAACAACAACAACAACAAAAACCCAACATTTCCAAATGGAGGCAAATTTCAGTGGAAGAAATTTATAGATGTTAACGCCTTGCACCTTTAAACCTATAAAGTATCAGCAGATGTCACAATCCCAGTACAAATGTTCAATTTAGCAAGTAAGATGAGTTATCAAAAGTAATCATGGATTAATGCTAAAGCTATGAAGTACTGTATGTAAAGAACACTGACTAGACCAAAGAACTGTGATTCACATTTTCACATCAAGGAAAGTTTCTAATACAATTTCAGAGGGAGACAGATATAAAGTTAGATGGAAAGGTTGTGATTAATGGATTTAAATCTTCCAAGAAAGTTTCTAATAGAGCCACAGTGGGACAGTATCCATGGTACTGTTCTGTTCCACATTTTCATTAATTGCTTGAATGAAAGCAGAAATAGCATATTTCCCAAATTTGCAGAAGACAAACCTAGGAGGGTTAGCTAACATAGTTCATGACAGAATCAGTGTTCAAAAGGATGTTAGCAGAAGAGAAGAGTGGGGCTGTGTGAATAAAATTAAACTATAGGTATGAAGTTTGTTTTAAAAAAATAAGCTGTACAGTTGCAATAATGGGAAGACAGCTAGAAAGCAGCCGTTATGAAAAAGACCTAGATGTTTGGGGGCTCAATATCATTTCAAATTATGATTTAGTAGCCAAAAAAGCTTATGTAATCTTAGGTTATATTAAAAGAATCCTAATAGCTATACCAAGGGAGAGAATAGTTCTCTTATTTAATCACACCTTGAGTATTATGTTCATTTCAAACTGGTGAAGAAACTGAGAAGAGACTAGGAATATTTAATCTGAAGAAGCAAAACTGTCTTCACCTTACCTCAACTCAGTGGCAATCTTCAAATATTTGAAGGGTCTGTTTGTTTCCAAAGTGAAGAAGTAAAATCAGTGGATAGAAGTTATAGGGAGACAGATTTTAGCTTAATACAAGGAAAAAGATCACAAATAATTAGAATTATTACAGAGTAGAGTGAATGGTATATGTGTGTACTCCAAAATTCTTGGATTTTATGATTGTAAAACTAAAGGTTAATCCTCTAACATAAGCAAGATTAATAGCTAAAAAGTAACATTCTGCTCTTTATCTGCAAAACTACTTTTTTTTGCAATAAAAAACCAAAAGAATTATCTTAAAAGTTCAATTTTTGGTCAAATGAGATAAATATTTAATTATTTTGAAAAGTATGAAGTACTTTTAATATGGTATTTTTTTTATTATCAGCAAGCTATTTAGAATCTTTGGATAGCATTTTCCTGTAAAACTGTTCAGTTTTGAAAAAAGTAAAAGGAGGGGATTGGACTAGGTAACCTCTAAACCCTTCCAGCTCTAGATCTGTTTTTAAATTTCATTTTTTATACAGTCTTTTTATGTTAACAGAATACTTTCATAGGCTTTGGAAATTCATGATGGAATATTAAATGACTTTAGTTGGCTGACTTTTGTCAACACTGTTTATCTTATGTTATCTCTCAATATTGATAGCCTTGTTTACTTTATTTTTATCCTTCCAAAGAGCTACTAAAACTTTTGGCATTAGGTGGTGACTACATCTTTGAAGGAATAATACATGAAGCAACACAACCTAGCTTGTAGGTTAACTGGAAATTCTGACTAACTAGAACCCAGTAAAATGATGAAGTAAGCAAAGTTTGTCTTTGGCATGTTCCACTGTCATTTTTAGCACTCTCTGTTTCCAACGAATTTTGAAGTTTCATATTATCATGGCTTTTTGGATCATGTAGAAGAAAGGTGTTAAATATTCATCGTTCATGCTCTAAATGTACTTTTGGTCCTCTCCCTCCTCCTATCTTCTCCAGGAGATTGTCCCCTCAATCATTCCTCCCTCAAGTCTTCAATCAAAAAACAAGCACTTATGGAGCGGCTAGGTGGCGCAGTGAGTAAGAGCGCCGGCCTCGGGGTTTGGATGACCCGAGATCAGATCTGGCCTCAGAAGATGAGCACCCACACACAAATAATGACTGGCCGTGTAACCTTGAGCAAGTTACTTAAACCCAATTGCTTAAAAACAAACAAACAAAAAAAAAAAACCAAGCATTTATTAAATGGCTACGATGTACTAGAACTATTTTAAGTGCTAAGGATACAAAAATAAAGAATGAAATAATCCCTACTTGCAATGAGCTTACATTCTAATTGAGAGACAAACAGGTACATATAAAAGCATATATAGTATGAATATAAAATTAATGTAAATATATACAAAGGACTTAAATATACTGTAGAGTTTCTGAGGGAAGACACTAGCAATTGAGGATAGAGGGAAAATAAGGAAAAGATTATACAAAGGATGATCCTGAACTACATCTTAAATGAAGAGAGAAATTCTATGAAGCAGAGGTAAGGAGAGAGTGCATTCCATGCAGGGATTGGCACAAAGATGGGAGACACAGAATCTTATGTGAGAAACAGAAAGAAGGCTAGTTTGGCTGTAAAACAGTGTTGGAGGAGTTAAGTTCATTTCCCATGACCCATTCCATTCCTACCTTCATGAACTCTGAAATTCCTTTATCTGATCAAAATCTAATGTCATTCCACTTTTCCCACTGCCTTACAATCTCTTTCTCTTTTTTGGGGGGAGGCAATTTGGGTCTTACAAATTCTTTAACCCTGCTCTTCTTACCCTGCTCCACCTCTCAGTTCTTACCTAGACTATCACTCAAGCACTGTCTCCACTCTTTGTCTTTTTCTATATAAACCCTTCGTGAACTAGTTCAACTTCAAAAAAATCCTATACTTTCTTATCATTGATCATGTTTTGCCAAGTCTCAGTCTTGGATTACTCCCACAGTCTGCTCCTATTCATGTGCTGTTGAAGACAATTAGAAAACCATGCCGACTGGGTCCACTACAAACTTGTTACATAATTTCAACTGCATTTCCATTGTAGCAAGGCAATCCTTTTATAACACCCTAATTGTTTCACCATCCCACTCAAACTTCCCATGGTATCCCTTGCCCTCATCATCTCAGCTGAGAGAATCTTGCTTCATATTTCACTGAAAAAAAATGAGGCGATTCACTGAGAGTTCCCTCTTCTTCCCTCCTCCCCCTCGTCTCACATCATTCAGAAGTCTTTCCCTATTTTCTTTTCTAATCCCTGACTCACACGGAAAGGAGGCCCTTCTCTTTACCAAGACAAACCCCTCTCTATATGTACAAGTGATCACATCCATTCATCTTCTCCTGAAGGCTGCCCTTTCTATCATCCCCACGTTGCACTTTCCATTAGCAGCTCTGCTTGGTTTCTAGTCCAACATCATGGCCACCCAGGATAAGACGATCACTGGAAATTGTAGCATCACGCTGACTCAGGTTTTGCTACCTAGCACTTAGTGACCTCTTCCCCCTTATCCAAAGAGTAGAGCACTAAACTCCTTTACAGAGGGCTCTAAGCTTTCCAGGTAACTCTCCACTCGCCATCAGCAGCTTTGCTTGGTTTTAGGACATCAAACACCCCGGTGGCACTGCCCCTCCTCCACTTTTCAGCTTCTTTTTCTATGTTATCTTCCCCTCCTTAAATTGCTCCTTGAGGGCAGACCTTCTTTTTCTGATTTGTATTACAGGCACATGGTAGGTATTTAATATTTATTGAATTGAATTCATTAACTTTTATTCTCTTCCCATCTTTTGGCTGCTTCCCACAAACACTCTCATGTCTCCCTAACCCTCAAAAAACCTGTACTTGAGCTGTACACTTCTACTCACTATCAGCCTGTATCCCTCCTTTTGTGGTTAAATTCCTTGAGAAAACTGTCTACAATTAGTGCCTGTGCTTTCTTTCCTCTCACTCTCTTCTAAACCTTCTGCAGTCTAGCCTATGACTTCATCAGTCAACTGAAACCACCAATGATTTCTTAATTGCCAAATCTACTGAACTTTTCTTAGTCATTACATTTCTCAGAAGGACCTGAGTTCGGATCCTGCCTCAGACACTTAATGCACACACAAACACCTAGCCGTGTGACCTTGGGCAAGTTACTTAACCCCAATTGCCCTCCAAAAAGCAAAAAACAAACAAAAAGCCTTTCCTCATCCTTCCAGACTTGAATGCAGTCTGTGACCATGCCAATCATCTTATCCTCCAGATCTCATCTTTTCTCTCTATATACTATTTCGTTTGGGATCTCATCAACTCCCATGAATTCAATTATCATTGCTATGTAGATTATTCTCAGATGTAATTGATCTCCAACCTTCATTCAGATCTCCAGTCCTGTATCACCATCTGTCTAACAGACATTTTAAACTCAGTATGTCCAAAAGTGAGCTCATTGTCATTCCCCCTTAATAAACCTTTCCCTCTTCCTAACTTCCTCATTACTGTCCAGGGCATCACCAGTTTCAAATGAATTCTGACCTTATTAGATCAGAAGCCAGACTGCAGAAAAAGAGAATGAGAGGAAAGGAAGTGGAGATACTAATTGCCGCTTAGGCATTAGTCTTGGACTTTTCATTCTCTTGTACTGTTCATATCCAATCACTTGCCAAGTCCTATTAATCCTACCTTTTGAAAAACATCTCTCCTATATATGCCCCCCTTCTTTCTTCTGTCACAACCCCCACCCTGGTAAAGGCCATCATCACTTGATACCTGAACTATTCTAATAGCTTCAAGTTGGCCTCTCTGCCTCATCTGTCTCTCGAAACTCCAGTCCATTTTCAATTTAGCTATCAAAATGATCTTCCTGAAGTACAAGTCTTAACATGTTATTCCCGGGGCGGCTAGGTGGTACAGTGAGTAGAGTGCTGGCCCTGGAGTCAGAAGGACCTGAGTTCAGATCCTGCCTCAGACACTTATCGAACACACAAACAAAAACCTAGCTGTGTGACCTTGGGCAAGTTACTTAACCCCAACTGCCCTCCAAAAAGCAAAAAACAAACAAAAAGCCCTTCATAACCCTTTTCTACCTGTCAAGTCTTCTTATACTGGATAAGAGCAGCTAGGTTGCACAGTGAACAGAATAAGGAAGACCTGAGCTGTGTGATCCAAGGCAAGGCACTTAACCTTTGTCTGTCTCAGTTTCTTCATCTGTAAGAAGGGGATAATAACAGCACCAATCTTCCAGGGTTATTATGAAGATCAAATGAGATAATAATTGTAAAGTGCTTAGTACCATGCCCAGTACATATTAAGTGACAGAGAAATGTAAGCTATTATTATTATTATTATTATTATTGCATCTTACTCTCTCCAGATATGCTTCAGTCCAGTGACTCTGGCCTCCTTGCTGTTCCTTGCACAGGATGCTCATCTCCCTACTCAGGTTGTCCTCTATGACTGGAATTTTCTCCCTTGTCTATACTTCCTGTCTCCCTTGGCTTCCTTTAAGTCTAGCTAAAATCCAACCTTTTGCAAGTAGGCTTTCCCAGTTCCTCTTAAAGCTAATCCTTTCCCTCCATCATTATCTCCAATTTATTACATACATATCTTGTTTTTACATAGTTATTTATGTACCTTATTTGTACATAGTTGTTTACATGTTGTTTTCCTCATAATAATAATAATACAACTCAGGTCTTCCTGAGTTATTATCCATGCTCAGCATTCTCTCCATTGTGCCACCTAGCTGCCCTAAGTGCAGGGACTGTTTTTTTTTTGCTTTTCTTTGTATTCCAAACCCTCAGTACAGTCCCTGGAACATAGCAGGCACTAGATAAATGCTTACTGACTTGACTTGACTCTATCCACTGAACCACAATGTCTGTCACACATAAGACAAAGGTAGCTAGATAGTGCAGTGGATAGAGTACTAAAACAGTAGCCAGGAAGACCTGAATTAAATTGGTTTCAGATACTTAACTAGCTGTGTAACCCTGAGCAAGGCATTTAATCTCTGTATGTTTCCTTATCTGTGAAATGGGGATAATACTAGCACATACTTCCCAAGGTATCATAAGGATAAAATAAAATATTTGTAGAGAACTTTTCAAACCTTAAAGCACTATATAAATGCTAGCTGTTATACAGAATATAAACAAATTAAGTAACAGGTAACCTTGAAGGGGACAGCACTGATACTGGTGGGCCCCAAGAAAGGCATTGTGCAAAGTCCATGCTTAAGCTGAATCTGAAAAGAAATCTGGGATTTCAGAAGGCAGTGGTGTGGTGGGGGAAAGCATTCCAGGTACGGAAGACATCTAGTGATTGCAAAGTCACAGACAACTGTCACATAGTAGTCATTATTATCCATGTATCTCATAAAATATTCAACTACTCAAATGGATCTGAGATTTCTTCATTTGGGGAGTTTCCTCTAATTCAGATCCCAATCTGTCCATGACTGTCCATCCTGTGTGACTCTTGTCTTATGTCCTCCCATAACTTTAGCATGGGAGACTCACCCAATGAGCTGTAGGTTCTTCTTGCTTGTAACAAAGAATAAAAAAGAAATGAGGAGAAAAAAGGCCAGTTCAACACAATCACCCAAGACATCAACTGAATGTTCTACCAATTCATAACTTTGTCAACAGTTAGTTGGACTGCCTTTCTATAGCTGCTCGAAAACTGATTATTCCCATCCTTTGTTATCTTTACAGATTTGCTGAGCATATCTTGGTTGTTCTGATTTATATTTCTCTTTTTACTGATTTGAGGCAATTTTTCACATTATTGCTAATAGTTTGTAATTCATCTCTTGAGAACTATTTGTTCACATCTTTTGACCAATTATTTGTTGGGGAATGGCTGTTGGTTTTGTATATTTGCACAAGTTGTTAGAGATTTCTTATATATGTCCATAAGTAATTTTGTAGTTTTAGCCTTCTTGATTACTGCTTTCTAAGATTATTTGGAGAATTAGTCTTTTGGAGTGAATTCACTGTTTTGATTGCAACTCCTGACACCTGACCTAAACTAAGTTTTCTTATCTGACATGCTGGGGAAATGAAGCCAAGGTATCATACATGTAAGTAGTTACCTAAATTGAGCCATTTGAGATGGGAGCTCAAATCCCTAAAAAAAAATATCCTTATCCAGGTACCCTAAGTAGGTGACTCTATTAGATAGAGGTAGATTACATTATATTAATCATTCCTTGCCTTCTTCCTGTTTTATTTCCCGCCCCCCCCCCCCCCAGATGTGGGTCCACAGCATCATAATGTGACTGAGTCAATTGCTAAGCATTTATTAAGTGCTGTGGAAAGAAATTCTATATTCTGTGTTTTAGGTAGAAGTCTTCCAAAAATAAAAATTGCTTGTTTTTATTCATTTGGATTCTAAATCCAAGCATTTTTCTCTTTAGAAAAATGTCCAAATTGACAGTTTCCTCATGTCCTTGGACAGGTCTTTCTAATAATATATGTTACTCTGAGAACAAGGATCATTTCATAATCAAGACTGAGTAATGGTTCAAAGTTTAGGTAACTGTTCAGTTGACAGTTTTCTTCATCAAACAATAGTCCCATAAGTTTTGGCAGACCCTTAAAGAATCATTTTCCTAAAATTGTACAACCCCTCTTTGACAACTCCCTACAAGGTTTCCCTTTTTCATCCAGCCAACAGTGAATAAAAGAGAGACTTCCATTAAAGAGAGACTTCTGTAATCCATGACAAAGTCATGAATTGGTAATTAAAAGAGACTCCTTACTTCTCTTAGAAGAATCATATCCTTCTAAAGGTTACAGAAAGAGAGTACAGTTTTTTAGGTGGGTCATCCCAGGACCTCTAATCCCAATCCAGTCCCCACCCTAATTGATGCAAGAAGGAATTCTTCCTGGGCTAATTTGGAGATAAGAAAGCTGGACATTGTTTCAAAAATTATAGTTGGGGGTGGCTAGGTGGCACAGTGAGTAGAGTGTTGGTCCTGGAGTCAGAAGGACCTGAGTTTGGATCCAGCCTCAGACACTTAACACACACAAACATAAAACCTAGCCACGTGACCTTGGGCAAGTTACTTACCCCCAATTGCCCTCCAAAAGGCAAAAAAAAAAATTATAGTTAAAGACTGACTGGTAGTAGTCCTTTCAGATTAACTCAACACCTTCAAATTTTTGATAATTTTAAAATCCTCTCAATATTTCTAAAGAGGACTTTGTCAATTTCTACAATACCTATTGTGTGACAGACAGGCTAGATGCTAGGTGCTCTGATCATAAAGACAAAAATGAAACAGCTCCTGCCCTTGAGTATCTTACATTCTTATTAGGGAAGGAAATATGTACACATATAAATCAATTCAAGTCAAGAAGCAGTATTAAGCACTTACTATGTATCATATATTGTGCCATGACCAGGAAATACAAAGATAGTAAAAAGCAGTCCCTACCCTCAATTAGGTTACATTTTAATGGGGAAGACAAAATATGAACAATTATGTACTTACAAAGTACACACTAAGTAAATCAGAGGGCATCTCAAAAGGACTGGTACTAGTAGGTACAGCACACTAGTGGAGAAAGGCCTCATGCAAAAGGAATGGTTTGAGTAGAGTCTTGAAGGAAGTCAGGGAAACAGAAGGGAGAAACAAAGAGGGAGAGAATTCCAGGCTTGTGAGATAGCCAGTGAAAAGGCATGAAGTCAAGAGATGGAGTATCATGTGTAAAATTGTAACGGTAATGGGATTTGAAGATCTTCCATGCCCCTTGAACTTGCTGACATAGCAGGAACGTGTGGGGCAGGAAGGAGCCAGAGCCAAGCAGGAGCCGGGTGCACTCTTTTTTTTTTTTTTTAAGCCAGCCAGAGTTTCTGCTAAGGACTCCTGCTGACAACTGCTGGAGTCAGGAACTGTGGGGGGTTGAAGCTGCTGGGAGTGCATGGAGGCTAAGCAGTTACTGTGGATGAGGAGAGGAGGATCTTTGCCTGAGGTAGCCTGTTTTATTGTGAAGGCTTGAGAATGTGGGTGTTTACTGCATTAACTACGTGTGCCAACTCCATGGCTACTGTGATGGCTTTGACTTTTCTGGATTTGGGACTCAGATTTCTGGTATTTGAATAAATGTTCTAGCAATGTGGCCCATATAGAAATCCTGTTACACTTTGTGATTAATAATCATATCGGCATATTTATAGTTACTGCAGACATTGTGAATACTGCATTGTTGATACAAAGATACAGCAAGGAGGTCAGTGTTTCTGGATCACAGAATCTGTGAAGGGGAGTAAGCTGGATTTTATGTTTGATCCTAGGAATAATAGAGAACCGCTGAATTTTATCAAGTAGGGGGAATAACATTGTCAGACAGATGATCTCAGAAGATCACCTTAGCAAAGGATTGGAGGATGAACAAGCCTAGAGTGAAATTTGAGGCAGACAGACCAACTAGAAAGCAATAGGTGTGACAGCAGTGTCAGAGGAGAGAAGGGGATGAACATGTATACAACATATGCTGCAAAAGTGGAAATGACAAGATTTAGCAATCAATTGGATGGGGGAAGGTAAGAAAAGAAGCAAATACAAAATGGCATTTTGGTTTTTGGGGGCATTTTTGTTTGGTATTCAGTCTTTGGCATTCTTGAAATTTAAAACATTTAAAATGATCTTCATAACCTAGTCCTCTCCTCTCTTTCCAGTTTTCTTATACCTGATTCCACAACATGTATTCTTCAATCCAGTGACACTGGCCTCCTGGCTGTTCCATGAATAAGACGTTGCAATCTCTCAATTCTAGGCATTCTCTCTGGCTATATCCCTCATGCCTGGAAGGCTTTCCCTTCTCCATTCTGACTACTGACCTGACAGGCTTCATTTAAATCCCAACTAAAATCCAACCTTCTACAGGAAAACTTGCCTAATACCTCAATTCCAGTTTTCCCCTCTTTTAATTACTTCCTAATTATCCTATACAGAGCTTGCTTTGTATGTATTTGTTTGCAAGTTGTTTTCCCCTTTAGATGATCAGTTCCTTGAGAGTAGGGGCTATCTTTTGCTTCATTTTTTAGCACACTGCCTAGCACACAGAAGGCACTTAATGTTTACTGATTGATAGGAGGGGTATGTAGAACCAGGGGAAGTTTCAGTGGGATATTGACTCAATTAAGGAGTTATAAAAGGATTGCATTACCACAATGAAGGTTCAGTTGAGATTATGTAACATAATTTTTTTTTTTTAGTGGACCCCAGTCAGCATGGCTTTGTGATTTTCTCCAGCTTTGTTCAGCAGGATGTGAATAGGAACAAACACAGTGGATGGTGGCAGTAATCTTAAGACTAGGTCTTGGCAAGGCATATCCTTTTATAGGATAAAAGGAGCAAGCAACTGGAGAGTATAGGATTTTATAGAGTTGACCTATTCACCAAGGTTTTGAGATAGGGAAGGAAACAGAATGTAGACAGTGCTAGGGTGATGGTTTGGGTAAGAAGTAAGCGGTGGAGGAATTGAAGGCCATGGTATGAAGAACAGGGTTAAGGATTATAAAGCAAAGGCAAAGGTAGAATGATAACAGATTATGATCAGATAAAGGAATTTCAGAGTTCATGAAGGTAGAAATGTAACTCGTGGGTTGTGCCAATATCAAGGACATGACCATTTCTACGTGTAGCTGAAGTGGGATAAATGATACAGAGTTAGCCTTGGAGCTGGGAAGTTATACATCCAAGTCCTCCCTCTGACATATATGTGGCTGTGTTAACCTGAGCATATTACTTGAGCCCTAAGTTTTCTAAACCAGAGGATAGAGAAGTCCCTGGGAACCAGATTAAAAGGCAATTTTAAAATGTTTAATAAAAATAAAATATGTTAATCTGTGGTTTTTCTAAGTCAATATGTTTCTATTTGAATCTGACATTCTCTAGGCAACTAATACTGTAAATTGCATAGAAGATGTATATTAATAAGAGAGTTTTCTCATATGAAAATTCTCTATACTAAAGAAACCATAAGTTGATAGTCTCCATTCATGTCTTATATAGGCTTATATTTGTGCCTGTTTTCTCCTCCATTTGAATGTAAGCTCTTTGAAGACAGAAACTACTTTGCTTTTGTCTTTGTATCTTCAATGCTTAGCACAGTGTTTGGAACAAAGTAGAAGCTTAATAAATATTTGATTGACTGACCTGAGTTCATATTAATATATAAGGTAGTTTAAGTCCTGCTATTATGATGTATCAAAATATATTATCTTTGTTTAAATAAATAGACAAGATGCTAAAGAATACCATTAAAATTGGATTGTTATTTTATATAACATACTTTAAAAGATTATTAGCTTATTAACTTATTTAATAAAAATTACCAATCATAAACTACAATATAAATCCAAGTATTCTAGTGCAGCCTGTTAGTATCTATCCTTTTTACTGCAGTTTCTACTAGATGCTTTGGCAGCAACAAATGTAGTGATAAAGTCTAAGTGTACTTTAAGGAATATGTGAAAAACAAGAAATGATCAAGATTGACTGAAACCAATTAATAAAAATTTATTTTTATAATGTGGGTTTTTATAATTTGCTCTTTATATTTCAGCTTAGAAAGGTATAGTTTTATATAAAGTTAATAAAGCTATTTAAAAATAGAGTTTAGTTGCCTGGGCAAAGTTCTATATCTCTTGTGTTAAACTGTTTATTCCTCTTCTAATTCTTTCTTCTACAGTTCTGATTTCTTTTCTAATTGTTTCTGTAGGTGCTCTTATTAAGGCATTCTCATTATTTTAAAAAAATTTTTAATTCTTTTTTTAACCAGTCTTTTATTATGAGGTTGTTTTGTTGTTGTTGTTGTTTGTTTGGTGAATAATGTGGATCCCTCCATTTCTTAAAATTGTTCTAAATGTACAAAATAAAATAAGTAGGATTATAAAAGAAATGAATCATATTGATATAGTTACCCAAATATTAATGACACACATAGATTCCAAGTTAATAATAGTTGTTTTGGAGGATAGTCTTTCCCCAGGACTGAACTTTCTCTGTATCTGTGTGGGCCCAGAATAGAGGAGGATTCTTATTTTTTTTTTTTTAACATTTTTAATTTTTTAAAAAAGAAAAACCAACACTTGGCTTTATCTCTTCGGGGAACTCCAATTGAGATTCTGCCCAAAGATGTTTGGAGTCATTCTCTTCTGTGTTTGTGTCTTGAGTGTCTCTGCTACCTATTACAGTTCATTATGGTGGGATTCTTTTTGTTTGTTTGTTTATTCTTCCTGACTACTTCCTCACTTCAGAATTGATGCTTGTGTCCGGCTCTGTACACTTTTGGAGGGAAGGTAGACTGGTCCTTCTGCTGTTTTTGTGAGGTACTGAATATTGTCCATTGCAGGGACAGATCAGGTTTGGGAATCATAAGTTTTCAGTATTGCCAAAGTGGTCTGATCCAGGGCAGAGTCTGATTTCCATCCCCTTGGTCTTGAGTTCTTTGAGTTCCTGACCTGGGTGTGGGTTTTACAAAAGTAAACAGCTTCAATTCAGCCCCTAACAGCCAACTGGAAAGCTCTGTTGGTTCACAGTGGCAGACTGTAGGCTCATCTTTGGTCTGAGATTTCTAACTTGGTTGTTTCTACATGCTGGGCTAGATAATTTAATTGAGAACAAGATATCTGCCTGGAGTCTGAGCCTCATCTTTGCTGGCTTCTGAACTTCCTCCTTTCATAATACATAGGACTCTTCTCTTTTAACATTTGGGATTGCTTATCCCTATCACAGGGCACTATGCCCTGGATCACAGTTCACATTATCTCCAATATGAATTAATTACTTAAATTTGCTTATTTATTTCCTGCTGTGGGATTTTTCTAATTTTTATTAATAACTACCTTATTTTATGTTTTAATTATCAAAATATTAACAAAAATTAGACACAAAGTTAAAATTAAAAAAAATTTTTGATTTGGGGAAAAATGTTTTCCTCCCCAATTAAAAAATCACCAACAGGGGCGGCTAGGTGGCGCAGTGAATAGAGCGCCGGCCCTGGAGTCAGAAGGACCTGAGTTCAGAGCTGGCCTCCGACACTTAATCCACACAAACAAAAACCTGGCCGCGTGACCTTGGGCAAGTTACTTAACCCCAATTGCCCTAAAGGGGCGGCTAGGTGGCACAGTGAGTAAGAGCACCGGCCTCGGAGTTGGGATGACCCGAGATCAGATCCGGCCTCAGAAAATGAGCACCCATGCATAAATAATGACTAGCCGTGTAACTTTGAGCAAGTTACTTAACCCCAATTGCTTTAAAAAAAAAAATCACCAACAATTTGAAAGAAAGGACATGAAAATTTCACTTATCTACAGACTTAAGGAGATCTACAGGAGGTTTTTGTTTTTGTTTTTTTTTGTTCTTGGACACTTATTTATACATAAAGATACGCTCTTTGAAACATCAGGTCCCACAAAGTAGCAATTATCATTCTTGTGAGAGAACAGAACATGAGTAATGAAATTAATGCTAAAAATGACTAAGCTATGCAAAGGGAGTCTTGGGTAAATACAAGAAAGAATAGGTACCAAATATGTAATTTTTGTTGTAATTTTTTGGGGTAGTGAATACACAGTTAACAGTACTTATGAGACTTCTCTGAATTCCTTTGACTTTTTCCCCTTCTCTTTATCATCTAGCTGTTGTTATAAACAGAAAAATGTTACTCTTCAATAAATTTAGTGTGACTTCACTGATGTCTATATGAGCTCTAATGGTACAGACTGATATTCACCCAAACCTTATGCTGTGTGATTTTTGTCTATTATCCTCCCATATACAATACAAAGAGGGTCCCATCCAATATGCTAGGGGCCTTCCTTTAAGTGTTTTAATATTACATAAGAGTATAACATTAGGGACTCATTATTATCTATTATTTCTCAGTCTTGTTACATATATCTCTTTTAAGAATATCTTTTATACAATTTCTAAGCATATAATTCATGGTTGTAGCCTACTGACATCCTATTACATCCACTCACTGTCCTTTGAGTGACCTGCAATTTTTATTTTTTGAATAGTGTATTATTCTATGATTTACATATATTTCTGTTGTTAAAAAATGTACAATTATTTTCAGGAAGACACTTGAAATCGAGGGTGCTATGTAATTTCTCATATAAAATTAAGGTGACTCTCCTTTGTTGTTCAGTTGTTCTTCACTTATGTATGTCCAATTCTTTGTGATCCTGTTTGGGGTTTTCTTGGCAGAAATACTAGAGTGATTTGCCATATCCTTCTCTTGCTCATTTTACAGATGAGAAACTGAGGCAAATATGGTTAAGTGACTTGCCTAGGACCACAAAGCTAGTGATGTCTGACACAGGATTTGAATCAATGAAGATGAGTCTTTCTGATTCCAAGCCCAGTAGTCTATTCACTGTACCACCTAGCTGCCCTCATCTTCCTGTTCAATTTTACATCTTGCTCATTAACTGTATTAATGGCCAAGTCAATCTATCCAAGTATATATTATAGTCTAGACAACAGATTTGTTTCTTCCTTCCTTCCTTCCTTTTTTGCTTTTTGGAGGGGAGAGGGGAGGGCAATTGGAGTTAAATTACTTGCCCAAGGTCACATGGCTAGTAAATGTTAAGTTTCTGAAGCTGGATTTGAACTCAGGTCCTCCTGACTCTGGGGCCAGTGCTCTATTCACTGTGCCACCTAGCTGCCCCACAACAGGTTTTTTTCATCCACTTGGTTTTCCTCTATAAAATGTTAGACTATGAGCAATTGCAGAACTTGTTTTGGAGGCTCTGTGCCCTGTTCCGAGGCTTGTTGAAATAAGCACAATGTAATCCACAAATAAACATTTCAAATTGTAATGTATCATTTGTGAACACTAACTTATCTAGTATTTTAACTTCTAATACTTCTTTCTTATCTTAAGAATGTTGATGCTCCTGATATATGTATAAATTATCCTCAAAGATTTTGCAGCAATAGCAAAGTAGGAATTTATAAGAAGTCTCAGTAGTGCTGACTGCCTTTTTAATGTAGTAATGCCATTTATGATTTTTCCCTAAATTGTCTGGTTATCTTCCTCTCTTTCATATATCTTGAGAATAAGGGCTTTTGGTGTCTTCAAGTTGTGTTGCCTTCAGAAGAGACCCCTATGTATGCCTGCTGGGATCTAGTTGCTCTTGTCATCTTTATTTAACATCTTTTCTACATCCTAGTGCACACATCGAGCCTGGGATGCCCCAGTGTGATGGCTCCAATATCACAGATGGGGAAAATAGCTTACCAAAGAAATGCTGACAGATTAATCACATTTTTCATTTGCTTGTTGCCCTCTCTTTTTCATCTCTGAGTGTTTTCAAGGTGATCTGCTTTAACTGGGTCTCACGGTAAGCTTTTTGGAAACCTGCTTTATGGATAACATTTCTCATTTTGGGGGTACTAATTTTTTTTAAACGTTGGGCTAGAGCAGCTTTAATTATGTGCCTGACACCATTTTTATGTTTCTAATTTGGTACTGATTTTGACCTTTGATGGTCTGAGACATAATTTAGAAATGACTCCCACATTTAAAACCAGTTGTGTCCTGTCAAAATACAGTCAATTTCATTTTGTTTGCAATATTATTTTGTATTTATTAATTCTAACGCTGCCCGATTCTATTATTTATGACAATCTTCATGATCTATAGGCTTTTATATCATCTATATGTTTTTGGTCGCTTTCATTTTTTTTATCCTAAACCAGATCTCCAAAATATTTTTTCACCATTCTCTACTATGTTTCACCTTTGGATTACAGACCTTGTGTTCTAAGTATGTTAACTTAATTTTAAAGGTCTTAATGAATTCATAGAACTTGAGACCTTCTCATCCTTTGTAACAGATGTTGGCACATAAACTACAATTATGTTCAGGTTAGTCTTTTTTGCTTATGTGCATCATAATAAATGCCTCAATGTGAGATTACTTTAGATGCTAAAAAAATTGCATGATTCTTAGCACACTTCACCCCCTTTTCTGGTACCTTGTTACTACAGAAACAAAAGGGAGTCTTACATGACTGAGGACTATTTTATATTTTGTCTTGGTTAAAGAATCCATTACCTAATGGCCAGCCTCCTGATAATTCTCTCTGTATCCTTTTAAGACTGTCACTAGAACCATATCCCAAGCCTTTTATTTATCCCTTTTAAATTTTTGCCACATTTGTGTTCCAAGCTGTTTCCTCCTTCCCAAACCTGCACTAGAGAAGGTCAACATTTGACACAGATATATATGTGAAATTATACAATACATAGCTCCACACATCAGTTCTTTCTCTAGAAGAAGATAGCATCTTTCTTCATTGATCCTTTGCAGTTGATCTGAATATTCATATTATTCAGAACAGCTATCATTCACAGTTACTCTTGGAGTAATATTGCTGTTACTATATACAGTGTTCTTTTGGTTTTGCTCATTTCACTCATTATTTCATGCAAGTCTTCCTTTGTTTTCCTAAAATCAACCTGCTCATTATTTCTGAAAGCACAATAGGATTTCATCATAATCATATACCACAACTTGTTTAGCAATTCCCCAACTGATGCATATCCCCATAATTTCCAATTCTTTGCCACCACTAAGAGAACAGCTATAAATATTTTAGAACATATAGGTTCTCTTCCTTTTTCCCTCAATCACATGACTATCTAATAGTGGCATTGTTGGTTCAAACGGTATACACAGTTTTATAACTCTTCAGTAATAATTCCAGATTGCTCCCCAGAATGGCTGAGTAAGTTCACATTTCCACAAACAATTTATTAGCATCCCAATTTTTGCACATCCTCTCCATTATTTGTCATTTTCCACTTCTACCATTTTAGCCAATCTGATACATGTAAGATGGTATCTCAAAGTTATTTTAATTTATATTTCTTTAATCAATTATAATTAATTATTAGCATTTTTTCATATGACCATATGTAGCTTTGATTTCTTCCTCCAAAAACTGTCTTTTCTTATCCCATGACCATTTATTAACTGGAAAGTGACTCATATTCCTATAAACTTGAGAAAGCTCTCTAAAGAGGGGGGCAGAGCCAAGACAGCAGAGTAGAAACAGATCATCCAAGCCACTCTGCCCCCATATTTCCACCAAACTATATAAAAGGAGACTCTGAACAACTTCTGGAGCCCCAGCACTCACAGAACGACACAGAGAAGCTAACCTCCCACTGAGGACAGCCCAGCAGCCCTGCAGGAAGGACCAGCACAGCTCTCTGGGAGCCGGCTGAGTCTCAGTTTTAGCCCCAGGGCGGCAGGTCCAGCAGCCAGCTGGAGGGACCCCAGAACACCAGCAGCTGTGGCGATACCAGAATTATCAACATAGACATGCCTAGGACAAAGTGAGAGGTTAGTGCCCTATGGACTTTGGGACCAGTATTTGGGGAACGCGTCGGCTTCCTCCCCTGGGGGCTAGAAGACCCTGAGGAGACACTCCATTTTGTAGTTTTCAGAGGCAGCTCCAGCTCCCGGCCTGCGAACTGTAGGCAGATCCAGCGATCAGTCTTAGGGGGTAATCACTCTTGCTTTATCCTCCCTGGATCTGGATTGTGATCTGGGGTGGAGGTCATGGGTGGGTTTCCAGCTTGCCAGAAACGGAAGTTGCCCCCCCCCCCCATTCGGGATGAAAATTCCCCTATCTGGCGGCAAAAGCCATAGTGTGGCAACAAGCACAAAAGTCAAGTAACTAAGTGGCAACATGCCTAGGCAAAGGAAACAAATTAAACAGAAAAATGCAACCCTAGACTCCTACTTTGGGGGCAAGGAGGGTCACAGCATGGAGCGGGAAGAGGACTGTGAGGTCAGAAGTCCTGCTCCAAAAGCCCCAGGGGAAAACATGAGCGGGTTGCAGGCCATAGAGGACCTTAAGAAGGACTTTAAAAATCAAATAAGAGAAGTGGAGGAAAAATTGGAAAGAGAAATGAGAAGGATGCAGGAAAAGTATGAAATGAGGGTCAACAGCCTGACTGAGGAAACAACACCTTAAAAAATAGACTAACTCAAATGGCAAAGGAGGCCCAAAAGGGCAATGAGGAGAAGAATGCCTTAAAAAGTCGAATTTGCCAGATGGAAAAAGAATCTCAAAAGTTCACTGAGGAGATTCATTCCTTCAGAGTTAGACTGGAGCAAATGGAAGCCAGCGACTTTATGAGAAATCAAGATGCTGTTAAGCAGATCCAAACAAATGAAAGATTAGAAGGCAATGTGAAATATCTCATGGGAAAAACCACTGACCTGGAAAATAGATCCAGGAGAGACAATTTAAAAATTATTGCACTACCTGAAAGCCATGATCAAAGAAAGAACCTAGAAATCACCCTTCAAGAAATTCTCAAGGAAAACTGCCCTGATGTTTTAGATCCAGAGAGCAAAATAGAGGTTGAAAGAATCCACCAATCACCTCCTGAAAAAGATGCCAAAAAGAAAACTCCCAGGAATATTATAGCCAGGTTCCAGAATCCCCAGATCAAGGATAAAATACTACAAGCAGCCAGGAAGAAACAATTTCAATATTGTGGAAACACAGTCAGAATAGCCCAGGACCTGGCAGCTTCTACACTGAGGGATTGAAGGGCATGGATTATGATATTCCAGAGGGCAAAAGAGCTGGGACTGAACCCAAGGGTCACCTACCCAGCAAAACTGAGTATTTTGTTTCAGGGGAAAATATGGTCATTCAGTGGAATAGAGGACTTTCAAGCATTCTTGAGGAAAAAACCAGAATTGAATAGAAAATCTGACATCCAGACAGAAGAAGCAAGAGAAGCCTGAGAAGGTAATCAGAGAAAAGAAATCAAAAGGAACTTATCAAAGTTGAACTATTTATATTCCTATATGGAAAAACAATAACTGTGACTGAGGAAATCTTTCTCACTATGAAAAAAATGGAAGAAGGGTGTATGGTCATGTGAATACACATGTGAATTTGTGTGTATATGGCTACAGTTATATATGGATAGAGGGCATAGGTTGAATTTGTTGGGAAGGGAGGATACTCAAGGGGTGAAGTTGTGAGGTGAGAGAGGAAAGTGGCAGGAAGAGATGGGGAGAGACAGGGTGGGGCAAACTATCTCATGTAGAGGAAGCAGGGGGAAGTAGTTGCAGGGGAGGGGAAAAATAGGAAGACAAAAAGGTGAAACCACATTCTCATTGAATTTGGTTCAGGGAAAGAATGACATACATACTAAATGGGATATCTCAACCTACAGCAGAATAGGGGGAAGGGGGATGAGAGGAGGGATGATGGATGGGAGGGTATCCTTGGGGGGAGGGGAGGTTGGAGGTACCCACTATGGAAGAGGGACAGGATCAACTGGGGAATGGACTAGGTGGGGGGCGGGATGAGGGGGAGGGAATTATAAGCAGCCTTATACAATATATCTACTATGATAATGTTTTGCATAGCTAGACATGTACAACATATACTGAATTACTTATCTCCCCAGAGGGAATGGGTGACAAAGGAGGAAGGAAATGGATCTGAAATTCGAGGTCTCAACATTAAATGTTTCAAATATATATAAATACTATTATTAATACTCTTTTGCTTATAATTGGGAGATAAGATGTGCAGGCATTGGAACACAAAGATTCACCTTCCTCTAATGGAAAAGTCGAAGGGGATATGGGAGAAGGTATGGGAGAGAGCAGATTGGAGGAAGCGATATCTTGTGGGACTGCTATTCTGGGAGGTTGGGTAGGGGAATAACAGGGGGAAAATGATTGTAACTCAAAATTTGGCAGAAATGAATGATGTAGGGGGCAGAGCCAAGATGGCGGAGTAGAAACAGCACTTACAAGTTGCTCTGCCCCACACAAATTCCAAACAATGTGAAAGGGGGCTCCGAACAACTTCTGGAGCCCCAGCACCCACAGAATAACAAAAAGAAGCTAACCTCCCGCTGAGGACAGCCCAGCAGCCCTGCAGGGAGCGGCCAGCACAGTGCTTTAAGAGCAGACAGCACAGCGAGCTGGGAACAGACAGAGCAGCATGCAGAGCTGAGCCCAGGTCCTCGGTTTTAGACCCAGGGCGGCCGGGCCTTCAGCCGGCTGGAGGGACCCCAGAACACCAGCAGTTATGTCGATTCCAGAATTATCAGCACAGATATGCCTAGGACAAAGTGATAGGTTAGCGCCCTGTGGACTTTGGGACCAGTATTTGAGGAATACATGGCTTCCTCTCCTGGGGGCAAAAAGCTGCTGAAGAAACGCGGCAAAGAAGCCATTTTGCAGCATCAGTGGCGGCTCTAGCTCCTGGTCTGCGAACTGTAGGGAGGTCCAGCAATCAGTCTGGGGGTTAATCACTCTTGCTTTAAACTGCCTGGATCTGGATTGTGGTCTGGGGGGGAAGTTTGGGGTGGGTATCCAATTTGCCAGAGTGAGTGGAGGCTTTACAGAGGCCACCCAACTGGCGGAAGTTGTGAAGACCCCATGTTTGGGCGGAAGCTCCCCTGTCTGGTGTCAGAGTCCTACTGTGGCAACAAGCCCCAAAATCAAGTAATTAAGTGGCAACATGCCTAGCCAAAAGAAACAAAATAAACAGAAAAGTTCAACATTGGACTCCTATTTTAGGGGCAAAGAGGCTCAAAGCATGGAGGAGGACTGTGAGGTCAGAACTCCTGCACCAAAAGCCCCAAATGAAAATATAAGCTGGATACAGGCCATAGAGGACCTTAAGAAGCAGATAAGAGAAGTGGGGGAAAATTTGGGAAGAGAAATGAAAAAGATGCAAGAAAAGTATGAAATGACAGTAAACAGCCTGACTGAGGAAAATAACACCTTAAAAAATAGACTAACTCAAATGGCAAAGGAGGCCCAAAACGGCAATGAGGAAAAGAATGCCTTAAAAAGCCAAATTTGCCAGATGGAAAAAGAATCTTAAAAGCTCACTGAGGAGATTCATTCCTTCAGAGTTAGAATGGATCAAATGGAAGCTAGTGACTTTATGAGAAATCAAGATGCTGTTAAACAGATCCAAATAAATGAAAGAATAGAAGGCAATGTGAAATATCTCATGGGAAAAACCACTGACCTGGAAAATAGATCCAGGAGAGACAATTTAAAAATTATTGGACTACCTGAAAGCCACGATCAAAGAAAGAACCTAGAAATCATCCTTAAAGAAATTCTCAAGGAAAACTGCCCTGATGTTTTAGACCAAATGGGGGAAAATAGAGGTTGAAAGAATCCACAGATCACCTCCTGAAAAAGATCCCAAAAAGAAAACTCCTAGGAAAATTATAGCCAGGCTCCAGAACTCCCAGATCAAGGAGAAAATACTACAAGCAGCCAAGAAGAAACAATTTCAATATTGTGGAAACACAATCAGAATAGCCCAGGACCTGGCAGCTTCTACACTGAGGGATCCAAGAGCATGGAATATGATATTCCAGAGGGCAAAAGAGTTGGGATTGAAGCCAAGGGTCACCTACCCAGCAAAACTGAGTGTCTTGTTTCAGGGGAAAATATGGTCATTCAGTGGAATAGAGGATTTTCAAGCATTCTTGAGGAAAAAACCAGAGTTGAATAGAAAATTTGGGGGCGGCTAGGTGGCGCAGTGAGTAGAGCGCTGGCCTTGGAGGCAGAAGGACCCGAGTTCGGATCCAACCTCAGACACTAAACACACACAAAAAAACCTAGCTGTGTGACCTTGGGCAAGTTACTTAACCCAAACTGCTCTCCAAAAAGAAAAAAAGAAAAAAAAAGAAAAAGGAAAAAGGGGGAAGGGAATTCAGCAAAACTGATCGACACATAGGAAAACATCTGATATCTTGGGGCGGCTAGGTGGCACAGTGTGTAGAGCATCGGCCCTGGAGTCAGAAGGACCTGAATTCAGATCTGGCCTCAGACACTTAACGCACACACAAATAAAAACCTAGCTGTGTGGCCTTGGGCAAGTTACTTAACCCCAATTGCCCTCCAAAAACAAAAAAAAAAAAAAAAAAGAAAATTTGACATTCAGATGCAAGAAGCAAGAGATGCCTGAGAAGGTAATCAAGGAAAAGAAATCAAAAGGAACTTATCAAAGTTGGACTATTTACATTCCTACATGGGAAAACAATAACTGTGTTTGATGAAACCTTTCTCATTATGAAAATAATTGAAGAAGGGTACATGCCATATGTTCACGAGTATACATGGATAGAGGGCACAGGTTGAATTTGATGGGAAGGAATGATTCTTTTTTTTTTTTGGAGGGCAGTTGGGGTTGGGTGACTCGCCCAGGGTCGTTCGGCTGAGTTTTTGTTTGTGTGCTGGGTGTCTGGGGCCAGATCTGAGCTCGGGTCCTTCCGGCTCCAGGGCCGGTGCTCTGCTCGCTGTGCCACCTAGCCGCCCCAAGGAAGGGATGATTTTTAAGGGGTGAAGTCAAGAGGTGAGAGAGGAAAGTGGCAAGAGGAAATGGAGAGAGACAGGGTAGGGTAAACTATCTCATGTAGAAGAGGCAAGGGGAAGTAGTTGCAGGGGAGGGGAAGAACAGGAAGGCAAAATGGTAAAAAAGCATATTCTCATTGAAGTTGGCTCAAGGAGAGAATCACATACATACTAAATGGAATATCTTACCCTCACTCACTCTCCTGAGTGGGGGAAAGGAGGATGAGAGGGGGCATGATAGAGGGGAGGGCATTCTGGGGGGAGGGGATGTTGGAAGTACCCACTATCAAAAAGGGACAGGATCAAAGTAGGGAGTGAACCAGGTGGGAGGTGAGATGGGTGGGAGGGAAATATAAGCAGTCTTTTACAATATATCTACTATGGTAATGTTTTGCATAGCTACACATGTACAACACATACTGAATTGCTTATCTTCTCAGAGGGAGTGGGTGACAAGGGACGATGGCAGTCATAGGGGGTATGGGAGAAGATATGGGAGAGAGCAGATTGGATGAGGGGATATCTAGTGGGACTGCTATTCTTGGGTGGAGGGTAGGGAAAAATGGGGGAAAATGTAACTCATAATCTGGTGGAAATGAATGATGTAAAGCAGAAGTTAATAAAGCATTTGTTTAATTAAAAAAAAAAGAAATGAATGATGTAAACCAGAAGTTAATAAAGCATTTGTTTGAATGAAAAAAAAAAGAAAGCTCTCTATATATTTGTGATATGAGGCCTTTATCCAAGAAACTTGTTTATAAACGCCAAACCTTTCCAGAACTTATATTCTACTGAAAGAGCCTTCTAAAATCCAGAGTCACCGACATTTGATGATCAAATAATGGAGTAAAGTTCTTAAGTGAAAATAAATTTCAACCAACTTTGTCTTTACTTCTCAGTAATTATAATCAAGATTTTCAGCCTTTATCTCATGGAAGCAAAACAGAATAACTGTTCCCTACTGATATTTTAAAAGTTTGGTTAAAGAAATTCCTTTGAAGTTCAAAAACATTCCTGTAGGATAAAATACAAACTCAGTTTGCCATTAGAGGACATTTACAAACTGGTCACAACCTAGTTTTCCACCTTTGATGCTCAAATTCGTCACAGACTCTAAGCTCTAGTTAAAAGGGGCTACTTGATGTTCACTATCACCCTGTACTTTCAGACCTCCATACATTTATGTAACCTGTCCTCCGTGACTGAAAAACATTCCTTTCTCATCAGTGCCTGCTGAAATCTTTCTCTTCCTTGGTGGCACATGCCATCTCCTCTATGAAGTTTGCCTCCAACCTTGGCTGAAAGTGACTTCTCCTTCCTCAAATATTCTTATGGCACTTTGTAATTTTCTTTTGTCCCGAGACATTGTACCTTTTATCATACTTATGTGTGTGTGTACATGTTATATTTCCCCTACTAGATTATAAGGTACATAAGGAGACTGGTTATTTTCCCCCCATCTTTGTATACACAGCATTCAACACAGTGTCTTATACAGAACAGATTCTTAATTAAGGTTTGCTGAAATGAACTACCAATCAAGAAGTGGGCCTTTATCCTTCACATAAATAGTACTTAGCAATATAACCCCTATATGGCTGGCACTCAATATATAATTGTTGTTGAAAATTAAGAAACTAAAAAAAAAAAAGGTCAGAAGTTTTCTAAGCTTCAAAAGTGACTAAAATCCAAAAGAAAGCCTTGGGAGAAAGGGAATGAGGCTGAGGGAGTCAAAGAGCAGGAGTTCCTGCTGGACTTGCCTCAATGTATTCTTTACAAACATTATGACCAATATTAGCATATGTGTAACTCTTCATCACAGATTTTCCAAATGATGGGCATTAGATGCTAGGGATTTTCCTAGTTTCTCTAGTAACACTGCATTTTCATATTTAAAGAGGAACATTAGGAACTAAATGTTATAAACGGAAGAAGTGCTACAAGTCTCAATATTTAGTCCTTAATATTTACATTGAAGATAAACTTAATAGCCCTCGATGAGATAAACACATAATCATTTTTCAACCTAAAATATAAAAACTCTGGCACATAAAATTTTGTTAAAGTATTTAAGACAACCCTCCAAAGTAAAGTTCTTTAAAGTAAAGAGAATAATTAAATCCAAATGAAGTAAGAGAAATATAAAAAGAAAACACATTAAACTACATAAAATGCTTTCCAAATAGAAATATTGGTAAAGAGGATTTTAAGTTTCCATAGTGGATGTTTTTTCACAGTCACAAATTTAAAGATCAAAATACAACTGGAATGACATAAAGCAATAAATGTTTATACATGGAGGCATATAATAAGATCATTTCTTTAAATGAAGTGAAAACATTCCAAAGAAAAATCCTAATCAATAATTTACTTACAGGATAAAACAACTTGGATGAGATAAAGTATCAGGTAATCATATGCTAGAATACAGGTCTACTATTCAATCTTATGCTAAATTATGTAATCTTGGACCAGTTTTTTAATCTCATTGGGCCTCAGTTTTCTAATCTATTAAATCAGGAGAGGGATATATTTATCTCCAGTCTTAAAACCTTGTGAACTGGTTCAGTGACCTAAACAACCATTTTAGGAGTCTCTTAGGCAGGATTCTCTTGCTTTGTCCTGCTTGGATCTGAGTCGAAGTCTTGGGTGGCAGTTCAGGGGTGGGGAGGAGTGGTGGCTTGGCAGAGTTTACTGAGACTGTGGAGAGGGTGTACTCCTCACAGTTCTGATGCAGGTGCCCAGAAAAGGCTCTGACAATAAAACCCCAGAAATCTGGGACACTGCACTCTTCATTCTGGAAGCAGAGTTCTAACATGGCAAAGAGCTCAAAAGTCAAGTAATTGGCTGACAAGATGAGCAAACAGAGGAAGAGAAATCAGACTATAAAATCATTCTTTGGTAACAAAGATGATCAAAACATAGAAACAGAAGACAACAAAGTTAAAACTTTGCATTAAAAACCTCCAAGAAAAATAAGAACTCATCATAGATCATGGAGGAGCTCAAGAAGGATTCTGAAAATCAAGTAAGAGAAGCAGAGGAAGAATTGGGAAGAGAAATGAGAATGATGCAAGAAAATTATGAAAAATGAGTGAACAGGGGGCAGCTAGGTTGTACAGTGAGAGAGCTGGCCCTGGAGTCGGGAGGACCTAGTCTCAGTACTTAGCACCCACACATAAATATCTAGCCATGTGACCTTGAGCAAGTTACTTAACCCCAATTGTTTTTTTAAAAAAATGAGTCAATAGCTTGCTAAAGGAGACCTCCCCACCAAATACTGAAGAAAATACCACCTTAAAAAATAGACTAACTCAAGTGGCAAGAGGTCCAAAAAACCAATGAGGAGAAGAATGCCTTAAAAAGAAGAATTGGCCTGATGGAAAAAGAAGTTCAAAAGCTCACTGAAGAAAATAATTCCTTCAAAATTATACTGGAGCAAATGGCAGCCAATGACTTTATGAGAAACCAAGATAATATAAAACAGATGCAAAAGAATGAAAAAATAGAAAGTTATGTAAATATCTCACTGGAAAAACCACTGACCTGGAAAATAGATCCAGGAGAGAGAATTTAAAAATTATTGGTCTACCTGAAAGCCATGATAAAAAAAAGAGCCTAGACATCATCTTTCAAGAAACTATCAAGAATAACTGCTCTGATTTTTAGAACCAGAGGGTAAAATAGAAATTGAAAGAATTCACTGATTGCCTCTTGAAAAAGATCCCAAAAAGAAAACTCCAAGGAATATTTCAGAATTCCAGGGTTTCCAGGTCACCGAGAAAATATTACAAAGCAGCCAGAAAGAAACAATTTGATTATTGTGGAAACACAATCAGGATAACACAAGATCTAGCAGCTTCTACATTAAGGGACTGAAGGGCTTGGAATATAATATTCCAGAGGTCAAAGGAGCAAGGATTAAAACCAAGAATCACCTACCCAGCAAAACTGAGTATCATGTTCCAGGGGAAAATATGGATATTCAATGAAATAGAGGACTTTCAAGCATTCTTAATGAAAAGCCCAGAGCTGAATAGAAAATCTGACTTTCAAATACAAGAAGCAAGAGAAGCATGAAAAGGTAAACAGGAAAAAGAAATCATAAGAAACTTATTAAAGTTGAACTATTTATATTCTTTACATGGAAAGACAATAGTTGGAACTCACGAGACTTTTCTCAGTATTGGGATAGTTGAAGGGTATGTGTATGTGTGTGTCTGTGTGCATACACACATATGTATATATGTGCACATATGTATGTGTATGTATATGTACACATATGCATGTATAGGTATATATGTGTATGCATGTATATGTGTGTATTTATATGTATACATAAAGGAAACAGGGTGAACTGAATATGAAGGGATGATATCTAAAAATTAAAATTAAGAGGTGAGAGAAGAATATACTGGGAGAAGGAGAAAGGGAGAGATAAGGCAAATTATCTCATATAAAAGAAGCAAGAGAAAGCTGTTACAATGGAGGGGAAGAGCAGGGAAGTGAAAGGGAATGAGTCAACCTTATTCTCATTGGATTCGGCTTAACGGGGGAATAACATACAAACTCAATTGGGCATCTTACTCTACAGGAAAGTAGGAGGGAAGGGAATTAACAGAAGGGGATGATAGAAGGGAGGGAAGATTGGGGGATGGGGTAGACAGAAGAAAACATTTTTCAACTCTGGTTTTTTCCTCAAGAATGCTTGAAAGGACAGGCCGCTGGCAGGATCATGGCGACCAGGAACCCCCGTCCCACAGAACATGATAGTGATGATGACTCTTATGAAGTGCTGGATTTAACAGAGTATGCAAGAAGACATCACTGGTGGAACCGCGTGTTTGGCCACAGCTCCGGACCTATTGTAGAGAAATACTCTGTGGCTACTCAGATTATAATGGGCGGAGTGACTGGATGGTGTGCAGGATTTTTATTCCAGAAAGTTGGAAAACTTGCAGCAACTGCAGTGGGTGGTGGCTTTCTTCTCCTGCAGATTGCTAGTCATAGTGGCTATGTGCAAGTTGACTGGAAGAGAGTTGAAAAAGATGTAAACAAAGCAAAAAGACAGATTAAAAAAAGAGCAAATAAAGCTGCACCTGAAATTAATACCATCATCGAAGAGTCAACAGAATTTATCAAACAGAACATAGTGGTATCCAGTGGATTTGTGGGAGGCTTCTTGCTAGGCCTTGCATCTTAAGGACACGAATGTTGCTGTTTTGATGGAGTAATTAACAAGAAAAACATTGGTGACAGTGTGCTCTCTTGCGAAGTAGTACCAGTCACCAGATTCTTCTGGGCAAGAAGACTAGGTGGACAACACTGAAACTTATACTTTTAGACTTTTGCCTTCTGAAGCTTGGCAAACTAGGATTTGCTAAAATAATAATAATAATAATAAACTACAGTATATATTACATTTCTGGACAAAACCTGGCTAACTTTCATCATGACTTTTTAATCCTGTGCCTGTTCAGAAATTAGCATTTTTTAATGTAACTATTGGTATAGATATGTAATTGTCTTGGTAAAAGGACCTTTTGTTTGACATTTTCCCCTCTTGAGTTGCTATTTTTTCTTTATTTAAAGAAACATTCTCCATTGTGTTGTAAATAGTGCCAATAATTGAATAATATGTTTTATAGTTTGAATATCGACAGATAAATCTGTTTGCAATAAAATGTAGAACTGTAATGTACTTTTACGGAAGGATTAGAAATACTTATTAGAGATATTAAAAACAAAGTAAACAGAAAAAAAAAGAATGCTTGAAAATCCTCTATTCCACTGAATGACCATATTTTCCCCTGAAACAAAATACTCAGTTTTGCTGGGTAGTGACCCTTGGGTTCAGTCCTAGCTCTGTTGCCCTCTGGAATATATTCCATGCCCTTCGATCCCTCAGTGTAGAAGCTGCCAGGTCCTGTGCTATTCTGATTGTGTTTCCACAATATTGAAATTGTTTCTTCCTGGCTGCTTGTAGTGAAGAAAACACTTTTGAAAAGGGATAGGGTCAAAGGAGAAAATAGAATAAATGCGGGGTGGGATAGGATGGAGGGAAATATAGTTAGTCTTTCACAATATGACTACTATGGAAATGTTTTGCATAACTACACATGTATAACCTATATTGAATTGTTTGTCTTCCCAGTGCAGTAGGTGAGGAGGGAAGAAGGGAGAGAATCTGGAACTCAAAGTTTTAAAAACAAATGTTAAAAAATTGTTGTTACATGCAACTAGGAAATAAGATATATAGGCAATGGGGTATAGAAATCCATCTTGCCCTACAAGAAAGTAAAGGGGAAGGGGGAAAGGGGAGGGGTGGAAGGGGATATAAGAGAGGGCAGACTGAGAGTAGGGGTAATCAGTATGCTTGCCATCTTGAGATGGAGGTAGGGAAGAGATGGGGAGAAAATCTTAAACTCAAAATCCTGTGGAAATGAATGTTGAAAACTAAAAATAAATAAATAAATTCTGGAGAAAAAAAAATATACCAGTGGATTCTGAACAACTATTTCTCAAAGCAAGTCTTTAGAAAACATTAAATTCTTTCATCAGTCAGGCGGCTAGGTGGTGCAGTGAGTAGAGTGTTGGTCCTTGAGTCAGAAGGACCTGAGTTCGGATCCGGCCTCAGACACAATGCACACACAAACAAAAACCTAGCCATGTGACCTTGGGCAAGTTACTTAACCCCAATTGCCCTCCAAAAAGCAAAAAAAAAAAATTCTTTCATCAGTCTACCATCTCAGTAAACTGTGAGATCAAGAAAAATATACATACATACTACACACACACACACACACACACACACACACACACACACACACATATACATAAAATAAACATTATATTCTTGGAAGGTAAGTAGTTATTTGAAATATACATAAATTCCTGGGAAATACTGTATGTAGTTTTTAATGGAACTATATCTAGATGATTAAAAAAATAGCATCACTTCAGCCAGAAACAACCAATTTGGCACTATGAAATACCAATATCTGCATCACTTTTCTATGAAATGAACAGAGCATTTTATTGAGAATATGAAAAGAGTTATGGGTTGAAGAAAGAATCATTAAGACAGTGACTGAAACTGCTTTCTCAGAAAAGAAAATTTCAAAAAACATTCTACCTGTGTCTGAGTCTCGATCTTCATTTCTTGACGGACTAATGGTAAATGGAAGTTTACGCTTCATAGATGACTTTTCTTTCACCTCTTTCCCCACATCATTCCTATCAACTTTTGGAGTTCTGCTGTAGGATGAAATCTTTTCTTTACTCTATTAGGAGAAAAAAAAACATAGATGTGAACAATGTTATGTAAATGTAAGCACAAGGATAATTTTTAAAAGGCAATAAAATAAGGAGTAAAATAGCTCAAAAAAGGAAGTATAAAGTTTGGGGGAAATTAAGACTCAATCAGTAATTATTGTATAGAATTACAAAGGCATTGAAATGTATCAGGCACATTTCTGTATCTCCAATATTCAACCAATCTTGTTGTGGGGGGAATGGAGGCGAATAAGCACAAACACTGGAAACCGGTACATAATTGATCTAAGTGTCAACAATCTCCAGACTTAAATAAAGGAAATAAAGATACAACTCCAAACTAGTGCTTAGTGAAGTTTGTAATAAGGCAAAACCATCAAGAGAAGTGATCAAGTATCCAAAGTCAAGGTTCACTGCCATGAGTCTGTTAAGGAGCTGTTAGAAAACCTCAAGGCAGAGTGCTATCATTGAAGAACTGTTGGATTTGGAGTCAGGAAACCAGGGTTTGAATTTTGTCACTGCTATGTAATTCTATAAGCCTCAGTTTCCTCATCTGTAAAATGAGAATAATAATTGTCTCACTGGGTTTTTAAAGAATCAAATGAGATAATTTACACATAGTTCTGTGTAAAGCACTTAGTATAGTACCTGGCACATAGTAGGCACTATATAAATGCTAATTATTATTATAAAACTTTAATGGGATAATACTTGTAGTATTTGTCTCACAGCAATGTTTCTGAGGAAAATACTTAAACATACTGAAAACCCTATGAAAATGGGAACTACATACTCTGGATCTAGTTGTAAGAGTTTCCAAACCCACTGAGCTACTATGGAGTAGAGACAGGCAGTACCCTCTACTTAAAATGATACCTGGCTGTTGAAGTGCCCTATTTAAAGTAATGAAAATGATTGTGCCTCAAAATTCGCTAATATCCACATGCTGAACTGAGATAAAGCTAGTGCTATCTAACTTTGTAATGCAGAATAATCCTGCCAGGATTCCTGAGTGTTGGGTTAGAGCACCAACTCTCGGAGGACTATTGTTGATAATCAATGATGCAGATTATTCATATGTAGATTACTGGGCACAAATTCTATAGTAGACCACATTAAAGTAATCTATAAGTAAACCCTAACAAGTAATCTTATAAGAGGAATAAGCAACATTTTAGTACTTGTTGGGGATAGCTGATTTTGACGATTTCATCTACTATACTGCTACCTGATTATAAAATCCAGATTTAAAAGGGGCAATGAATGAATGAAAAAAACATTTATATTTGGGTAATTACTAGGTGTCAAACATTGTGCTAAGCCCTGGGTATACAAAAGCAAAAGCAAAGAAAGTCCCCTAAATTCTAACAGAGAGAGGAGACAACACATTTAGGGAAGTAGTGGCTAGTGAAAACATTTTGGTCCTGAAAGTAACAGGGATAGTAAGCAGAAATGATCTAATCATGGTTCTAGAACTAGAAAGATGGGGAGAGAAGTCAAAGTAGTTGTGGAAGATAGCCAGGCAGTAAGAAGTCAGGTAAGGCATAATCATCACTTAGGATATTGAGGTCCTAAAGGGGAAGTTATGAAGATAAACATGTTAAAATTTCTAAGGGCATGGTTTCTGGTCCACATGGCAAGGTAGCAATAAAGTTAGCAAGTACCAATTTATAAATGATCAAAGAATATAAATAGGCAGTTTTCAGAGGAAGAAATCAAAGCTTTCAATACTCATATTGAAAAAATGCTTGAAATAGCTAATCATTAGAGAAATGTAAATTTTAGAAACTCTGAGGTTGTACCTTACAGCCATCAGATTGGCTAAGATGACAAAGAAGGATGATGACAAATCCTGGAGGGGATATGAGAAAATAGGAGCAATAATGCATTACCATTCTAGAAAGTAATTTGGAATTGTGCCCCCAAAAGCTATTAAATAGTACATATTTGACCCAGCAAAACTGTTTCTAGGTCTATTCTTCAAAGAAATCAAAGAAAGAGGAAAAGGTACCATGTATATAAATATGTATATAAATATACTTATTAAAGATGCCTTTTTTGTGGTAGCAAAGAATTGGAAAGTGAGGGGCTGTCTATCAATATGAATGTGATGGAGTACTTGTACTGTAAGAAATAATGAAAAGGATAACTCTGAAAGACTTGGTAACTCTGATTAATATAATGACCAACAATTCCAAAGGACTCATGAAATATGCTCTCCACATCCAGAAATAGAACTGATGGATTCAGAGTTCAGACTAAAGCATATTTTATTCTATTTTTTCCTTGGGACATGGCTAATGTGGAAATTTGTTTCACACATCTATACATATTTGTAATGGTTTTTATTTTTCTTGTTTTTTTTTTTAATGACTGGAGAAAGTGGAGGGTAGGAGAGAGAATTTGGAATGGAAGATAAAACAAAATTGAATTAAAAACCCCCAACACAGTCAGCAAGTAGTAATATCTAGTCTTTTCCTTAAGTTCTCAAAAAAGAGACAATCTGCTACTTTCCAAGGCAGCTTACTTTGTTTTTGTATGTCTAAGTTTTTTATTTCATTAAGACAAAATATGCTTTTATAATTTCTACCCATTGTAAACAGTTCTGCTTTATGGGACCAAGCTAAACAAGTATATAAATTCTCTTCCCAGTAAGGGTCCATCAAACACTTAAAGATATTTATGATTGGGGGAGGGGGGCGAAGCCAAGATGGCAGAGTAAAAGCAGCAACTTGTCTGAGCTCCTGCTCCAACCACCTCCAAAACCTGTAAAAAAAAAATGACTCTTAAAAATTTTAGAAGGGGCAGCTAGGTGGCCCAGTGAGCAAGAGCACCGGCCTGGAGTCTAGAGGACCTGGAATGGGTTAGGCCTCAGATACTTAGCACCCACACAAAAATAACTGGCCATGTAACCTTGGGGGCAAGTTACTTAACCCCAATTGCTTTAAAAAATTTTTTTTAGAGATAAAGAACCCCCAAAGTGACAGAGAGAAAAAAATCTCCCACTGAAGGTAGCCTAGCAAGCTGACAGGAAGAGTCTACTGCACCAGACTGGGAGCCAAGAGCAGCCCTATGTGAGCTGCAGGGCACCAGGGCAGTGCCAGCTGGTGGCACAGACTAGCTGGAGCAGACTTCAGGAGACTGAATGACCAGCAGTTGGGGCAGTTTCTAGACTTCTCAACCCATAAATGCAAAGAGAAAGTTAAAGGTCAGTGGGGAACTCTGTTGGAACTGGGAGACAGAAGAGCAAGGTCTGGCCCCTGTCCCCAGGGCAAGAGATGGAAGCAGTGTAGCTGCTGCTGCCTGGCTGGCTCTGGAGATCCTGGCCTACATATCTTAGAGGGAAGAAGTGACCATTTGGAGGGTAATCACTCTTGCTTTTGACCTGCTTGGACATGGGTTGCAGTCTTGGGTGGTGGTCATGGGATGTGTGGCAAATGTACCAGAGCTTGTGGGATCGGTAGAGAGGGCACTCTCCTCATAGCTCTGGCAACTGTGAATGCCTCAACAATTTGGGACATGGCTCTCTCCACTCTGAAAGCAGAGTTCTTTTGTGGCAAAGAGCTCAAAAGTCAAGTAATTGGCTGGCAAGATGAGTAAGCAGAGGAAGGACAATCAGACCATAGAATCCTTTTTTGGGGACAAAAAGGATCAAAACATAGAAACAGAAGAAGACAATGAAGTCAAAACTCTTGCATCAAAAGCTTCCAAGAAAAATATGAGCTGGTTACAGGGCATGGAGGAGATCAAGAAGGATTTTGAAAATCAAATAAGAGAAGGGGAGGAAAAATTGGGAAAAGAAGTGAGAATAATGCAAGAAAATCATAAAACAACAGTCAAGAGCCTGCTAAAGGACACCCAAAAATACTGAAGAAAATAACACCTTAAAAAACAGACTAACTCAAATGGCAAAAGAGGCCCAAAAACCCAATGAGGAGAAGAATGCCTTAAAAAGCCAAATTTGCCAGATGGAAAAGGAATTTCAAAAACTCACTAAAGAGAATAATTCCTTCAAAATTAGACTGGAGCAAATGGAAGCTAATGACTTTAAGAGAAATCAAGACACTATAAAACAGATCCAAACAAATGAAAACATAGAAGGCAATGTGAAATATCTCACTGGAAAAAACCACTGACTTGGAAAATAGATCCAGGAGAGATCTTTAAAAATTATTGGTCTACCTGAAAGGCATGATTAAAAAAAGAGCCTAGAAATCATCCTTCAAGAAATTCTCAAGGAAAATTGCCCTGATATTCTAGAACCAGAGGGCAAAATAGAAATTGAAAGGATCCACTGATTCCCTCTTGAAAAAGATCCCTCAAAGAAAACTCTCAGGAATATTATAGCCAAATTCCAGAGTTCCTAGGTCAATGAGAAAATATTACAAGCTGTCAGGAAGAAACAACTTTAGTATTCTGGAAACACAATCAGGATAACATAAGATCTAGCAGCTTCTACATTAAGGGATTGAAAGGCTTGGAATAGGATATTCCAGAGGTCAAAGGAGCTAGGATTAAAACCAAGAATCACCTACCCAGCAAAACTGAGTATAATGTTTCCAGGGAAAATATAGATATTCAATGAAATAGAGGACTTTCAAGCATTCTTGATGAAAAGACCAGTCCTGAACAAAAAATCTGACTTTCAAATACAAGAAGCAAGAGAAGCATGAGAACGTAAACAGGAAAAAGAAATTATGAGGAACTTATTAAAGCTGAACCATTTACATTCCTACATGGAAAAACGATAATTGTAACTTATGAGACTTTTCTCAGTATGAAGAGAGTTGAAGTGAATATATATGTGTATATATGTACACACACACACACACACACACACACATATATATACATATGTATGTATAGGAGGTTGGATGTATGTATAAATACATATGTGAGTATGTGTACATGTATACATAGACAGAGGGCACAGGATGAGTTGAATAGGAAGGGATGATATCTAAAAAATAAAATTAAGAGGTGAGAGAGGAATATATTGGGAGGAGAGATAGAATAGGGTAAATTATCTCATATAAAAGAGGCAAGAGAAAATTGTTACTATGGAGGGGAAGAGCAGGAAAGTTAAAGGGAATGGGTCAACCTTACTTTTACTGAATTTGGCTCAAGGAAGGAATAACATACATACTCAGTTGGATATCTTACCCTATAGGAAAGTGTGGGGGGGTGCGGCTAGAGCGTCGGCCCTGGAGTCAGAAGGACCTGAGTTCGGATCCGGCCTCAGACACTTACTGTACACACAAACAAAAAACCTAGCCGTGTGACCTTGGGCAAGTTACTTAACCCCAACTGCCCTATAAAGAGCAAAAAAAAAAAGTGGGGTGAAGGGGATAAGATAGAAGGGAAGGCAGATTGGGGGAGAGGGTAGTTAGAAGCAAGTACTTTTGAAAAATAACAGGGTCAAAGTAGAAAATAAAATAAGTGGGGGGCAGGATAGGATGGAGGGAAATATAGCTAGTCTTTCACAATATAACTACTATGGGAACATTAGTGTAACTACACATGTACAACTTATATTGAAATGCTTGTCTTCCCAGTGGGAGGTGGGTGA
The DNA here is from genome assembly GCA_011680675.1 of Gymnobelideus leadbeateri. Taxonomy (NCBI): domain Eukaryota; kingdom Metazoa; phylum Chordata; class Mammalia; order Diprotodontia; family Petauridae; genus Gymnobelideus; species Gymnobelideus leadbeateri. The sequence goes on from WOXC01005317.1 coordinate 146,607, forward strand.
GAAGGGAAGAAGGGAGAGAATCTGGAAATCAAAGTTTTAAAAACAAATGCTAAAAAAAAAAAAGATATTTATGATGTCTTTTCTGATCTACATGGTTTCCCATGCAGATTTGACATTGAAATAAAAAACTGAAGGTTATGTATACAAATAACAGGTTAAGATAAGAATGGTAGGAAAAGCAATAGATTAAGTTGTATTTTTTGCTCTGAAGAAAAATATTTGTATTTCAAAGAAGGCTATTATATAAGAATAAATCTCTGAATGAATAGTATTGGTTTGCAATGAAAATATAGAGTAAATTACCTATCTAAGCACCTAAATAATACCTCAAATAAAGGTATATTCCATGATAAATACAAGAATATAAAACAAATAAAAATAGTTCCTTACTATAGTGCAAATTTACTATAGCATATATAGTACATAGTGTTATATAATACTATAGATAACAGAGAAGGCTGTAGTAAGGCAGTGAGTCACGGTATGTTATCATCTCTGAAGATGTGAAATTAAAGATCACCCAAAGGACAATGGTTAGATGCAAAGGTGGGCATGAGCAGGTTGCAGCATTATAAGCATCAAATTCCCCTAGGGAATCCAAAACTCCCAAGTACAGCTGAACCAGATTAAATTGCAATTTGGAAGTGTTTAACAATATAAAAATACAATACAACACGGATAATGTTAATTTGTGGTTTTTCTAAGTTATTATGTGTGCCAGGAGGAATTGGATGCTATTTGAATTTAAACACCACCAATATGAAGGATTCTATCAAAGAAATCTATAAGTGAAAAAGACAGGATACATGAGGAAGTAGGGATATTCATGATAAAGTGAGAACCATCCCCCACAAAGAGCCCTCCTGGAGTGAATTTATGGGATTGTATTAACAAAGTCATAAATTATTAGCAGGCACAGATAGGTTGAAATATGGATTAATGGAGGTTATACACACATTGATGAGAACACAGAACTATATAAATTTGATTGGGAATAGATAAACTAAAACATTTAACTAGAGTGGCTTGAATTATATACTATTCCTATAAATCTAAGCCAGTTTCACACAATTATAGGATCTCAGAGGTGGGAGGGATAATAAAGGCAATCTAGTCCATCAGACTGAGAACTCCTTAAGGGCAAGAACAATCTTTTGCCTCTTTTTCATCCCCAGTGCTTAACACAGTGCTTGGCACTCAATAAATGTTTGCTGACTAGTCCAATCCAAATAAAAATATCCTCTATAACATGCTGTAATGGGAATGGGAATTTGAAGATCTTCCCTGCCCCTTAACAGACCTAGAGGGGAATTTGAAAACCTTCCCTGCTGTGAAGATAAACTCTATTCCCTAACAGGCTGAATATAGTCACATGGAGCCTGTGGTGGGAGGAGTTTGCTGAAGGGAAGCAGAGCCCACAAGAAGCTGGGAGTCAGAGCTAGCAGGAAGGTGGGAGAGAGAGGGCAGGCAAGGAGAGAGAGTTGTGAGTAAATATTGATCTTGTATTGGTTTGTGGGAAGGCTAAAGGATGCTGTGGCTCTCAGTGTTACCATGGCTTCTGAATATCTTTGGTACTATGATTCAATTGGCTTACTGGTTTTGGGATTGGGTTTTCTGGTTTCTAAATAAATGTTTCAGTTCTGTCCTCTACCTGGAGAGTATGGTATATTTTGTGATCTAACATCACAGTCTTTATTGTGATCATGGGCCCAAAAATATTGCACTGGCACTATACATGCTCTTAATAAGGCATCATGCAGCTTGAAGCACTGACTGGATTTCTTCTTTTGTGTATTTTATTGAATTTCATACTTGAATAGGATCCAATGATACTCAGTTCAATCTGCAACTGAATAAAAATCTCTTCTGCAATATATCCAGGATCCAGACTTTGTATGAAGTCTCCTAGCGAGAGAAACCCTCAAATTCTCTAGAAATCCAAAAGATCTAAACTATCCTCCTGAGTTCTGGTCTCACCTCACAAACTCTCAATTTGCCATCAATCAACAAGTGTTAATTATTTACTAAGTTCCAGGTCATGTGGTAAGTTCTGGGGGCACAAAGAAAGGGAAAACCTACTTGCTCTCAAGGAGCTTGCATTCTAGTGGGAGAGACAGAATGTATATAAACAGGTTTAAATGTATATAAATAAGATACATAATAGATGGAATATATTTTTTTCCCTTAAAGGGGAAATCTCTAGAAGCTAACAAAACCAAGAAAGGTTTCCTGCAAAAGATAAGAGTTTGAACTTGCAGGCATATCAAACTCAACATATTCAAAATAAAATTCACAATTCCCACCATACCCACACCTAGTCCAAACCTCTCTCCACTAACAAAGCCACTGCCCTGGTTCATATCCTCATCATCTCCTTTCTTGATTATTACAATAGCCCTTTATTTGTTCTCCCTCTTTCCACTCTTTCCCTGACCCAATTCATTCTTCACACTGCTAAAAAGGGAATCTTCCTAAAGCACAGGTCTGACTATATTATTCTGTTAAAGAATTTCAGTTACTCCCTCTGTGTCCATGGTAAAACATCAGCACAGCAGCTTGGCACTTAAAGGCCTTCATAATCTGGGTCTAGCTACCTCTCTAGATTCATTGCATATTACTTCTCTTCATACTCTCTGTGTCTCAACAAAGTTGACCTACTTGCTGTTGCCCCAATTTGGCAACTTCCATCTTCCTGGGCTTAATGATCATCTCTATGCAAATGACTCCCAAAGCTACAGAGTTTCTCTCCTGAGCTCTAGTTACGTATCTCCAATTACCTATTGGATATTTCAAACTAGAAACCATATACATCTCAAATTCAACATGTTCAAAATCGAATTCAATATGTTTCTCAAAACCCAGGCTCCTTCTAAACTCCCTTCTTTCTGTTTAGAGTACCATCAACCTTCTGTCAACCAGGTCCATAACCTTGGCATTATTGTTGACTCCTCATTCTCTTCCTTCTTATACTAATGTTTTCTCTACCTATTTCTGAAGATTTTTAATATAAGAAGCTTATCCAAAGCAAATTTTACTGTCAGGTTCTTATTAACAAATTTAAACAGTTGATGATAAGGTTTTATAATCAAATCATTGATTTGTTTATATTTACTACAGTGAAATCTTTCTTTAAAATATTTAATCATCAGCCATAACCTCCTAATTCCAGAAAAAGGCCCAACTATTAAGGAAACAAGGTAGTTCAGTTTGGGTTGGTGTTTTGCCTGAGGGGTGAAGCAGAAAGACACTTTTATTTTGGCTCTGCACTGTGATCCAAGTGGGGTGAGGAAGGGGAAGGGAGTTAAGTTAGAAAAGAGAACTTTTTAATCCCTGCTGTAATAGGTATTTAGTGGGGTTTATTCTTACTGAAGAATGCTAAACTCTTCAACATCACATTAATATTGTATATTTAAATATTAAATATTACTTAAATAAAGCTACATACTAGGAACAAATATAAATAACTATAAGATTATATGCAAATTTGGATTATTCACATTACTGAAAGGCATCCCTATCTATGGCTCTTTTTTCCTCTTACAATTTAGCTTTTGACCTCCTCATTCAACTCTCTCTCCCATGTTACCAATGAACTATTGCTAAACCCAATACCCTTTTTTCCAGTCCTAATCTTTCTTGACTTCTCTGCAGTGTTCTCCCCTACTTGTGTCTTTATGACGATGACCTTCTACATCTTTCTTCCTGTCTGGCTGTTCCTTCTGAAGGGTCTTTGCTGGACCATCATTCCTGCCCCATCTCTAACTGTAAATATAACTCAAGGTCCTATCGTGGGCCCTTTTCTTTTGTCTTTTCTCTTTGTTTTATGGGCTTGCCTGATATAAATAATTTGAGGTTCACTGAGTTTTCAGGAAATATACCATGTAGAAGGTGACAACTGAAATGGGTCTTGAAAGAAACCAAGGATACTAAGAGAGAAGGGAGCACATTCCAGGCATGAGAGAGAGTGCACAAGCAGACAGGAAATGGAACATTGTAGATAAGGACCTGTAAGAGGGCCAACTACACCTAACCCTAGAGTGATTGAAGAGAAATAACCCCTGGTAAACTTGAAAAGGTAGGCTGAGGTTAGGCTGCACAGGGTTTTGAGCCAAACATTAGAGTTATTTTATTTGATCCCAGAAATAATAAAAAACTACTGCAATTAATTGAGAAGGGAAGTGACATGTTCAAACCTGTGTTAGGAAAATCACTTTGGCAGCTGTGTGAAGAATGGATCACAGTGGAGCAAAGACCTGAGGTAGAGAGGCTTTTGTCAAAGTCCAGCTTAGAGGTGATGAGAGGCCTGAACTAGGGTGGTTGTGTGAAAAACAAAAAAAGGGAACACAGTCCAGAAATATTATAGAGGTACAGAGGTTCAGAAAAGGATGAAGGAGAAAGATAATAAATGTGATTTTAGACATGTTAGTTTGAAATGCCTATGGGACACCTAGTTTTAAATATTTAATAGGCAGCTGGAGATGTATAACTAAAGCTCGGGAGAGAGATCCAGGGGTGGGAGTGCATGTGTAATTTTGGAGGTATCTACATAAATATGATACATAAATCTATGGAAGCTAATGAAGTCAAAGAGAGAAAATATAGAGAGATAAGAGGTAGCCCAGGACACAGCTTTGGGTTATGTTCGAGGTGACTAGTGAGTGTGATATAGACAACTCAAAGATCTCAAATTTAACACATCTAAAACAGGACTCATTATTCATTGTCTCCCCTTCCCTGTCCTCTGCACCATTCCCCTCCAAATGCTATGCCTCTTCCCAACTTCCCTATTTCCATCAAGGGAATTATCCTTCCAGTCTTTTCAGTTTATAACATTGAACTCCTCATTCTTCAGCCCACATATGCAACCAGTTGCCAATTTCTACTACCTAGTTCAGTCTTTTTTTTTTTTAATCACTTTTCACCTGTATTACTGCAATAACCTATTTGATCTCCCAGTTTCTGGTATTTCTCTTTCCACTCCAGTCTGCCCTCCATATATCTGTCAAAGTGATATTCCTAAAGCACAGGTCTTCACTCCCTTGCTCAAGAAGCTCTAATGGCTTTCTATTGTCTCTAAGATGATGGTCTTGCAAGTGGAGGAGAGGGGGCCGGGGTCCATTAGGGACCATGATCTGACCTGTAAGGGTTGTGTGGACAATCAATAAAAAGATGGGAAGATGAGCTGCATTTCACTCTCCCAAAAACAAGCAATGATGGGGCTTGTATCCAACATAACCATATCTACTCATCCTCCAATACTCTCCTACTCAGTCCCCTTTCTCTTTCCTTCCTTTCAGAGAAAAAAATTAGTATCCCATGGCAATTATAACCTAACCACTACCCAGGCACTCAGTGCCACTGGGAACATTCTTCTTCTCCAGTATACACACACACTTGTCCTCCTGCTTATATCATGGTTGAGGCAGGCTGACCTTTGAGGGCAGACTATACATGCCCCAGGATAGTGACTGGTGAGTAAGAACCCCACCTCCTCCTCCCTTTTCATTTTGGTTCAGACAGAATGAGTTTCACAGGATGAGGAAGTTTTTACCGATCAACTGTAATCTGCATCATGGTTCTCATTACATTTTCTTCTTCCTCTCCAAGTAGTATTTATCAAATATTGTTTTAACATTACCTTTTAAAATGCTAATTTTTCCTGTGTTTTATAATATATGTAATTTATGTAACTCTTTGCAACTTGCATAACACTTCGTAACTTGCTTCCAGCCTACATTTCTAGGCTTATTACATATTATTTCCCTTCAAGCACTCTTCAGACTAGTGACCATGCCTTTGCTGAGGTTGTTCCCCTTCTCTGCTTACATCTTTTAGAATATCAGTCTCCCTTCAAAGTTGAGCTAAGTGACACTTCCTGGACAAGACCTTTTCTGATCCTCCCAACTACTTACTGGTCCCTCACCTCTGAACTTACCTATTTATTTTGTAAATATTTTTTTCAACTTAAATGGATTTGTGTTGTTTTAATAGAATATAAGCTCCTTAAGGGTAGGGATAATTTCATTTTTGTCTTTGTAAGTTCAGCACCTAGCACTGTTCCTTTTACATAGCAAATCCTTGATAAATGCTTGTTGATTTGCTGAATGGTATAGTGGATGGTATCCTTTGGAATTTGGAAGACTTCAGGTAGGACTTGTCTCAGACATTATACTATATAAATCACTTCAACTCTCTAAGTCTCAGTTTTTTCACCTGTAAACAGGAACTCTTCACAGAGGGATCAAATGAGATAATGGATGTAAAGCACTTTACATACTTTAAGTACTATATAAATGAACTATTATATCAGTATCACTCCTCTATTAGTACAGATGATTTATAATTGTGTTCATATTTCTCATTTATTCTGTTTTCTTGTTATATGAAAGACAACATAAGGTTAGAATTAAATCTCAACTATGTGAAGGTCTAGTGTAAACTGCTATACTATCCTGGTCTTTTTGCACTAGTAAGTGTTATTATCAAAGCATTCTGCAAACAATTAACTTTCTTGAAACCAACACAGCTGTGTTTACCTAAATATACAGTTCATTTCAAATATACACATCCAGAATCTAAAGAGTGCTGTGCTTTTGAACTTTGTTAAAGTGGTAGCAGAAAAAAAAAAACTAACGTAGCCAAAACAAATCTGTTCTAATACACATATTCTCAACAAGGACTCTGCTCTAAAGGGAACACATGTACCATTTTGTATTATCTAAAACCAAAACTAAATGTTTCAAGATTACATATAGGGAGAAGATTGTTGGAAAAGATAAAGCAAAAATGGAGGGGAAATGAAGATTGTAAGTCAGAACCTCCCTGGAAGAATAGTATTTCTCCACACACTTCATTTCAGATAGATGTCACGGGTAACCAATTACTTGAGAACATCAGTGACTGGGGACACTCTACAATGGAGGTCCTGGGCAAGTCTTCACAGAAAGCAAGCTACAATAAGACAGTCTTGAGGAATGGGTCGGAGAAGATTTTTATTTATACTGATTTCTGGGCAGTGACTATTGGTTTGGATGAGTAGTCTGAAGCTTAGAGAAAATGGAATTAGATAACTAAAGACTCTCTACTTTGGGTTCAGGAACAACGGAAGAATTTTGCTAATGCTATACAATTGCTTGTATGATATTATATGCCCTCTGCTGAACTGAATAATCACTTTGATCCTTTTCCAAAAAGAGCAAAGGTTAGTGATTGGAGCCATCACCAATCTAGATGTGGGGGAATGATGCTGTATTGCAGTCCCCTTAATGAAGGGAAGATGCAGATACTTCTGCTCCATGCTAATCATAGCATCTACCTTCAAAAGAACAGTATATTAGGTTCCCATGTGGGTCCTGACCTGTTCTGATCGGTCTTCCTCCATTAAAAGGCAAGAGTTTTGCCCTCACAGTTTATGCCTAATTCAAAGAATGAGACTATAGTGCCAATTATATCTTGTACTGCTGCCAATGGCATCATACTAGAAGTTACCACTGCCCTTACGAAACACATCTTTCTTCTATACTGGAGAAGGTAGGTGGTGCAGTAGATAGAGCACTGGAAAAGTAAAGAAGATAAATTCAAATCTGGCTTTAAATATTTACTAGCTGTGTGACCCTAGTAAGTCACTTTACCTTTGTTTGACTCATGTTCTTCATCTATAAAATGGAGATAATAATAGTACCTACCTCGCAGGATTGCTATGAGGCTCAAGTGAGATAATAATTGTAAAGTGCTTAGCATAGTACCTGGCACATAATAAGCACCATATAAAAGTTAGCTGGGGGCAGGGCCAAGATGGCGGAGTAGAAACAGCTCATCCAAGCCACTCTGCCCCCAGATTCCCCACAAACTATGTAAAAGGGGACTCTGAACAACTTCTGGAGCCCCAGCACCTACAGAACAACACAGAGAAGCTAACCTCCCGCTGAGGACAGCCCAGCAGCCCTGCAGGAAGGACCAGTGCAGCGGTCTGGGAGCCGGCATCGAGCAACACACAGAGCACAGGAAGCGGAGCCGAGCAGAGCCCAGGTCCGGGTGAGCCGAGGTTTTAGCCCCAGGGCGGCAGGGCCAGCAGCCGGCTGGAGGAACCCCAGAACACCAGCAGCTGTGGTGACTCTAGAACTATCAACATAGACATGCCTAGGACAAAGTAAGAGGTTAGTGTCCTATGGACTTTGGGACCTGTATTTGGGGGAATGCGTCGGCTCCCTCCCCTGGGGGCTAGAAACCGCTGAGGAGACATGCCATTTTGTAGTTTTCAGAGGCAGCTCCAGCTCCTGGCCTGCAATTAATTGTAGGGAGATCCAGCGATCAGTCTTGGGGGTTAATCGCTCTTGCTTTAACCTCCCTGGATCTGGATTGTGATCTAGGGTGGAAGTCGTGGGTGGGTTTACAGCTTGCCAGAAACGGAAGTTGCCCCCACACGTTCGGGACGAAAATTCCTCTATCTGGCCTTAAAGCCATAGTGTGGCAACAAGCCCAAAAGTTAGGTAATCAAGTGGCAACATGCCAAGGCAAAGGAAACAGAAAAATGCAACCCTAGACTCCTATTTTGGGGGCAGAGAGTGGGAAAAGGACTGTGAGGTCAGAAGTCCTGCTCCAAAAGCCCCAGGGGAAAATATGAGCGGGTTGCAGGCCATAGAGGACCTTAAGAAGGACTTTCAAAATCAAATAAGAGAAGTGGAGGAAAAATTGGAAAGAGAAATGAGAAGGATGCAGGAAAAGTATGGAATGAGGGTCAACACCTGACTGAGGAAAACAACACCTTAAAAAATAGACTAACTCAAATGGCAAAGGAGGCCCAAAAGGGCAATGAGGAGAAGAATGCCTTAAAAAGTCGAATTTGCCAGATGGAAAAAGAATCTCAAAAGCTCACTGAGGAGATTCATTCCTTCAGAGTTAGACTGGAGCAAATGGAAGCTAAGGACTTTATGAGAAATCAAGATGCTGTTAAATAGATCCAAACAAATGAAAGACTAGAAGGCAATGTGAGGTATCTCATGGGAAAGACCACTGACCTGGAAAATAGATCCAGGAGAGACAATTTAAAAATTATTGGACTACCTGAAAGCCATGATCAAAGAAAGAACCTAGAAATCACCCTTCAAGAAATTCTCAAGGAAAACTGCCCTGATGTTTTAGATCCAGAGGGCAAAATAGAGGTTGAAAGAATCCACCAATCACCTCCTGAAAAGATCCCCAAAAGAAAACTCCCAGGAATATTATAGCCAGGTTCCAGAATCCCCAGATCAAGGAGAAAATACTCCAAGCAGCCAGGAATAAACAATTTCAATATTGTGGAAACACAATCAGAATAGCCCAGGACCTGGCAGCTTCTACACTGAGGGATCGAAGGGCATGGAATATGATATTCCAGAGGGCAAAAGAACTGGGAATGAACCCAAGGGTCACCTACCCAGCAAAACTGAGTATTTTGTTTCAGGGGAAAATATGGTCATTCAGTGGAATAGAGGACTTTTCAAGCATTCTTGAGAAAAAACCAGAGTTGAATAGAAAATTTGACATCCAGACGCAAGAAGTAAGAGATGCCTGAGAAGGTAATCAGGGAAAAGAAATCAAAAGGAACTTATCAAAGTTGAACTATTTACATTCCTATATGGAAAAACAATAACTGTGAGTGATGATATCTTTCTCAGTATGAAAATAATGGAAGAAAGGTGTGTGGTCATATGAATACATACGTGAATGTGTGTGTATATGGATAGAGGGCATAGGTTGAATTTGTTGGGAAGGGAGGATACTCAAGGGGTGAAATTATGAGGTGAGAGAGGAAAGTGGCAAGAGGAGATGGGGAAAGACAGGGTAGGGTAAACTATCTCAAGTAGAAGAAGCAAGGGGAAGTGGTTGCAAGGGAGGGGGAGAATAGGAAGGGGAAACAAAAGGCAAATCCACATTCTCATTGAATTTGGTTCAGGGAGAGAATGACATACATACTAAATGGGATATCTCAACCTGCAGCAGAATAGGGGGAAGGGGGATGAGAGGAGGGATGATTGATGGGAGGGCATCCTTGGGGGGAGGGGAGGTGGGAAGTACCCACTATGGAAGAGGGACAGGATCAATTGGGGAATGGACCAGGTGGGGATGGGATGAAGGGGAGGGAATTATAAGCAGCCTTGTACAATATATCTACTATGATAATGTTTTGCATAGTTAGACATGTACAACATATACTGAATTACTTATCTCCCTAGAGGGAATGGGTGACAAGGGAGGAAGGAAATGGATCTGAAATTCGAGGTCTTAAGATTAAATGTTTCAAATATATATAAATACTATTATTAATACTCTTTTGCTTATAATTGGGAGATAAGATGTGCAGGCACTGGGACACAAAGATTCACCTTCCTCTAATGGAAAAGTCGAAGGGGGTATGGGAGAAGATAGGGGAGAAAGCAGATTGGAGGAATCGATATCTTGTGGGACTGCTATTCTGGGAGGTTGGATAGGGGAATAACGGGGGGGAAAATGATTGTAACTCAAAATCTGGCGGAAATGAATGATGTAAAACAGAAGTTAATGAAGCATGTTTAAAAAAAATAAAATAAAAGTTAGCTATATTTTAAGGGTCCCCTTACACCACTGTTGAACTCAGATCAGGGTATTCATTTTACTTCAAAGAAGATCTAAGATTAACTGGATTTTCCACAGTTTATATCATCCCTGGGCAGCTGGTATCATGGAATACTAAAACAGACTTTTAAGACAACAGCTTCATTATCACACCCATGATAATCAGGGCTGGATATCATTTCCCACGGGAAATGGTTTGATAAACCAGTGACACTCCAGGAAGAATCAGGGATCTCCATTCCAATGGAGTTTTTAAGAAGACTTTCCTCATCGGGATGAATTACTGTTGGATAGAGTCCCAGTTGACTCTCTCCAGTCCTTCCTAGTTTATCATCTGTGCCCAGGCCTTGGGGTTTTTGCCCCATCAGAGAGCTCTACAAATCTCAGGACAACAGTTCAAGTCCCCTGTAAGTTAAGTAGGTTTCTTTTTGCCTGGGATGGTTTGAACAGCTCCTCCCTATAAAGGATTTAGGAAATTAAGTGATAGAATTGCTAAGAGAGGCTTAACTTTTTTTTAAACAATAAGAGCAAACTTAAATTATTTTTCAAATACAGAGAGAAGGAGTTTGCCTGGGAAAAAGGAGACATTTTAGCCTAATTTTAAGCTCTTGCATGAAAGTGAAGAATATTTATCTAATTCCTATAAAAGAAATACAATAATATCTCAGTTCATGTCTCTAAAGGGATCAAAATTTTGTGCTGTCCTCCTGAAGTTTACAGGAAGGAGGAGATTGGCTAGTGGGCTAGGAAATGTTGACAGAATGGCAGTATGAGGCAAGTCCTTGTTTCAATGAAGCAACTAGCTAGGGTGGGGCTCAGGCTGAGGTAGGGGGAACAACAGGAAGATTAGACACAACCCTAGGATTCGATTTCTCTAGTCCTATTATATTGTTGTATAAAGGGTCTTGTCAAGTTTGTGACTGTATCCATCCTGAGTAAGGTTGAATAACCCACTTCTGAAAATTCTTTGCTTCAGCTGGACCATCAGGAGTTCCAGATCAGTGCCATTCCTAAGACACTGACACAGCTACAAAGTTTATTGGGGCTAAGGTTGCCACTTTTTTGGGTGGCTGGCTGAGGGGCTGGAATTGAGATAGCATTCGGCAATCTGATCATCAATTATGCCGGCTGTCTTCCCACCCTAGAGATTGCTCTCCCTTGAGGCCCCCTCTCAGGATTGGTGAGCCTCTGACCCACAAGGGACCTCTATGGGTTTATAGCCCACAAGGCTAGAGGTAGTGAGCAAGGAAAGTAGTAAGCATGGTTGTAACTAAGAGGAAGTAAGCTTCACTCCTGGCTTAACTCATTTTCTGGACTTCCTTTTTTTCTTTCCTTTTTTTTTTTTTTTTTGGAGGAGCAACTGGAGTTAAGTGACTTGCCCAAGGTCACATGGCCAGTAAGTGTTAAGTGGTTGAGGCTGGATTTGAACTCAGGTTCTCCTGACTCCAGGGCCAGTGCTCTATTCACTGTGCCACTTAGCCACCCCCTGGACTTCTCTAACATCTTTCCAGCAACCTTGACCCTGCAAAGGTATCCTTTCCCTGCCTGCCCACCCTTTGTTCTCCAGTTCCCCATTATGTGTTATCATCTCCCAAGTACCATGTACCCCCCCTTTGAGGGTAGAAACTGTGTTGTTTGCTTGCATTTGTAATCCCAACTTAGTATAGTGCCTGAAACATACTGAGGACTTTATAAATGCTCACTAGCTCAACTGATCTTTCTGCCTTGGGATAGAATAAAGCTCTGAGACAGGTTTCATGCAAGAAGCTTATCACTTCTTAGCTATTTTGATTCATATGAACTGGACTTGCCTTGGGGTCTGGTGACAACAATCAAGGTATGGTCATTCATTCAGTGAAATGAATGTTCTTGGGGTGGCTAGGTGGCACAGTGAATAGAGCACCGGCCCTGGAGTCAGAAGAACCCAAGTTCAAATCTGGCCTCAGACACTTGACACACTTACTAGCCTTGTGACTTTGGGCAAATCCCTTAACCCCAACTGCCCTCCAAAAAAAAAAAAACAAAAAACGAATGTTCTTGGAAATGTTCCTCTTGTTGCTCTTGGCTGACATGATTGTTTTATCCTAAGAAGACTGGAATTATTCTTGACATCACTCTCCCACTGTCGTAAAATGCGTTTCCAACTGGATGTGTGACCTTGGGCAAGTCACTTAACCCCAATTGCCCTCCAAAAAAAAAAAAACCCAAAAAGTGTTTTCTGCTATTTTCATTATTTGCATTAAGTGTTGCTGCTAGGGCTGTTTTAAGATTATTTTATTAATGGAAGGTTGCCTAGAACATTTTAGGGCCTTAGCAACCCCAAGAGACAGGATACAGTAGGAGTGACACTTGTTTTATCTAAATTGGGCTGGCTCTCTGAGGGAGCAGGGAGACTATTTTGCTTCCTTAATCCCCTGAAGTTTAAAGGCATAGCTCAAGAAATACTGAAGTAAGAAACCTGATTTTGCCCCAATTGCTACATTCAAAGGACTGCTCTCCTGTCTGCTTGTAGTGTTGACTCTCCAGGAAGAGCTAAATACTGTTGTTTTTTACTCTGGAACCTTACTGAGTCTTTTAATTATTACTTAGTAAAGCTTGTTTTAAATGTACTTTAGGCTCTACAAAATGCTTATTGAATTTTAAACCTTACATCTGCTTGAGTCTTGGATGACAACAGAGTTAATAAAAAGTAATTTCAAGAAAGAGGAGTAGCTAACAACTGGAAGATGAAGGACTTTATGTAGAAAGTAGCACTTGATCTATATTTTGATAGGGATTTATACAGAGCAGAGTGAAGAAAGAGTTCATTCCAGAAGTGGTGGAGTCCTTTCATCATACAAAAGCACAGAATGTTAAATTTCAATGCCATATTTGAGGGATAATTGTCAGAACAGATTGGCTGGGTTGGGGGTGGGGGTGCATAGAGAAACAGTGGTGATACAGGGGAAAGAACACTGGATTTGGAGTTAGGGACATGGGTTTGGATATAAACTTTGTTGATTATTAATCTCTATGATCTTGATAAGTCATTTGACATCTCTGGACATCAACTTTTTCATCTATAAAATGAAAGGGCTGGAATAGACAACCTTTAAGGTCCCTTGTGAGAGACAAAATAAGATTGGAAAAGTATCACTGAAGATTTTTATTTGGATGTTTTCCTGCATACCTTCTTTCTTCAGACACTTAATTCTGTCTAATTAGTGCTCCGTTTCCTCTACTTCATGCTCCTATGTTACCTTTACCTATTCTTCTTTCACCATTATTATCTACATACCACCTTCTCTATAATGCTGGTTTTAATCTAGCTCAGTCCCATCTAGATAATCCTCCCAGTCCATACCTTAATCACCCACCACCACTCTACTCTGTGGAGCCATTCCACATTGGCAAACATGCTTACATGCCTCCATATTCCCCTTAGCTTTAAGATAAAAGTGAGATTACTCTCAACTTGGAGGCTAAGGATGGGATCAGAAAAGGTTTCATGAAGAGAGGTAGCACTATACCTAAGTATCAAAAGAAAATTAAAATTTCAACAGGCAGTACTCACAGAAGCAGCATTTGTGGAGTTCCATTGAACAGAGGTGGGAAATAAGCATATGTTGTTGTTGTTTTAAATTTTAAGTCTAATTTAGTAGCAGAATTCAGTATATTTAAGGGGAAATGGGAGATAAAATTGTAAAGACAAGATATGACTATTGAAGAAAGCTTCTGATCCTAGGAGTTGATATTTAATTTGGCAGGCAATATAGAAGGCTATTGAAAACTATCTGATTATGGTAGCTCATCCTCTCGTTATCCTGCTTTCTCTTGTCTTCTTGCCTTTGCTCAAGCAATCACTTAAGTCAGGAATGGATTTTTCCCCCATTTATAGTTCCTCCCTTCATTCATGCCCTTGTAGCTGTGTCGTAGAAGACTGATACAGCAAGAGCAGTGTGCAGAAGAAACAAGGAATTTGGAAGAGACAAGGAATCTAAGTAGGATGACAATGCTTAGAAGGCAATACTGCAAAAGTCTATTTAAGAGGTAATAAGGTAATTCTTAGACCCTGAACTCAGGGGGTAGTAGACAGCATGGAATATATAATTTTCTTCCTCTCTCATTTTCCTGCTTCTGTGCCTTTTGTTCATGCTGTTTTTCTATGACTAGAAAGTCCTTCCCTCCATTGCCCCCATCTAATATATTCTTACTCATCTTTTGGAGTCCAATTTATTCTACCTCCTACTGATCCACCAATCAGTAGGACACTTCTCACAAAAATCATACAATACTGAGTTTATATCTCATACACAAATAATTATAATACATAAAAAGTAGATATGTCATGTTTACCTCTACTAGACTATAATGCTGAAGAAGGCAGGGACCATGTCTTATTTAAACTTTGTATTTCACCTACCACAAAGTATGTATTTTATAAATATTTGCTGAACTGAATGAAAAGAAGGGAAAATGGATACAAGAGATTATGGAAGTAGAATCTTTAAGATTCAACAACTAAATGGACATGGTGGGTAAGCAGGTGGAGAAGTCACTATGACTTCAAGATTTTCAGTAGGGTTATTAACCAGAAGTTAGGAGGCAGAACAGATTTTGGGAGAGGAAAAAAAATGAGATCAACTTTGAAAATGCTGAATATCTAGATAGCTAAAAATATGGGACTGGAGGTGGGGGAGGGATGGAATGGTAACTATAAATTATAGTGATAATTATAGGAATCATGGGCTAGTAAAACAAAATGGTTAGATAAGACTATCTTTTTTGTTTTGGAGGGGGGAAGGCAAGGTAGTTAGGGGTAAATGACAGGCCCAAGGTCACACAGCTAGTAAGTGTGTCAAGTATCTGAAGCTACATTTGAACTCAAGTCCTCCTGACTCCAGGGCCGGTGCTCTATTCACTGTGGCACCTAGCTGCTCCTAGAAAAGACTATCTTTAAGGATCCTAAGAGGTCTAATATTTTTTGATTCATCTCTAAAGACATGAAATTCAAAATGGTTGCCTAGGAAGAGGTGGGAAGAAAAAATTGGGGGGAATATTAACCATTAAGGGGAAAGATAGAAGAGCCTGCAGTAAGGACACAGAAAGAGTAATATAAAATCAAGAAGAGATAGTGTTGTATCATGGAAGTCAAACTATATTTGTAAAGTCCTTGAATGTAGAGACCACGTCTTTTTTATTATTCTATTTCAGTGCCTACCTAGTATAGTACTGTATATTTACTAAGTATTTAATATAGCTTAACCTTGGATGTCCAGTGGATATCTGAAATTCAACATATTTTGAACTTAACTAATTTTTCCCTCTATTCATGCCCCTTCTTATAATCTTCTAATTCTTGCAAATGACATTAACTCTTACCTAACTGTAATAAGCAAATTGGTCTCCTAGTTTATCACCTTTCCAGGCCATCCTGCAAAGCTACCTAAGTTATCTTCTTCATAAACTGCCATGACCATATAAATAATCCTCTAGTCAAAAACTCCCGAGTGGCTTCTCTGCTTAATAATCATCAAACATAACCCACTAACTCCAATAGTCAAAGTTCTGACTACTTTACCATCCCCAGTTGTCTTCCTATCTTCTCGTGTCTACTTGCCTTTGTTCAGGCAATTGCTTATGTCAGGAATGGATTTCCCTATGTCTGTTGAAGTTCCTCGATTTATTCAAGATCCAAGTTAGATCTCATTTCCTCCAAGAAACCTTTCTGGACTTCCTTCTTCCCTTGCCCAGGTAAAAGCAATCTCTTCATCCTCAAATTTCTTGTGACACTTTACCTATACCTTTTCTTTGCACTTTTTACTCTTCTCTGTTTTATTTTTTTTTCCCATCATAATATTAAAAGCCCTTGAAGAAGGTGGATGTGTATAATTTTTATCTTTGTATTTCCAGCACTATATGGCTTTCAAATAGGAACTCAATAAGTGCTTTCTGCACTAAACTTTTGAAATGTGTTAATTGCTGATTGAAGGGAGGATTATCAATAGTTTCCATCTTCAGAAATCATCACTGCTCTTATCTTTGTCTTCCAGGACTCACTTTTACTTTCCTAGATATTTTTAAGCACGTTTCATTCTTCCTTCCATGTCATCTCTTTGGTAATTTCATTTCTGCTGACAGCCACATGACATACTGATTTTATAATTTGTCACTCTCCATGAAACAAGTATCATTGATCCCCATCCTACCAGGACTTAGTGCTCAAGAAGGCATTGGTCAACTTCACAAGACTGTGTAATCTCTCTTTCCAATCACAATTACCTTATTTTTAAAACCTTTCTCATTTCCCTACACATATAAATGTTTGCTTTGTCTCATCAAAGCCTAAAGATTACATATTTTAAAAAACCCTACTAATTCCCCTACTTTAATAGTTAGTGAACTATATTTAACTCTTTTTTTTTTCAGACAAGATTTCTATGGTCAGTCATTTCAATGCTACCCTAAGACCAAAGACTACTTCAACCCTCGACTTTTGATCATACAAATACCCAACCCTGAATTACTCTCATTTATTTTCTTTATTCCTATTCCTAGATTATAAAATGCTGTTAGACATAATCAAGGAACTGGGTTAATCTGTCATATTATAAATTTGTGCTGTATGTTTTCAAATGGTTTCTTCATGCTGTTCATAATCTTTTACTTAGTCTTTGTTGATTCCTAAGTCTAATTCCCTATCACCTGCTTCAAACCCCTCAATTCCAGTGACCTTGTCTTAGGAAACAATTTGTTTTCTTATCATAGTGCTTCACATTAATAAACACTTTCATCACAACAACCCTGTTAAACATGTAGTGACTTACTGGTTTTACCCATTTTACAGTGGTTAATTGATTTGTCCATGATCTCATAGCTAGTAAATGTCAGATGTAGGAATCTAACCGGGGGGGGGGGGAGGGGGGGCGGCGGGGCAGTAGGTTGAGCAGTGAATAGAGTACTGGCCCTAGAGTCAGAAGGACCTGAGCGCAAATCCACCCTCAGACACTTGACACCTTGGACAAATCACTTAACCACAATTGCCCTGCCTTCCGCCCTCCAAAAAGCAAAAAAAAAAAAAAAGGAATTTAACCAAGGTCTCTTGAGTCCAGAAGTTTCTCCATCACACCATACTGCTTCATCTGGATGCTCTCTAAACTAACCAAGGACAATCTCCTTTTTATGCATCAAAATCCTATCCATATTTCAAGGTGCAACTTACATCTCATAACCCCTATAAATGCATGGTATGGTAGAAAAGAACTGAACTCACAGTCAGAAGTTTTAGGGTAAAATCGCAGCTGTGTGATGACCTGAATGACACTACACATGTCATTTAGCTTCCATGGGGTTATTTCCTCATCTGTAAATGAATCGGTTAGACTCTATATATTATATATAGACTATATATATAATATATGTGTGTGTGTGTGTGTGTATATATATATATATATATATATTCTAAGGTTCCTTCCTAGAGATACATCTTATAACTCTCTGATTCTAAGTTTCCTATGACTATTCCAGACCCCAATAGTTCTTTTTCTCCAACACTTGTCAAAAGCACATTTTGTCACCCACATACTGCACTGCGATGTACAGTAAATATAGAAAATGTACTGGACCACAAAACTTCCATTTACAATGGGAAACTGGATCCCAAAAAGTCAATTACTTCATGTTGTACTACTTAGCTACTTAGTGTTAAAGGGGAAATTTTGGTATTGTGCAGCCCTAACAGCAAAAGTCTGAAGCAAGTCAAGTATAGTCTTAGCATGTGTGACTCAAGTAACTCCATAAACAATAAAACTCAAGGTAGTCAGGAAAGTTTTACTTCAGGACTCTCAAATACAGACTTTAGAACAAACAAAAACCTTAAAATAAAACTTACTTCTAGAAAATAGAAGGGTTATATAGAGGGACAGGGCACCTACCATTGTGAGGATAAAATGAAATACTTGAAAAGTATTTTGCAAACTTTAAAGCTCATATAAATGTTAGTTATTAATATTTCTCAGACAACGGGATCAGACTTGCTGCCTATTACTTGATGCAGGTCCTTTAAAAGTACAGATAAATCCCCAGAATGTAAGTAAAGAAAAAGAAAAGAGGTAAAATACCAGACAATTTTTCAATTGTAGATCTGGTAGTTTTTAGGGGGAAAAAGTGAAATTTTGGCTTATCTATGGATTCTATTTATCCATATATTCTCCATCTACTGAAATTTTAAATTATTTATGGATTTAATTTATTTATATAATCCCTATATTCCATTAACATAATTAAAGCTGGCTATAACTTTACTGTTCTTATTCCCATATCTTAATTATTGTCTCTAAAACTACCACTTTTGATTTTATGATTGGTTATATTTCAAAAATACTAAAATGGTCATATGGTTGTTCTCTGCTCCCAAATAATTAACCCATTTTAAATAGAATGGTTTTTACCTTTCTTCCAGATGGTTTTTCTACCATGTTGCCGTCACTGTCAGAATTTTCACTCTGAACTGGTTTTGTGGACCCAGATTTGGGCATTTTATAGCTGTTCAGCTAGCTGAGTCCTGTATCAGTCTTCTCATCATGTGTCTGTAAAGGATGGGATAAATTAGGGCTATTGGGATTGATATCCAATGAAACCCCCTTATAAAGTTATTTTTATATGTTTAAATATTTTGTTCATCTATAGAATCATTTGAAGAGGTCATATTCAGGTCCACATCTACCCCCCAAAATCATGGATCTTGTCTACAACATTCCCAAAGTAGGCATTCATCATCTGCCAATGTGGTCTTTTCACTATCTCACTTCTCACTAAGTTCTTCCAAACTTTGTACGGATTGTTGCCTGCATCTGAAATGCTGTCTACCTTGATTCTGCTTCTCAGAATCCCAAGTTTCCTTCGAGGCTAGCTCAAGCACCGTCTTCTACATGTAGCATTTTCTGATATTCCTGATAATCTTGATTAGTAAATACTAATGCCATTCCTCCAAAATTACCTAGGATCTATTTAGTAAATTTCTACATATGCAGGTTGTCTCCACCAGACAGATGGCGTAATTCTCCTGAGGATAGGTACAATTTCGTTTTTTACTTTGTATTCCAGCACTCAGCACAACTCTTTACATGCTTATTGACTGTGTCTCCATTAAAATTAAAATCTCAAAAGTAAGCCACAGTGGATCTAAGACCACAAGCTCCATAGGCACCATAGAATGTGATTCATTTAAGTGTTCTGAAGGTTTACTCTAACCATATCCTTGCCATCTACCTTGATGCTGTTCCCTTGGGACTTCTTGGGGCCACAATGGCTTTATTGGTGAATTATCTACTGCAACCCCAAACAACACACTTTAATATAACTTGCACAAGACTCAAGACCCTGTT
Source organism: Gymnobelideus leadbeateri (assembly GCA_011680675.1). Lineage (NCBI taxonomy): Eukaryota > Metazoa > Chordata > Mammalia > Diprotodontia > Petauridae > Gymnobelideus > Gymnobelideus leadbeateri. Next base: position 166,565 of record WOXC01005317.1, read on the forward strand.
GCTCTTCCATCCGCTGTCAATCTTTTGCTCAGAGAATACTAAGTAAATACTGCTACCATTGCTCCTGGAAAGAACTTGCTAATTGACTCTCCATGGTTGCACTGAACATTCCTATGACTTTCCAAACTAGAATACCCTTCCTGGAAACAATTCCCTTAGGTGTTGACTCCCTAGAAGCTCCTAGAGTTCAGGGACTATCTCATTTTAATTTTACATTTGTATCCCCAGAACTCAGAATCTTGCTTGGCACATATGAAGTTTTTAATAAATATTTTTCATTCAGCTGGATTCTGCCCTTGTCACATCAAAGAATTTTAAGAGCTGGAAAAGACAGACGACTTCCAGGGATGGAGCCAAGATGGCGGGGTAGAAACAGCACCACCAAAGTGCTCTCCCACCAGACCACTTCCAAACCATGTAAAAGGGGACTCTGAATAACTTCTGGAGCCCCAACACCCACACAACAACAGAGAGAAGCTAACCTCCCGCTGGGGACAGCCCGGTGGCCCTATGAGGAGCAGCTGGTGCAGCAGTCTGGGAGCCGACAGTGCAGCACGCAGAGAGCTGAGCCCAGGTCCCAGTGAGCCGCAGTTCTAGCCACAGGGCAGCTGGACCAGCAGCTGGCTGGAGGGACCCCAGAACACCAGCAGCTGTGGCGATTCCAGAATTATAAACACAGACATGCCTAGGACAAAATGAGAGGTTAGTGCCCTATAGACTTTGGGACCAGTATTTGGGGAACACTTCGGCTTCCTGGGCTAGAAGCCTGTGAGGAGACAAGGCACACTCGCCATTTTGCAGCTCCAGTGGTGGCTTCAGCTCCTGGCTTGCAAACTGTAGGGAGATCCAGCAATGAGTCTTGGGGGTTAATCACTCTCGCTTTACCCTGCTTGGATCTGGATTGTGATCTGGGGGGGAGGTCTGGGGTGGGTATCCAAATTGCCAGAACCGGAAGTTGTGAAGACCCCAACGTTTGGGACAAAAGCTCCCCTGTCTAGGGGCAGAGTCCTACTGTGGCAACAAGCCCAAAAGTCAAGTAATTAAGTGGCAACATGCCTAGGCAAAAGAAACAAATTAAACAGAAAAATGCAACATTAGACTCCCATTTTGGGGGCAAAGAGGATCAAAACTTGGAACAGGAGGAAGACAATGAGATCAGAAATCCTTCTCCAAAAGCCCCAAAGGAAAATATGAGCGGGATACAGGCCATAGAGGACCTTAAGAAGGACTTTAAAAATCAAATAAGAGAAGTGGAGGAAAAATTGGGAAGGGAAATGAGAAGGATGCAGGAAAAGTATGAAATGAGTGTCAACAACCTGACTGAGGAAAACAACACCTTAAAAAATAGACAAACTCAAATGGCAAAGGAGGCCCAAAAGGGCAATGAGGAGAAGAATGCCTTAAAAAGCCGAATTTGCCAGATGGAAAAAGAATCTCAAAAGCTCACTGAGGAGATTCATTCCTTCAGAGTTAGACTGGAGCAAATGGAAGCCAATGACTTTATGAGAAATCAAGATGCTGTTAAACAGATCCAAACAAATGAAAGAATAGGAGGCAATGTGAAATATCTTATGGGAAAAACCACTGACCTAGAAAATAGATCCAGGAGAGACAATTTAAAAATTATTGGGACTACCTGAAAACCATAATCAAAGAAAGAACCTAGAAATCACCCTTCAAGAAATTCTCAAGGAAAATTGCCCTGATGTTTTAGACCCAGAGGGCAAAACAGAAGTTGAAAGAATCTACAGAGCACCTCCTGAAAAAGATCCCAAAAAGAAAACTCCCAGAAATATTATAGCCAAGTTCCAGAATCCCCAGATCAAGGAGAAAATACTACAAGCAGCCAGGAAGAAATAATTTCAATATTGTGGAAACACAATCAGAATAGCACAGGACCTGGCAGCTTCTACACTGAGGGACTGAAGGTCATGGAATATGATATTCCAGAGGGCAAAAGAGCTGGGATTGAAGCCAAGGGTCATCTACCCAGCAAAACTGAATATTTTGTTTCAGGGGAAAATATGGTCATTCAGTGCAATAGAGGACTTTCAAGCATTCTTGAGGAAAAAACCAGAGTTGAATAAAAAATTTCACATCCAGAAAGAAGAAGCAAGAGATGCCTGAGAAAGTAATCAGGGAAAAGAAATCAAAAGGAACTTATCAAAGTTGAACGATTTACATTCCTACATGGAAAAACAATAACTGTGTCTGATGAAACCTTTCTCATTATGAAAATAATGGAAGAAGGATATATGGGCATATAAATACATATGTGAATGTGTGTATACATTTTTACAGGTATACATGGATAGAGGGCACAGGTTGAATTTGGTGGGAAGAGATGATACTTAAGGGGTGAAGTTATGAGGTGAGAGAGGAAAGTGGCAAGAGGAGATGGGGAGAGACAGCGTAGGGTAAACTATCTCATGTAGAAGAGGCAAGGGGAAGTAGTCGCAGGGGAGGGGAAGAACAGGAAGGCAAAAAGGCAAAACCATATTCTCATCGAATTTGGCTCAGGGAGAGAATGACATACATACTAAATGGAATATGTCATCCTGCTGGAGAATAGGGGGAAAGGGGGGATGAGAGGAGGGATGATGGAGGGGAGGGCATTTTGGGGGAAGGGGAGGTTGGAAGTACCCACTATCAAAGAGGGACAGGATCAAAGTAGGGAATGGACCAGGTTGGGGGTGGGATGAGTGGGATGGAAATATAAGCAGTTTTTTACAATATATCTACTATGGTAATGTTTTGCATAGCTATACATATACAACACATACTGAATTGCTTATCTTCCCAAAGGGAATGGGTGACAAGGGAGGAAGTGAATGGATTTGAAATTTGAAGCTTTAAAATTAAATGTTTCAAATATATATAAATACTATTATTAATATTATTTTGCATGTAATTGGGAGATAAGATGTTCAGGCATTGGGGCACAGAGATTCTCCTCACCCTAATGGTAAAGTCGAAGGGGGTATGGGAGAAGATACGGGAGAGAGCAGACTAGATGAGGGGATATCTTGTGGGATTCTATTCTGGAGTGGTGGGTAGGGAAAAAATGGGGAAAAAATTGTTACTCGAAATCTGCTGGAAATGAATGACGTAAACCAGAAGTTAAGAAAGCATTTGTTAAAAAAAAAAAAAAAAGAGTTGGAAAAGATAGAAATGACTAGTCTAATTTATATCTAGAAAAAAAAATCCTTTCTATACCATACAGAACAAGTAGTCATTCAGTCTCTGCTTAAAGATATCTAATGATGGGGATCCCACCATCTCACCCAAAGAAGCTCATTTCATGTAGATCGTTTTAATTACTAAGAAATTTTTCCTTCTATCAAGACTAAATTTGCCTCTTTGAAATTTCAATTTATTGTTCTTGGCAGCCAAGGAGAACAAGCCTAATCTCTCCTCCAAGGGAAGGCTCTTCGAATACTTGAGGTAGCTATCATAGTCCTCCTCCTGTTCTATACTTCGATCCTCTTTGCCCCCAAAATAGGTGTCTAATGTTGCATTTTTCTGTTTGTTTCCTTTGCCTTGGCATGTTGTCACTTAATTACTTGACTTTTGGGCTTGTTACCACAGTAGGACTCTGCCACCAGACAGGAGAGCTTCCGTCCCAAACGTGTGGGGGGACAACTTCCATTTCTGGCAAGCTGGATATCCACCCCACAACCTCCCCCCCAGACCACAATCCAGATCCAGGGAGGTTAAACCAAGAGCGATTACCCCCAAGACTGATTGCTGGATCTCCCTACAGTTCGCAGGCCAGGAGCTGGAGCTGCCACTGAAAACTACAAAATGGCATGTCTCCTCAGCGGCTTCTAGCCCCCAGGGGAGGAAGCCGATGCGTTCCCCAAATACTAACCTCTCACTTTGTCCTAGGCATATCTGTGCTGATAGTTCTGGAATCGCCACAGCTGCTGGTGTTCTGGGGTCCCTCCAGCCAGCTGCTGGCCCTGCTGCCCTGGGGCTAAAACCATGACTCAGGCTCGACTCACTTCGGCCCTACGCACTGCGCTACCGGTGCTGCACTGGTCCTTCCTGCAGGGCTGCTGGGCTGTCCTCAGCAGGAGGTTAGCTTCTCCATGTTGTTCTGTGGGTGCTGGGGCTCCAGAAGTTGTTCAGAGTCCCCTGGGGGAAGAGTGGCTTGGGTGCGCTGTTTCTACTCCGCCATCTTGGCTCTGCCCCGAGGTAGGTACTATTATACCCATTTTACAGATGAGGAAACTCAGAAACTCAAAAAGATAAAGTAACTTGTCCAGGGTCACAGTTACTTCAGATGGTAAATATCTGAAGCAGGATTTTAACTCAGGTCTTCTTGACCCTAAGGTCAGTGATTTATCCATTATGTCACCAAGCTGTCCATTTCTTAGATCCTTGACTTCCTCCCCCAAAATCCAGATGCTGTCAGTACTAGAACACTTCATTCAAGAAATCTCAATAATCTAAAAGTGATATTACAACAAGTGAGATTCCAAGCACATTATAGTTAGACACTGAGAAGGGATGTTATAAAGTTTAAATACAATAGTAATGGGCCCTGTCCAGGCCACCTAGCCAGCCCTGTCCAGATCTCTTAGAATGAAGCAGAGATCAAAATGAAATTAAAAGGAATCCATTGGTTACATCCTGATACTCCAAAATGGACATTTCTAGGAATGGCATAGCCAAAATGCAAAATACTGCAAATAACCAGAAAGAAAAAGTTCAAATTCAGAGCCAAGATCATATTAATGTCTCCCTCATCATATTAATAATAATAACAATGGCTAACATTTATAAGGTGCCTAGTATGTGCTAGGCACTGTGTTAAGTACTTTAAAATTTTTACTTGATCCTTTCAACAACCTTGAGAAATGGGTGCTGTTATTATCTCCATTTTACACTTGAGAAAACTGAGGCAGAGTGAGCTTAAGTGACTTGCCCAGGTTCACACAGCTAGTAAATTCTGAGGTGAGATTTGAACTGAGATCTTCCAGACTCTAGGCCCAGCACTTTATCTACTGTGCCACCTAGTTGCTTCAATTATGGCATAAGCTCCTTGAGAGCTGTTATCTTGCCCTTTTTTTTGTATTCCCAGCACTTAGCCCAATGCTTGGCACATAGTATGAGCCAAGTAAATGCCTGTTAACATGACATAGCAAAAAAAGAAAACGACAAATGATGGAAGTACTAGGGGAAAACAGACACATTGATGTATTACTGGTTGGGCTGTGAATTCTGCAAGGCATTTTGGAACTATTCCCCAAAAGTTACAAGACTGTGCTACACTTTGACTTGATAAAACCACTCAATACCAGGTCTATACTCCAAAGAGATCAAAGAAAGAGAAAAAGGTACTACATGTAAAGAAAATGTTTAAGGTAACTCTTTGTGGTAGCAGAAAACTAGAAACTGTTAGTTTTCAGTTAGAGTACTTGCCAATGTGATGGGCAGTTAGGTGGCATAGAGGATGAAAAACTGGGACTGAAATCAGGAAGACTCCTTCCTGAGTTCAAATGTGGCCTCAGACACTCAGTAGCTATTTGACCCTGGGCAAGTAACTTACTCCTGTTTGCCTCAGTTCCTCATTATAAAATCAGCTGGAGAATTAAATGGCAAACCATTCCAGTGTCTTTGCCAAGAGTACCCCAAATAAGGTCATGAAGAATCAGACATGACTGAAACAAATGAATGGCAACAACAACAACACCTGTCAATGGGAACTGGTTAAAGAAGTTATGATAGAGGAATTTAATGAAACATTTATTATGCTAAAAGAAATGAACAAAGACAGTTTTGGAGACCTGAGAAGAGTGAATTGAACAGGACAAGAGGAAAAAAAATACTATAACAACACTGTAAAAATGAATTATTTTTGAAAGACTTAAGAACTATAATTAATGCAATGATCACTTATAACTAGAAAACTTAAGAATGTTACCCACCTTCTGACAGAGAAATGGGGGAATATACATGCAGATTGAGGCACATTATTTAACATCATCAATATAGTTTTCCTTTTTGCTTGACTATGCATATTGATTACAATGATTTGAAGTTTTTTTTCTTTTCGTCAAAAGGAGGAAATAAATGCTTGATAATTAGAAAAGATGTAAGTAAAATATATTATAGTAATGTGATAATCTTCCTCATGAATTTATTTTAACATTTGTTATAATACTCTCTGAAAGCATGAAGAGACTAAAGTGTACATGCCCCATTTTAACAAAACTGGATAGAATACCCAAGGGCCAGGGGCGGCTAGGTGGCACAGTGAATAGAGCGCCGGCCCTGGAATCAGAAGGACCTGAGTTCGGAGCCGGCCTCTGACACTTAATCCATACAAACAAAAAAACCTAGCCATGTAAGCTTGAGCAAGTTACTTAACCCCAATTGCCCTAAAGGGGCGGCTAGGTGGCGCAGTGAGTAAGAGCGCCGGCCTCGGAGTTGGGATGACCCGAGATCAGATCCGGCCTCAGAAAAATGAGCACCCACGGATAAAATAATGACTAGCCGTGTAAGCTTGAGCAAGTTACTTAACCCCAATTGCTTTAAAAAAAAAAAAGAATACCCAAGGGCTTTTTATTTGAACTATTAAAAAACCAATTCCAATATTATGTTATTGTAATTAGTCTGTTTTATTATTTTAATATGCATGAGAGGCAGTACTATATGATGAATAGTGAGCTGGCTATTGAGTCAGGACATGAGTTCAAGCTCTGCCTCTGACACATCCATTTAATTGCTCAATGACCTTAAGCAACTTTCTTAAGATTCTAAGTTGCAGAAAAGGTGTTGAACAGCATTATTAGAAAGAGTTCCTTTTTACCAATGAAATCACACACCCAGTACCTATCTCTACTCCTATGTGAAAATACATGATAAACTTCAGAGTTTACTTCTTTTTTATAGTGAATAGGTGATACAGAAAACTTTACTATAAATCTAAGGCGTATTGGGAATAAAAAAGGCTGGAAACTCCTGCTCTAAAATATTTTAAGACTGATGAGGAAAGCAATTTAAATGTTAGAAGTCCTTGCTAATCCTGATCTGTGATATGTAAAAATAAATGATAATTTGAGAGATACTTTAAACCAAGGATCCCCATTGTGAAAATAAAGCCTCAAGTGTACTACTTTAAGATATTCCAGGAGGAACCCCAGAACACCAGCAGCTGTGGCGACAGAATTATCAGCACAGATATGCCTAGGACAAAGTGAGAGGTTAGTGCCCTATGGACTTTGGGACCAGTATTTGGGGAATGTGTCTGCTTCCTCCCCTGGGGGCGAAAAGCTGCTGAGGAAACACGGCACAGTTGCCATTTTGCAGCATCAGTGGCAGCTCCAGCTCCTGGTCTGTGAACTGTAGAGAGATCCAGCAATCAGTCTGGGGGTTAATCGCTCTTGCTTTAAACTGCTTGGATCTGGATTGTGATCTTGGGGGGAGATCTGGGGTGGGTATCCAATTTGCCAGAGTGGGTGGAGGCTTTACAGAGGCCACCCAACCTCCAGAAGTTGTGAAGACCCCACGTTTGGGCGGAAGCTCTCCTGTCTAGTGGCAGAGTCCTACTGTGGCAACAAGCCCAAAAATCAAGTAATTAAGTGGCAACATGCCTAGGTAAAGGAAACAAAATAAACAGAAAAATGCAACTTTAGACTCCTATTTTGGGGGCAAAGAGGATCAAAGCATGGAACAGGAGGAGGACTGTGAGGTCAGAACTCCTGCACAAAAAGCCCCAAATGAAAATACAAGCTGGCTACGGGCCATAGAGGGCCTTAAGAAGCAGATAAGAGAAGTGGGAGAAAAATTGGGAAGAGAAATGAGAAAGATGCAAGAAAAGTATGAAATGACAGTCAACAGCCTGACTGAGGAAAATAACACCTTAAAAAATAGACTAACTCAAATGGCAAAAGAGGCTCAGAAAGGCAATTGAGGAGAAAAATGCCTCAAAAAGCCGAATTTGCCAGATGGAAAAAGAATCTCAAAAGCTCACTGAGGAGATTCATTCCTTCAGAGTTAGACTGGAGCAAATGGAAGCTAGTGACTTTATAAGAAATCAAGATGCTGTTAAACAGATCCAAACAAATGAAAGAATAGAAGGCAATGTGAAATATCTCATGGGAAAAACCACTGACCTGGAAAATAGATCCAGGAGAGATAATTTAAAAATTATTGGACTACAAGATATTCCAAATGCTTGTTTAAAACAGCCACAGCCCTTCCTGATTCCCCACATTGTGTTGTCCCTGAAATTACTAGATATTCATTTATATAGGTACATGTAGTCTTTCCCTTTAGAATGTAAGCTCCTTGAGAAAAAAAAATGTTTCTCTTTTTCTTTAGATCCCCAGTGCTAAGCCCAGTACCTAGTAGATGCTTAATAAATGCTTGACTGATTAATACACTACTCACAGGGACAATGTCCTTTCTAACTGGAAGACTCATGACTGTTGCTGGCATTTCAAAAGACTTTGAACTAGAGAGATAATAAGTGGAACATGCTAACCTCAAAATGTCAGTGACCAATAGACTATTTTTCAACTGTGGCTTGCCAGCAGGATTTCTTTATCATAATTCCCCATATCCTGTCTTTAAAGTTCATATGGCTTCAGTTCAGCCCCAACCACCTAAAACCTTGAAACCTGGGGTAAAGAACAATGTTGTTTTTCAATACAAAAAAAGCTGGAAATTTTAAATCAGTAAAAGTAGAAATTTCCTTTGGTTTCACTTCAACTTTGAGTGAAGTAAGACACAGAAGTACAATATACATATATATGTATGTATGTATAGTCTAAGTTACTTATTGTTTCCTATAATTTGCTAAGAGCTAAAGGATAGCAGATTTCTAGTTACTTTTTTCATTCTAAATGCTTCCTAGAAATCGAGCCATGTAAGATAATTATTAAGCCTAATCTTTTTTAATTTTAAAGCACTCAACAAAATCTCTATATATACAAATATAAAATTCTTGCACAATGTCTTGAAATATGGGTGACTTTTTTACTTCTAATTGTTTTCTTCCATTTAAAAGAACCACAAGATTATAACCACTAATTCATTTTTTTATTTTTTCATGACTAAAAAAATTTGTCTCTTTTATTTCTCTTTGATAAACAAAACCAAAAATATTTGTTCTTTACTTCACTTGGTGATTTCATCAGCTCTCAGGGTTTAAATTACCATCACTATGCTGATGATTCTCAAATGTACCTATTCTACCCCAAACTTTCTGCTGACTTCCAATCTTAAACCTCTAGATGCCTTTCAGATGTCTCAGACTGGATGTCCAGTAGATATTTTAAATTTAATGTGTTCAAAACAGAACTCTGTATTCCATAAAAATTCCCCACTTCCTACCTTCCATATTATCATAAAGGGCAACGCCATCTTTTTAGTCCCTCAGGCTCCCAACCCAGGAGCCATCCTGGACTCTTCACTCTCTCTAAATCCCCCATATCCAATCTATTGCCAAGTTCTGTTGATTACACCTTTGCAACATTTCTCAAATATACTCCTTTTTCTTCTTTGGCACTGCTACTACTCTATTTCAAGCCTTCATGACTCACATCTTGATTACTACAATAGCCTACTGGTAATTCTGCTAGTCTCAAGTCTCATACCACTCCAATCCATCCTTCAATCATTAAAGTGATTTTCCCAAAGCTCAGATACAACCCTTGTCACCCCCATAGTCAATAAACTACAGTGGCTCCCTATTATCTTTAGGAGCAAATACAAAATGCTCTGTTTGGCATTCAAAGCCCTTCATAGCCCAGACTCTCTGACCTTTTCAGTTTTCTTATATCTTACTTCCTGACACAAACTTTGATTCAGTGACATTGGTCTCTCCTCTCTGCTCCTGGCATTTTCTCTGGCTGTTGCTCATACCTGGAACTCTCTCCATCCTTCACTATACTTACCAACCTCCTTAACTTCCTTTAAGTTCAAACTAAAATTCCCTCTTTTACTGGAAGCCTTTTCCAATCCCTCTTTAATTCTAGCACCCTACCTCTGTTAATTTTTTCTTATTGGTTCCATATGTAGCTTGCTTTGTATATATTTGCTTGCATGTTGTTTCCCCATCAGATGATAATCTCCATGAGGGCAGGGACCATCTTTTGTCTCTTTTTATATCCTCACTGCTTAGCATAGTGCTTGGTAAATAGTAAATGCTTAATGAATGTATACTAACACAATTTACCTTACAGGACACTCATCAAACTTTTTTCTTGTGTATATTTTTCTCATGTAGAAATTATAAAGTCGGGGCGGCTAGGTGGCAAAGTGAGTAGAGTGCCGGCCCTGGAGTCAGAAGGACCTGAGTTCGGATCTGGCCTCAGACACTTAACACACAAACAAAAACCTAGCCCCGTGACCTTAGGCAAATTACTTAACCCCAATTGCCCTCCAAAAAAAAAAAAGAAATTATAAAGTCTCTCAATTACCTATCTTCATTGTAAATCATTAATTCTCCAGTTTATGTAATTTCCCTTAAAACTGAAGATATCTATTTATATTGTGACATACATTGTTACTCACTTGAGATACTCTGATTAACACGATCAACATAAGTCACTGACAATAAGAAAAAAAATTAAACCATTGCTATTTCTCAATAAGCTATTTAGTCATCATTCATTTAATCTTACACAGGCAAAACTTTTCTAGTATCTTTCTAGAAGAAAGGGCATGTGATAAGAGGGGATACCTGAACTGAACTGGTTGAGACATAGACATTGCAAGATAACTTGCTTGATAAATTATGCATTCTATCCGTCTCATATTTAGTATGACAAAACAGATTGCCAAGATACCCTAAAACATGTTATTAAAAAGTAGTTATTAAACTCAGGACATTCTTTTTTTAATAGGGAAAATACTTCCCAATTTTTTCCTGTAGCACTCTTTCATTTATGCAAAACATTTTTATCTTTTTAAAAAATTATTGCTTTACTCACAGAGGTAAGTCTGCAAGAGTCCTGAGTACAATGACCCTTCAAGACAGAACACACAGATGTCTCTTGGCAACATACCCACCCACCCATCCCTTCAGAAAAACAGACGAGTGAGCCCAGCAATGTCCATTCCCTTAATCCATCCTCCCGAGGCCCGGCCAGTGCCACCACACCAGGCTCTTCCTCTGCTCAAGCCTGGCAGCTGAGGGTGACCCCAGAGGGGGCAGGGAACAAGTTGCTGAATTAGGCATTAAGATTTTGGACTTGTGACTGAAAGCTAGCTGTTATTTTGGGGGAGTTTTTTGCTTTCCTTCATTTTATTTTAACTTAAGGTTCAGTCTAATAGATGCCAGCAATACAATTTCTTTTTACAAATGAGAATACTGTTTTTTTCAATGCTGCCAACTGTACCCACGTACCTCTACAGGTCACCAACATTCTGATTCTATTTCAAGCAGCACTCTTTTGTTGACCCTGCTCCAGCAGTCTTGTAACTTTGGAGAATGGGGTCTTCCAAAGACCCACACTCCAGGGCACAAGTGGACAGAACTACTTAGACTTGATACAATGTTGATTTTAAATGGGGGCTTGCACTGATTCCCGCTGAGAGTGTGCTTCTGCTCATTTGGTGTTACCGCACAATGATACTGAGTTGTTGCTGAGTTTTTTTTAAGTTGTCATAAATGGAGCTAGTTAAAAAAAAATTATTGCTTCATCCCTTTCTGAAATTCTAGTTGAACTTGTGTCTATGGTATCTTTTTCTTTGAGGCTTTGCTTGTAGATATTCTGGAGTCATTCTTCTTCTCGGTTTGTGTGTTGAGCATCCCCCTGTCACAATGATAGCTTTTTATGGTGGGATTCTTTTTGTTTGTTTGTTTGCTTTTTCTTCTAGCCTATTTCCTGATTTTGGACTTGATATCAAGGCTAGGTTCTATGCACTTCTGATAGAAAAGTCTGCATTGTTCTTGCTTCTCTTATCTTGCAGTTTTGAGTGTTATGTTATTCCAGGATCTCAAGGACAGTTCAGTTGGGACTTGCAAGCTTTCAATCCTTCCAAAGTGGTCTAATCCAAAATAAAGTGTGATTTCTGTCCCCTTGGTCTAAACTCTCCCAAGTTCTTGATCCAGGTTTGGGCCTGAGCAATAGTAGACTCCTTCTAGACTTAGCCACTATCAATCATTTGGGAAGCCCTGGTGGTTCTGAGTGAGAGAACTGAAGGCTCCCTTTTGGTCTGAGATTCCTGCCCTGGTTATTCCTTTGCAGGCTTCAGACTGGGCTAGAAGCTGAAAGTGTGATCATCTGCTCCTGGAAACTGAGCCATACTGTGACTGCTTACTTCTAAATCTGCCTCTCTCTTAGTACATTGTCTAGAGTCTGGGGCTCTGGGGCACAGGATTTCCTCCTCCATCCTCCCTGGATCTGTAAGTGGTATTAGGTAGTGGGTGACAAAGTTGTCAAATGACACCTGTCCCCATTGATGTGCTCCAGTATGGGTCTAGGACCTCAGTCTCCCTAGGTGTTAGAATGCTCTAAGTGTGGTACTCCCAAAACAGATCCCCATTCTCAGTGTTTATAGACCCCTTTGTCTCCCTCTGCTGATCTGGGCTGTAAAAAGATCTTGTTAATTTTTCTTGGATTTCTGCATCATAATTAGGTGGGTATTCTGGATCTGTTTGGAGGACTTTTGGGGACAAAGCTTCCTCCACTGCTTCTGGCTATGGTGCCATCTTGATTCCACTTTCCTTTGATCATTTTTAATACATTTTATTTTGCTTTTTGTTTTACGTTTACTGGCTGGGTATCTAATTTTTAAAAATTCATATTCAGTTCTTTAAGCCTCTCTTTTTCTATTTTGTTAATGTGTTTGTAGGAATTAAAATTTTCCCTAGAACACTGTTTTAGACCTGCCTATTTGATATTTTCATATATTGTTTCATCATTATAATTTTCCTTCACTTAGTTATTCTATGATTTGTTCTTTGATCCACTCACTTTTTTTGGGTGGGGGGCTTTTTTCTTGGAGGGGGGAAGGCAGGGCAATTGGGATTAAGTGACTTGCCCAAGGTCACATGGCTAGTAAGTGTTAAGTGTCTGAGGCTGCATTTGAACTCAGGTCCTCTTGACGTCAGGGCCAGTGCTCTATTCACTGTGCCACCTAGCTGCCCCTGATCCACTTGATTTTTAAGAATTTTATTAAACCTTTTGTTTATGTTATTTTTCTGTTTGCTAAGTTTCATGTGGTGTTGAGAAATAAATTATTTAAGAAACCTCACTAGAAGACAAGATAAGCCTTTCAGCTAGAATTTCTCCTGCAATTTTTTTCTATTCCATATTTTTCTTTTGTTTTTCTTTTTCTTAGATTTGTACAAAACTGAGAGAGGAACACTGAAATTTCCTGACACTATTTACTATTTTCATCTAATTTGGTTTATTTTTCCTTTACATGCTAAGGTATTTGAAGCATATCAGTTTACTATTGATATAGTTTGTCTTTTGTTCCTTTCAACATGTTAGTTTCTGTTTATTTCTTTTTATGTTTTGAATTTTTGTTTTTATTTTGTCTGATAGCCTGGTTGCAATTCTTTCTTCTTTGGATTCACCTGATGCATACTAAATTTTGTTCTAGCTCCTCATTTTTATATTTCTGTTGTTGTTCACTTGTTTCAGTCATGCTCACCTCTTCCTGATGCCATTTGAAGTTTTCTTGGCAAAGATATATTGGAGTGGTTTGCCACTTCCTTCTCCAGCTCATGTTACAGATGAGGAAGTTAGGTAAACAGGGTTAAGGGACTTGCCCAGCATCACACAGCTAGTGTCTGAGGCCAAATTTGAACTCAGGTCTTTCTGATTCCAGGCTCAGCACTCTACCCACTGCACTACTTAGCTGCCCTTATTTTGTATGTCTTCTCTTTTTAGGTGTGTTGTAGAAAAAGATTGTTGGGGTTTTGTTTTCTGATTTAATCTATTGCTCTTTGTTTTATCAGACTGCTTAATCCATTTACATTTAAAGTTATGGGAGTGAGATTTTTATTTTCTTACACATTTATCTGTAATTTTAGTTTTCTTCCTGAGGATTATTCCTTTCTTCTAATGAAAAGACAGCACTTTTTATCTTTAGTTGTTTTTGCTTAATATATTTTAAGGTAACTTGATTGTGATTAACTCTCTTGCCCTCCTCACTCTCAAGCCTCACCTTCTCCTCTTTGTTAATTCTTTTCCCTAGTTTTAAGTAGTTGTTCCTTTTTCTTTCTTCCTTTTATCTAGCTATTTTTTTCCTCCTTTTTTTCTTAGTTAAGTTAATCACCCTTCCTGTACTTCCATTCTTGTTTTATCAGTTTCAATTATTTCACTTTCTGTGCTTTTTTTCTGAAAAGGACTTCTTTCCCTCATTCTCTTCATTATTTTACTTCCTTTTCTATCTATTCTAGATTTTTATCCTTTGATCCATGAAACTTTTATTAGTTATTTTTTTTCTTTCACTCCTGTATTCCCAACTGAATTAAAACTTCTAAGGTACTTATTTTGGGTTCCCTCTTCTAAATAGCATCTGTTTTATGCCTTCCAGAACTTGACCCATACCCTCTTTCCTTTTTCTATTGTGTCTCACTCCTAGAAATATCAGTTCTTGCAGGTAATAAAACAGAATTATTGTCAGTGAATTACTGTCTCATAGGAATTTTCCTATGTCATTGATTATGTAGCTTACTAACAATAACTAACATTTATATAATGCCTACTATGTGCCAAACACTGTACAATTATTATCTCATTTAATTTTCAAAACAACCTTGAGAAGTCGGTGCTATTATTATCCCCCTTTTACAGAGAAGGAAACTAAAGCAAACTGCGGGTAAGTGAACTGCCCAGGATCTGAGACTGCATTTGAACTGAGTTCTTCCAGATGCCAGATATCTACTATGTTACCTAGCTGACCGTTCATTACTATACTTGGTCTTCATCTCCCCACCCCCATCCCCCAAATGCCAGAAAAATCTCTTCTCTGAGTCTACATCCCCCCACTCTTCTAGGTATCAGCTGCGCTCCAGTAGCTCTGATTCTCCTTCTCCTGAGTCAAGATATGTGATCTAAGTACCAAATACTTGCAGATTACCCATAGTAAGGTCCCTATGTCCATTTTTAGAGTTTCTTTCTACTAATAGGAGCATTCATCAGGGGAACCCCCTCCCATTACCAAAATGAAATTTTTCCTTTTCTTTCCACCATTTCAATCCCTCCCTTTGCTTCTTCACCCATTCTTCTCTATAGCTGCTTCTTCTTGAAAGACTATAGAAGTTATTCCCCTGTCTTTTCCCCCCTTATTCCCCCATTATTCCCCTGTCTTTTTCCTCTCCTCTTTTATGTTGTCTCCCATTCTACCATTTAGTCCCACAAAAAAACACTGATTCTCTCTACTAGATGGAATGTGATTAGGCTTAGTCCATATTATTTCAAATCTATTTCTCCCTCACTGGTTACTGTATCTGTTTATCTTTCCTGTATATTAGCTGTCCAGGGTGTTTGAAAAAGTAAATAATTTGTTCAAGTCTGATTTTCTTTGAAGGGAATACCTTGAACACCTCTTTTTTTTATTGAACATTCATGTCTTCCAAGAATAGTTAGGCTCAGGTTTACATGGTATGTTATCTTAGATGGAATTTTGAATTCCTATGCTCTTCAGAACACATTATTCCATTCCTTCCTGTGGTTTCTGGCAGGTTCAGAATAGTTCTGTATTATTCAAATACCTTTACTAGGTAATTAAAGGTTTTTCTCCTGATCATTTGCAGAATTTGTGGCTTGTCAGTGAAATTGTTAAATTTAACACTGTACGTCTTAGAGTTTACAGTATGGGTTTTTTTTTAATTTCTGGATCTATTCTAGAAAAGTGAATAAACTAGTGACACCCTTCAGCCCAGTGATAGCGGTAGAAGGCATATATTATGAGAAGGTTAACAGAGTGGAAAACATAACTAGAAAATTATTTATAGTAGTCCTTTTTGTAGTAGCAAAGAACTAGAAGCAAAGTAGCTACCCATTGATTGGGGAGTAGCTGAACAAATAGTGTTATAGGAATAGAAGTGCTGAAGTATAGGAATATCATAATTATTATTAGAAAATTATAAAAATGAAGAATTCTAGGAAACTTGAGGGCTACATGAATTAATACTGAGAAAAACAAGCAAAACCAAGAAAACAACTTACATAATGACTAAAATAATGTAAAGGAAAAGAATTCTCAAAGCTACATAACTATAATCAATACAGTAACTAATCATGGTTCTAGAACAGAGCTGTCAAACTATTGCTTTTGGACCAAATATGGCCCACATGTTTTTTATGGTCTGAGCTAAGAATTGTTTTTATATTTTAAAATACATTTTAAAATGTATAAACCATTCTTAGTCCATGGAGTACAAAAAGAGGTAGCTGATCAGATTTGGCATTTGAGTCATAGTTTGTGTACCTCTGCTCTAGAAGAATGTTCTAAAGTATCACTTTCTCCTCTCTAAAGAGAGTGGTGACTTATTCATGGGAAAGGAGGCATAAGTTGTCAGATATGGCCAATGTATTCATTTGTTTTGCTCAACTATAGTCCTTTGTTAAAAAGGAAGATTCCCTTGGAGAGATGTAGGACAATGACTTTTTTAAAAGGAGAATTAATAATTTTTTTATTTAAAAAGAAAGCAAATATTTTATCTATAATAATTGTTTTAGCATCCTATTTGCATTCAACAATGCTTCCATTTCCTTTAGTGTTCTGAAACTTGGAATTTAAACATTTAACTAGTCATATCAACTATATTGTAATCCCAGGCATTACCATAATTCACATTATAATATAATAAAAATAAATTAGAGCTGGAAAAGGCCTTAGAGACTAACTATTCATCCCCTTATTACATAGTTTTTTATTTACATTCTAGAGGCAAAAGTGTTAAAGTCTTTTAAACTATGATAGATCAAAAAACGTCTGTAGACTTGACATTCTAAGTTCATTAGAATTTTTTGAAGAACTTAACTCTTTCTGCAAATGAAAATATTGTACTAGTAAACTGATGACAAATACCCAGACGTGATGCCACACTGAGTCTCATCTTAGAGGTCTAGATGAGAAGGACAAATCAGGGCAGGAAAGGCATGAAACAGGAGTCTTACTAAGCTGAGATTAGTGAATGCGCATCTCAGATAGGTCTAGAAAAGCAAGGATAAATATAATGAGGACCAAGTGAGTAACAGGTCTAGGCAGAAAAGCAGAGTCCACAGAAGTCGAAAAGACAAAGAAAAATAAGTAGATGGTACTGAGCCAAACAAAATAAACATTTATTATCTGCTGTGTTTAAAGGTACACTTCTAGGTGCTAGGGATAAAAAGGAAAATTGAAAAACAGTTTTGACCTCAAGAAGCTTACTGGGAAGCTATAACAAGGAAACAGGCAAATACATATAATTTAAGGAGGGAGAAAACATTAACAAATAGGAAAATCAGTAAAGGCTTCCTTGGGGAATAATCTGAGCCTTAAAGGAAGTTAGGTTATTCTAACAGGAAGATATGAGGAGGGAATGCATTTCAGGCACAAGGGAATGGAACGCTGAGTTTGAGGAAACCAATTAGGTTGTCAGTAGGGGTAGACCTCAGACTGTGAAGGAAAGTAATGGAATATAAAATTCCAAATGAACTGAAATGCCATGCTTAGGAGCGTGAATTCTCTCCTAAAGGGCAACAGGTAACACTAAAGATTTTTAAACAGAAAAGAGACATTCATACACTTGTACTTTAGGAAGATTATTTTGACAGTTTTTGAAGGAGAGGAAAGACCCAGATATGTTTGTAGGCAGCAAAAACAAGGCCAATAGAGCCTGAAAATTAGGGAAAAGATTCGGGCTGATTGAAAGAGCAAGTTTTTAAGAGTTTTTAGGAGACAGGAAATGGAACCAAGGGCACAGTTAGATGGTTTGGCCCTGGTATAGATAAGGACTACTGGGGCAAAGAAAGCAAGAATAAGACATGATATTGAAGAGTTTTGAAATGTGAAAAAAGGGAAGAAATCTCTTGATATGTAGTCTCCTGGTGATGTAGGGGTCAGAGGACAAGTGATGTAGAGAAGAGAACATTTAAAAGAGATTTTGGGGAGAAGAGAGAAGCAATTAGGGAAGGATAAAAGCAATAGATTTCAGTTAAAATCAGATAATATATTTGTAGTAAATCTAATCTACATGCTCCTGTGATTTTCACCATTGTTGTACAGAAGAATTCAAGTAAGTGTGAAGAAGGCATATAGTTGTCACTTAGGATTGAGATTTGACAAAGGATAAGTGGCAATACAGCAAAGGGGACAATATTATAGTTGAATTGACTAAATATAATGGGATCAAAATTGTAAAAAGGAGAAAGTAAAGTCTGTATAGGGAGTGATGAATTAGGGAAGAGTAAAGTGACTAAGAGGTCACAGTGAAGACTAAGAAAGGTTCAGAAAAATGGAAGGAATATAAAGATATAAGACCATCACCCAAGAGACAAAGGAGGCAAACATAATCAGAGGCAGGGTGAAGAAAGTAAGCCACCAAAAACACTACTAGTGAATGATGTCCTACATCATAGGATATTTTCTCTCTGCTTTATCCCAAACTCAACATGTCTAAAACTTACTATCTTTCACCACAAACACTCCACTCTTAAACTTCCCTATTACTGTGGAGGGTACATCCACACTTCCAGTCAATCTGTTTTACAACTTCAGGGTCATTCTTGACTCCTCTCTCTCACTCCACATATCCATTCACATGTTAAATCTTACAATTCATCTCTCTTCACCTTTTATATTTGGTATTTTATCTTCATTCACATAGCCACCATCCTAATTCAGTCCCTCATCTCTTCTCAGCTGAAATATTTTTTAAAAACCTTCTAAATAGATTCTCTGCCTCAAGTCTCTCCACACTTACATACACAAAGTTGCCAAACTAATTTTCTTAAAGATCTGACAATGTCACGTCACCTACTACTCAAACTCCAATAACTTTTTATAACCTCTAGGGTCAAATGTAAATTTCTATTTCGCTTCAATCAACAAGCATTTAATCCCTATTCTGTACCAGCCACTGTGCTGTGTGCTAGAGAAACAAATACAATGAATGAAGCAATATCCACTTGCAAGGAATGTATAATTAAATTGGGGAGACAATAAGCACATAAGTAAATATATGCAGAATAAATTTAAAAATAATAATAAATATAAATACAAGGTTATTAAATTCAAGGTAATTTGAATAGAGTTCATAATAGCTAAGGGAAATGGGAAGAGTTTCATATAGAAGATGATGCTCTAGTTGTGCCTTGAATAGAGGAATTTCATGAAGTAAAGAAGAAAAGTGTGGGGAAAAAGTTATTGCAAAAGCACAGCAACAGGTGATATATAGTATGTGAGGTAAAGAGAGAATGCCAGTTTGGCTGGAGGGAATTATGCAGGAATAAAAATAATATATAAGACTGGAAAGACAGGTTGGGCAAGGTTGTGAAGGGCTTTTAAAGTTAAACAGATGAATTTATATTTCATGCTATAAAGAATGAGAAGCCACAGGAGCTTACTGAGTAAGGGAATGACATGGTTGGATCTGTGCTTATAGAAAAACATTTTGGCACTAGTGTGAAGGATGAATTCAAATGGTTGATACTTGAAGGAAGACCACTAATAAAGAGGCTATTGTGATTTCCTGGGCTAGAAGTGATGGTGGCCACAACTGAGGTAGCTGCATGAGCAGAGAGAAGAGGTCAGATGAAAAAGATCTATAAAGGCATAAATAGTATAATATGACAACTGATTAGATATAAATGATCGGGGAGAATGAGGGGTCAGGGAATAACACTCTGGGAGTCATTGGCATAAGATGATAATTAAATTAATTGGAGCTGATGAGATTGCCAATCCAGTGGAAAGAGAGAAGAATAGGAGGCTTGGGGGGTGGGGGCAGCTAGGTGGCGCAATGAATAGAGCACAGGCCCTGAAGTCAGGAGGACCTGAGTTCAAATCCAACCTCAGACACTTGATACACTTACTAGCTGTGTGATTTTGGGCAAGTCACTTAAGCCCAATTGCCCTCCAAAAAAGAAAAAGAAATGAGACTTAAAAAAAAAAATAGGAGGCCTAGGTAACACCCATGGTTATAGAGCATGATCTAGATGATGAACCAAAGAGACTGAAGGGTGGTTAGATAGGTAGGACTACAAGGCAACAGTAACATGAGCAAAGCTCAGAGAAAGAACTTATTTGAAAGGAGAGGATAATGAGCATTTTTAATGCAGCAGATGGGTCAAGAAGACTGAGAACTGAGAAAAAAGACAATTAGGTTTGTCAATAAAGAGATTGTTGATAATTTTCAAAAGAGTAGTTGCAGTTGAGTGATGAGGTTATAAGCCAGACTGTAGAGCATGGAGAAGAGAGGAGACATGAGAGGAGATAAATTCATAAGGAATTTGCCTGAGGAAGAGAGAAGTGATATAGGATGATGGTTAAAAGAATAGTAAAGGCTAGTAAAGACTTTTTAAACTTGGAGGACAGCTGGGCATTTCTGAAGGCCCAATAAATACTTAGGAAGAAACCAATGGATCAAAGAATATAGAAAGGGGAAGAAGAGTGAACTTGTAATCTGTTGGAGAAAGAAGCAGATGGGATCAAGGTATGTATACAGGAATTAGTATTGGCAAGAAGGGCCACCTCCTTGTCAGAGACTGAGGGAAAAGAGGAGAGAATGGGAGATGATGTCAAGGGGTTCTAAGATAAAGAGAAAGGGAAAATCGAGACTTCAAATCAAATGGCCTATTTGGCATTTAAAGTTCTTTACAATATGGCCCTTTCCTAAACATGTTTCCAGTGTTCTTATACATTACTCCCTTCCATGTCTACTTGCTCTTCCTATCACACAATCCTTATCCCTATTCTCAGTGCATTTTAAACTGGGGCCCTTCATTCCTGGAATTCTCTCTATTCACTTTAGAGTCCTAACGGCCCTGGCATCCTTTAAGACTCAGTATAAAATAACAGCAGCACTGTTCGATGACCAACTTTCATAGACTTAGTTCTTCTCAGCAATACAATGATCTAAGACAATTACAAGGAACTCATGATGGAAAATGGTATATACATTCAGAAAAAGAACTATGGAGTCTGAATGCAGATTGAACCATACTATTTCCTCTTTTTTCTCCCTTCTTGTGGTTTTCCCCTTTTGTTCTGATTCTCCTTTCACAACAAGACTAATGTGGAAATGTTTAATATGATCATACATGAACAGCTTATATCAGATTGCATACTGTATTGGGGAGTGGAGAAAGAAAGGAAGAGGAAAATTTAGAACTCAAAATCTTATAAAAGTGAATGTTGAAAACTAAAAATAAATAAATAAAAATTTAAAAACCAACAAAAAACAATTCAAGGGCCACATCATACAGGAGTTTCTCCCAGTACTAGTGCCATTTACTCAGTATTTATTGCATAAGTACTTTTAGATTTATTTGTATGTTGTTACTCCTATGAGAATATAAGCTCCAAGAGGGCAAGAACGTTTTGGTTTTTTTTCCTTTCTATACTTATGACTTAGAAGAGTGTTTAGAACACACTAAACGCTTAATAAATACTTGCTGAGAGATTAATTGTTCTTTCTTCTGAGTACAGATAACTCTGGGCTCTAAAGTTTGAATGACTAGAAAGAAGTCAGAAGACTCACTAGATAAAAACAAAGGCAGAGACATTAGGCTTACCCCATAATTAGCATGTTATTAAGCAAGTTTAATTTGTACTCTAATCTATAACTAAATGTAGCTAAGCCCCAAACTCCAGAGGTAAAAGCTTTATGAAATCCACAGTGGTGAAGCTTAGAAATAGCATATAATGCAGTAAATGTGCCTGTGTAATGTAATACAGCAGTGAATATTAACAGGCTTTGAACTTTTATTCTCACTTTTCTCAGAATGACCAATTAGGACTGGAGATAATCATGAAGGGCTGTGAATGTTCTAGCTAAACAGAATTCTCTGACTTTTTGTAAGTCACTTTCTACATTTCAATTTTTAATCATTGGTTTTTAGCAGCACCATAAAGAATGAGGCATTAATGCAAAAATTCCACTAGTAATACAACTAGAAACATTTTTGCATGCTTATCTGGAAACCTTCACACTTTTAATCTTATCTCAACAATCAGGCAAACACACAAAAAAGGACAAATAAAAACAATTACCTAAAAGCAGGGTCACAGTAGTATCGGTTGGTTGTGACCAGGCTTAATTCTTTAGTTTGCTTAGCACTGGTCAAATCAGTATAGAAATATCTAAAAAGGAAAAGTAAAGTATTATGAATGCAATGATAAAGTAAAAACAAAATAAAATAGAGAAATTACAACAATAGCAATTTTTTTCTTTTTAAAATGTTTCATTAGAAATGTGGCAGTGGGGGCGGGGCGGCTAGGTGGCGCAGTGAGTAGAGCACAGGCCCTGGAGTCAGAAGGACCTGAGTTCGGTTCAGGCCTCAGACACTTAACACACACAAACAAAAACCTAGCCGTGTGACCTTGGGCAAGTTACTTAACCCCAACTGCCCTCCAAAAAAAAGCAAAAAAAAAAAAAAAAGGTGGCAATGAAAATCACAACTAATCCTGCTTAGTAGCTATTTGTATTTGTTAAGGAGTTTTCATTTTAAAAGCATCATAACACTATTTTAATCACTTTCTCCAGGTCCCCATCAATATTCTTTCATCTTTTTTATTCTCATTTTCTTTTTCCTCATCTAACTATAGTTGATGTATCTACCATTTTTCTAGTTCTATTTTCTTTCATTTTTCATTATTTCATAGAGGTTTTTCAGACTTGTTTTCCTTATACCTTCCTGTATTAATTGTATTAAAGAATTTGATTATATTAATGTACCATAATTTAATCTCTTCCTTATTGCTGAACTTTAAGGTTGCTTCCAGTTTTTTTAAAGTCACATAATAAAAATCTAAATAAGAGCTAACATTTATATAGCTTACTAAGTGCCAGACACTCTGCTAAGCACTTTCCAATCATTATCTCTTTTGGGAAGGATGTTCATATTATTCTCATTTTACAGTTGAGGAAACTGAGGCAGACAGTGGTTAAGTGACTTGCCCAGAGTTACATATCTAGTGTGTGTTTGAGGCTGAATTTGAATTTGTCTTCCTGAATCTAGGCCTAGCACTCTATACACTGTGCCACCTAGCTGTCCCTAAATACATATTATGCAAATATCAAGATCAAACTATCAACATTATAAGATATGTAAACAGACAAATCTATAGATCTTTTAAAAGTCTTTTATAAAATCCCACAGTAATAAAACCCTAAAAGGAATATGTGAGGAGAGACTTTTCCTCAACACAATTAAAACTGCATTAAGAGTCAAAACAATATGAAATGGAGAATTAGAAGCATTCCTACTAAGAATAGGTAATAAAGGTAAGGAAGCACGTTCAACCCTTTTATTTAACATGGTTTTAGAAATGCTAGCCATCACAGTAAAATAGGAAAAACTATTAGAGGATTTTACATAGAAAATTTTTTAAAAATCAAAATATTATTTATTATGACATGTTGAGTGTATATCTAAATTCTTAAAGGAAAAGTTAAATGAGTTATAGGGAGAAATAGAGAGTAAAACTATAATCATGGGGAACCTCAATTTATTCCCTCTCAGACTTATAGAACTCTAACCAAAAAAGAAATTAAGGACCTGAAAAGAATTTTAGAAAAGTTAGATATGATAGACCTCTGGAGAATATTGAATAGAAATAAAAATGAGCATATTTGTTTCTCAGCTGTGCATGATACCTTCACAACAACTAACTATGTATTTAGGGCATAAAATCTCACAAAAATGTAGAAGCAGATATGTTAAATGAATCTTTTTTCCAACTACAATGCAAAGATTAAAAGTTAAATGGAGATCACTAATTTAATACTAAAGAATGCTGGCATCACAAAATAATAAGAAAAAATAATTTCATTAACGATATAACAAAAGGGACAATGTATCAAAATTGTGGGTATATGTCCAAAGCAGTACTTTATGGAAAATATGTACCTCTCAAGAATTTCATCAATAAAAGGAAAAAAGAGCAAATCAACTAAAAGGGGCACACTACTTAAAAACTAAAAAAATCAGTAAATTAAAAACCCCAATTAAACACCAAAACAGAAATCCTGAAAATTAAAGGGGATTAACAAAACTGAAAGAAAAAAAAAAAGAAAGAAAAAAGAAAAAATTTGAATAAGTAAAACCAGGAGCTGCTGGGAGGGGACTGGGGGAAGGGAGTGTGAACAAATAATCCATTAGCTAACTCAATTTAAAAGAGTTCAAAAAGAAGGAAGAAAACCAATTTGCCAATATCAAAAACGAAAAAAGGAGAATTCACAGTCAATGTAGAAGAAACAAAAGAAAGCAATTTTGTCAAACTATATGTCAATTAAACTGATGATCTAAATTAAAGGGATGAATATTTATAAAATTATAAATTGCTCAACTTAACAGAACACCTAGTTAAATAACCCTATTTTAGAAAAAAGAAATTGAAAAAGCCATAAGTGAACTTCCAAAATAAAAAACCCTAAGACTAGATGGATTCACAAGCAAATTCTACCAAATGTAAAGAATAATTAGTTCTAATAGTAAACTGTTGGAAAAAATAAGAAAAGAAGTCCTGCCAAATTCCTTTTGTGATACAAATATTATTTTGATACCTAAACCAGGGAGAGTCAAAACAGAAGGGAAAATAAAAAAACCTGAAACTATAGACCAATATCCTTAATGAATATTGACACACAAAAAAAAGTTTAAATAAAGCATTAGCAAGCAAATAAAATATCAGCATCATACCACAAAGATAGAACCAGACTGGATTTATGCCAGGAATTCAGGACTGGTACAAAAACTGTAAACATAACAGACAGTATTAACAATAAAATCCCCCCAAATCATATGATTATGACAACGTTGAAAAAGCTTTTGACAAGATACAACACCTGTTCCTTGTTAAGAAACAAACAAAAAACCAAAGCATAGGGATAAACCGCTTTCTATTTAAATTCAGGAGCTAGAATTATATGCAATAGAGATAAACTAGAGACATTTCCAATAAGCTTGGGGATCAAGGAGAGGAAAGGGGGTTAAAGCAAAAAATGTCTATCATCAACCATTACTATTCAATATAGTGCTAGAAATGACAGCTGTATCAATAAGACAAGAAAAAGAAATTGAAGGAATAAATACAGGCAAAGAAGAAACAAAATGATCACTTTTTGCAGATATGATGGTTTATTTAGAGAACCCTATAGCACAACTTTAGCAAAATTGCAGAACATAAATCCACACAAATCATCAGCATTTCTTGTATTATTACCAACAAAATCTAGCAGGTAGAAATACAAAGATAAATTCCATTTAAAATAATTATAGACAGTATAAAATGGTAAACAGGGAGTCCACCTGCCAAGATAATAGAAACTTATATGAGCAAAATTACAAAATAGTCATTACAAAAATAAAGACAAGTGGAGAAATATTAATTTTCATTGGTATGCTGAGACAATGAGATAAAAAATGACAACACTATTTACATTAATTTACTTATTCAGTGCCATATCAATTAAACTACCAAAGGTTTATTTTATAGAGCTAGAAAAAAAAATAACGAAATTCATTTGAAAGAACAAAACGTCAAGAATATCAAGGGAATTAATTTTTAAAAGCACAAAGGAAAGGAGGCTAACATACCCTTTCTAATAGCACTGGGTAATCTCTCTTAAATTTCACCTTAGTGGAACTGGCCATCTTTCTGACTTGTTGATATAGTTTTGGATACTGATTCTTTTAATCAATGCGTTAGTTGTCCCTCCCAGATCTGTATCATCTTCAAATGTGACACACTTATCACCTATGCTTTTACATAAATCATTCACTGAAATGTTGATAAGAACAGGGTCAAGGAAAAATCCATGAGGGACTCCATTAGAGACTCTATTCAAATTGACATGAACACATTCAATCACTACCTTTGAATCTAATTAAATAGTTTGAAATCCCCCTAACTTGGGCCTTCTTAACCTGAGGTATACTGGCATCCATGGAAATATTTCAAGGGCTCCATGAACTCAGATGAGAAGCAAAAATCACATCTTTACTTCTTTATGTTTAGTTTCCTTTGTATACCTCTGCATTTTTTTTTCCTGGAGTTCAAAGCCTTCAACAGACTGCAAAATAGATTCCTGGTACAAAAAAATATTTAAAGAACCCCTGCCCTAACTAAAATGTCTTCTTTTCTAGTGTACACTTTCCTGCTTTATCCACAAGGATTGGATGAAAGTTTTGTTTAAATGCCTATGTTGTAATCTAGGAATACCTATGGCATTCTACTGTGCTTCCAGTCTAAGAAACCAGGGTATTTTAAAAGAGGGTTTACCTTTTTCTTGTCTTTTAAGATTTTTATTGCATTATGAAATACAGAATGTATGATTTTGATTACATTAAATTGAAAAGGTTTTGCCTAAACAAAGCCAATGCAACAAAGCTTAGAATGGAAGCAGAAAGCTGGGAAACAATCTTTCGAGCAAGTGTCTTGGATAAAGGCCTCATTTCTAAAATATATAGAGAACTGAGTCAATTTATAAGAATACGAGTCACAGGGGGCGGCTAGGTGGCGCAGTGAGTAGAGCGCAGGCCCTGGAGTCAGAAGGACCTGAGTTCGCAGCCAGCCTCAGACACTTAACCCACACAAACAAAAACCTAGCCGTGTGACCTTGGGCAAGTTACTTAACCCCAATTGCCCTAAAAGGGGCGGCTAGGTGGCGCAGTGAGTAAGAGCGCCGGCCTCAGAGTTGGGATGACCCGAGATCAGATCCAGCCTCGGAAAATGAGCACCCACACACAAATAATGACTAGCCGTGTAACCTTGAGCAAGTTACTTAACCCCAATTGCTTTAAAAAAAAAAAAGAAGAATACAAGTCATTCCCCAACTGATAAGCGGTCAAAGGATATGAAGAGGCAGTTTTCAGATGAAGAAATTAAAGCTATTTACAGTTATATGAAAAAATGCTCTGAATCATTATTGATTAGAGAAATGCAAATCAAAACAACTCTGAAGTACCACATCACACCTATCAGATGGACTAACATGGCAAAATAGGAAAATGATAAATGTTGGAGAAGATATCAGAAAATTGAAACACTAATGTATTGTTGGTGGAGAGCAATTTGGAAGTATGCCCAAAAGGTTATAAAACTGTGAACACCCTTTGACCCAGCAATACCACTTCTAGGGCTGTATCCCAAAGAGATTATAAAAATAGGAAAAGGACTCACATGTACAAAAATATTTATAGCAGCAATTTTTGTGGTGGCCAAGAACTGGAAATTAAGGGGATGCCCATAAACTGGGGAATGGCTGAACAAGTTGTGGTATATGAATATAACGGAATATAACTTTTCCATAAGAAATGATGAGCAGGCAGACTTCAGAAAAACCTGGAAAGACTTAGATGAACTGATGCTGAGTGAGGGGAGCAGAACCAGAACACTGTACATAGTAACAGTCACATTGTGCAATGACTAACATTCATAGACTTGGCCCTTCTCAGCAACGCAAGGATCGAAGACAACTCTAAAAGACTCATGACAGAAAATGCTGTCTACTTCCAGAGAAAGAATTAGGAAGGCTGAAGGCAGATCAAAGCACACTATTTGCTCTCTTTTTTTTCTTTTGTTTCTTCTCTCATGGTTCCTCCCGTTGGTTCTAATTCTTCTTCACAACATGACTAATGTGAAAATATGTTTAACATGAATGTTTATGTAGAGCCTGTATCAGACTGCATGCCATCTGAGAAGGAGGGGGGGGAGAAAATTTTAAACTCAAAAATTTATGGAAGTAAATGTTGAAAACTAAAAATAAATTAATTTTAAAACTTTTATTGGTATCATTTAAAATTTTTTTATTATATTAGATTTGAGTCTGTACTCTAACCTGGTAAGATCTTTCTGGATCTTGATTCTGTTGCCTGTATCACTCCCAGGTTTGCATAATGCATAAAGGAGATAACCCATGCTATTTATGCCTCATTATTCATGTCATAAATCAAAAAATGTTGAGGAGAAAAGAACCTAAGACATATTTCCTGGGGTACATCTTCACTATTAACATCACTTCAGGTTTACTTTAGTACTTAACTGAAAGTAACCCCATCAATGTGGATATTCACCCCAGGAGCAATGACTATAATCTATGTCTTTTCATCCTATGTGACCCTTTACCACGCTCTCTCATAAAATCTCTGCAGGGGTTTCCTTAACATCTTAGAGATAAATCTCTATATTTAGATCACTGGATCTAAACCTGTTTATTGAGTATGGATAGTTATGGAATACATGTACAGTCTATTGTTTGTTCTTCAGTACTGATACATAATCAACTGGCTCACTTTTTTGGTTATACATCTTTCTGCTGATGCCCTTTATACTGCTTCTCTTGAATGATTTTTTTTTTGGTCTGGGCAATAAACTGCTTCTCAGTATCAAGTACTATACTAATAAGAATGTCTAAGTACAGAAAGGGTCTTCATCAGTAGAATGCTTGCTTTAGGAAGAATTCTTCATGGTTCATGGCAACTCATAAAACAAACAAAAACAAAATGGCTCTATGATGACAGACTGATTCATCATTACTTGGATCTGATCATTCAGCCAGTTCCAAAGCCTTTTAACTATATGCTGTCCTTCAGCCCACATTTTCTATCTTGTCTGAAGATATTATGAGACTATCAAATCCTTAGCTGAAATCCAAGTATACAAACATATACCTCTATATTAATATTTAATAATGGTATTCTTTTGATCAATTTAGTAACTATATCAAAAAAGAAAGTCTGGTTTAAAATCTTTCTCTGTGGTATTTTTAATTAATATGAAGTATAGTATAATGGAAACAGAGATGGCCTAAGGGGCAGGAAAAAATGGTTCAAGTCCCAACTCTGATATATACTGAATGTGTGCCCTTGGCAAGGGCCAACCCTGGCCAACTCTGAAATTACATGATTATGTGAAGGTGTGTTCCTTTAGCTTCCTAAATTATGAGAGGATGTTGGATTAAAATTTTTTTAAAGCTTCAAGAATTTTACTACAAGAACTTTGGTCAGGGAGGCTAGATGGCACAGTGAAGAGAGCACTGGCCCTAGAGTCAGGAGGACCTGAGTTCAAATCCAGCCTCAGACACAACACAAAAAACTAGCCATGTGACCTTGGGCAATTCACTTAACCCCAATTGCCCTCCAAAAAACAAAATATAAAACAAAAAATAAAACACTTTTATTACCAGACTTTTACCTTATAAAAACATGGCAACTTTTATAGCTGGCCTCATAGTATATCAGAGTAAGGCAGAACTTTTTAAAAAGTACATATAAAGTACTTTTTAAAAGTACATTTCTACAACAACTATCTTTTTTCTTCTTCAGGTCTTTGACCTTCATATATGAAGATGAAGTAGGGAGTTGTTTTTCTTAGACCATAAGGGCAATGCCTTTTTTCTTAGCCCTTTGTAGTCACTATCCTTTCCCCATACCAATATCTGTGCCTGGTTAGGTAGCCAAAAGGGAAAGGAACAGAAGGGAGTAAACAATTATGAAGAGTCTAGTGTGCTCGAGGCACTGTGTAAGGATATATCTCATTCTTTATGTCTCATTCAATCCTCACAACAACCCTGTGAGGTAGGTGCTATATTCCCATTTTAAATTTTAAATAAACTGAGACAGACAGAGCTTAAGCAACTTGCCCAGGGTCACACAGCTAAGTGTCTGAAGTCAGACTTGAACCCAGGTGTTCCTGATTCTAGGCCAAAAGATAATTAGCTCAAACAAGCATTGGTTCAGGTCTGCCAAAAGGAAGAAAATGTGAGTAGTTTGTGAAATGTTCTAGTATACTTGATTTTTCTTAAAGAAACCTTTAGTAAAAATTAGTACATTTTTAAAGAAGTAAAAACTAGAATTAACTCCTAATTATTCTAAGAAATATTAAGTAAATAGCCTGGAAAATCTTTTCATGTAGGAAATAAAACTTGTTTATTTAACTCCTTTATTATCAACTTTTACCCATAACAAAGCAGGCAATGTCTTTAAAAAAAAAAAACAAAAACTAATCCAGTTCAAGGAACCAAGAAACAATCAATAACTATGATACAGGAAATACAAAAAAGCTAATATGATTTTAGGCTGCATTTAGAGAGGCAAGTGTTCAAAACTATGAAGGTGATAGTTATTATAGCAGGAGTCTATCCTGGTTAGACCACATAAAGAGAATTTTGTTCTTTTCTGGAAGGCACAGTTTAGGAAAGATTGATAAAATGAAGAGAGTCCAAAGGAGGGCAAGCAGGATGGTTAAAAGTCCATGCCATATCTAGATTCATTGAAGGAACTGGTAATATTTAGTCTATAGAAAATAGAGGGTATACTGGTGGCTGTCTCTAATTACTTGAAGGGATATCATGTGAAAGAAGTATTATCCCTATTTGGCCTAACTTTGGGGGTGAAAATTTAGGCCTGACATTAGGAGAAACTGCCTAGCAATTATAGTTATCAAAAAAAAAAACAAAAACCTGCTTCAAGACTCAGTGGGTTACTATTCAGAGGACATCTTTAAGCCAAAGGCTGAACTGACAGACACTTGTCAAGGATGCTATTGAGGTAATTTTTTTTTTCAAATTTTTTTTGGAGGGAGGAAGGCAATTGGAGTTAAGTGACCTGCCCAACGTCACACAGCTAGTTAAGAGTCAAGTGTCTGAGGTCGGTTTGAACTTAGGTCCTTCTGACTTCAGGGTCACTGCTCTATTCACTGTGCCACCTAGCTGTCCCTATTGAGGTAATTCTTGCACAGAAGGAAGTTGAGAAGTAAACAAATGAATAAAAAAAAATGAGTAAATGCTTATTTTGGGCTTACTCTGTGCCAGGCAAGGTGCTAAGTGCTGTGGATACAAAGATGAGCAAAAATAGTCCCCACCCTCAAAAAGTTCAAACACTAATGAGGGAGCCAATATATAAAGGGCTGGAAATATGAAATATGTGTGTGTGTGTGTGTGTGTGTGTGTGTGTGTATGTATGTGTATACATTCAAATATCAATGATTAAGTGGTAGTCCAAGAAAAGCTACCAGAAGGGGAGATTTGAGTTGGGACATCAGGGAAACCAGTTCCTTCCAATTCTGATTCTTGTGGTTCTGATATTACCACTTTTTGTATTTCTTATAATTCAAAAATCATTCCATAAAACAATAAACACTTACAGAAGGACCTGAGTTCGGATCCAGGCTCCGACACTTAACACACACACACAAAACCAAAAACCTAGCCGTGTGACCTTGGGCAAGTTACTTAACCCCAATTGCCCTCCAAAAAGCAAAAAACAAAAAAAACCCAATAAACACTTAGAACAACAGTTCTTTCTTCTATGTTCTACTGATATTCAATTGGATCCATGTGGTCACAGAATTACATACTTAAGAACATGAAAGAAACTTAAAGGTCATCTAGTTCAATCTCTTTTATTTTATGGATTATGAAGGCGAAACCCAGAGAGCTAAAGATTCTCAAAGTTTACACACAGTAAGTAGCAGAGCTGATATCTGAATTTTGGACTCCAAATTCAGCACTCTTTCAAATGTACTATGCTACTTCATTCAAATAATGGCTAACCATAACTAGCGTAATTTTACCTGTTTATTAAAAGAATTCATCTCTCATGACTATAAACTTAAGAAGCTTATCATAGAAAGTCTACTTGAAAAATCTTTTTTTCCTAATTCAATAACTATTTGTTAAGCCCTTAATCTGTGCAAAATTCAGGTAAAACCATCCCTTATCCTTACAGAGTTCCTAGCCTAAAAGGAAGAGTGTATTTCAGGGTAAAAAACAAAAACAAACTAACTAGGCAACTGGATGCCTGAAAAATGATACAAAGGGATATGCACAGTTTTATAGCCCTTTAAAGCAAAGTTCCAAATTACTCTCCAGAATGACTGAATTGGTTCACAACTCCACCAATAAGGTACCATGACATTTTTAACCAAATTTCTCATTTCACTGATGTAGGATATTCTTGAGCAAATATCCTCTACCACTGGGGATCAACAATTCTGCAACTTACTCTTCTGTAAATTTGACTGAGAGCATGAAGAGTTTAAATGACATCCTCAGGATCACAAAGACAGTATGTGTTAGGGGCAGGATTTGAATTCAGGTCTTCTCAACTTTGAGACAGTTCTTTCTGCACTATGTGTGCTGCCTC
Source organism: Gymnobelideus leadbeateri (assembly GCA_011680675.1). Lineage (NCBI taxonomy): Eukaryota > Metazoa > Chordata > Mammalia > Diprotodontia > Petauridae > Gymnobelideus > Gymnobelideus leadbeateri. The sequence goes on from WOXC01005317.1 coordinate 198,838, forward strand.
TGAAAAGTCTAAAGCTAAAAGAAACCTTAGAGATTATATATTCCAAACTCATTTTACAGATGAGAAAATGATGACCCAGTTAGGCCACATGATATACTGAAACAAATACTCAACCTACAGTCTCCTAGAGCATGACAAATAGGCCCCTGCAAGTTATCTCCGTGATAGCACTGGCAGTATGATACTGGGCAAATCCCTTCATTTGTCTCTGCTTCAGTTTACTCACTGTGAAAATGGAATTCTGCTACTTGTATTATCTACCCTTAAAGACTGCTGGAATAAAGGGCATCAACAAACATTTATTAAGCACTTACTTTGTGCCAGGCACTAGGTATATAAAGACAAAAATATTAAACAATTCTGATCTCAAGAGCTTATATTTTATTAGGAGAAACAAAAGAAACATACATACATATAAAGATAAAATAAATACAAGTTAATTAGGGAGAGTAAGCATGGGAATGAGGAGAGGTAAAGAAAGGTTTTCAACACAGGGTGCTGCTTGAACTGAATACTGAAAGGAAGAGAGGGATTTTATGACATGTGGGTAAGGAGAAAGTTCATTTCCAGGCTTTCAGATTAGCCAGTGAGAAGGCACAATGATGGGAGATGGAATGTCCTGGACGAGTAACAGAAAGTTAGACAATATAGATGGACTATACAGGGTGAAAAAGGGAATAACGTTAAGTCTCTTAAAAGAGATTGTGGGAGGGGGACAGCTAGGAGGCACAATGGAAAGAGCACCAGCCCTGGAGTCAAGAGGACCTGAGCTCATATTTGGCCTCAGACACTTACTAGCTATGTGACCCTGGGCAGGTCACTTAACCCCAACTGCCCCCACCCCCAAAAAAGAGATTGAAATCTGATTCTTAATGGCTCTAAAAGACAAAAGAGCTTATATTTTAATACAGAGGCAAAAGTGAACCACTAGAGTTTACTGAGTTTCAGAGTTACATGGTCAGACAATCTATTGCTTCAGGACAATTACTTTTGCAATTATGTGGCTGATGAATAAACTTAAGGCAAGGAGATCAATTAGGGGTACATTGAAATAGTACAGGCAAGAGGTTTTATCACCTTGACCTAAGGTAGTGGCTGTGTTAATAGAGAGGTCAGATGAGAGAAACATCCAGGAGTAGAAGTAACAAAATGTAGCAACTATTTGGATATGTGGGGTTCAGGGAGAATAAAAAGTCAAAGATAACTCCAAGGTTACAAACCTGGGAGACTGGAAGAATAGTGCCTTAGACAGAAACAGGTAAGTATGGAAGAAGGGTAGGTTTGGAGAAAAAGATAGTTCTGTTTTGGCTATGTGCAACTTAAAATTTCTTTGAGATGTTCACTTTAAAATGTCCAATAGACAATGATGAAGAACTGATGCTCACAGGAAAGACTTAACACTGGAGATAGAGAGATCTGGTAGTCATCTGCATAGAGATAATTAAACCTATAGGAGTTTACAAAGTTACCCAACAAGAGTATAAAGAAAAAAGATAAAGAAGCCTATGACAGAGCCCTGGGGAAATCCCATAATTATATGATATGAATGATGAGCAAATTAAAAATTGCTTTTTTCATTTTTGTCACCTTGTCAATTTGTGAGGTCACCCAGTTGGTCTGAATGGATGATAGATCAAGCTCTTTTGACTGGTTACGGATTTCAGCCAGAAGGCCCCCAAACATTCTAGGGCTTGATGAAACCAGCACAACTTCATCTACAAAGAGGAGAATCTGAAGAACCTCACCAAGCATATGACTTCATCAACTTGAAATATGTGCCAGACCACCTCCATAAAAGTGATGAATATCTACATTAAACTTATTTATCTGTTTTATTGCTTGCCTAATATAATTTGGACATACCCATGGGAGAAATAACCTTTTTACTCAACTAAAGTATATTATGTAGATAGAATTAATAAAAATTCAAAATTCCCACCCTTTAATCGATTTCACTTTACACTACCTTTGACTCTAGAATCTTTTCCCTAAAACTCTAAAAACCTCACAATTTCTCTTCTCTTTCCCCAGCTAACACCCTGCTTCAGGTTCTCAAAACCTCAATTTTCTATTGAAAGACTAACCACCTAGTTCTTCCTGCTCTAATTCACTCTTTAAACAACTTATAGAATACCCTTCCTCAAAAGACCATTTTTGTAACATAATTCATCCCAAGAACATCCATAATAACTTCCTATTGTGACTACTAAATTCAATATTTATTAAGCAGCTACAACTGGCAAGGACAGGTCAGTGTTATTCTTAGTAATATGCTATATGCTAAATTAATCTTAACAATGAGGACCTTTTACTAATATCAATTCTCAATATTTTACCACTATACTGATAGGCAGGTCAATCTAGTAAGCAGGCAACAAGCAACAAACATTAGGTACTTATGTGCCAGGCACTGGGGATACAAATGTATAAACAGAAATAATCCCTGTTCTCAAGGAGCCCATCTTCTATCCTTGCTGTTCCTTACATAGGGGACTGTTCTTGCAAATTACTGTTGAAGGACAGTTTTCTCTGTAATTAAGTGTAGTTTCATTTGAAAGACACTGGAATTTCTTTATTCCTTTTCTAATCAAGGTACTTACTAATTAAAGAATTTTAAATCAGTATTCCCTCTAATTAATGCTTTGAGTGAATGATGCTACATGAGCATAAAACTATTAAGGTTTTGAGTACATGATCAAATAAAAGCTATACAATCAATAAGGAGAGGAATTACAGACAAAGACTAAACTTGTGATTTTACTGGTATTAGAAATCTCCCAGGTGAGGAATTTTCTTTTACCAAAATGGACTGGCATATTCTCAATAACTCAAGAGTCACAGGGAGTTACCTAGCCTGGAGCACAGTACTGTCAGGTAACATGACTTGACAAGGTCACATAGCTAGGTGTTGTCATAAGTCAGCCTCCAATCCATGTCAATGAGTTCAAATATAAACTTAGACATGTATTAGCTGTGTAGTCATGGTCAAGTCACTTAACTTGTTTGCTTCAGTTTCCTCAGCTTTAAAATGGGGATAAGCACTTCTCTTCCAAGATTGTAAGGATCAACCGAGATAATATTTGTATTATCACTTAACACAGTGCATAGCACATTATTATTATTATATAAATGCTAGCTATTGCTATTATTATTATTATTTGTTGTGGGTAGTGAAAGAGAGGGAATAATTAAAGACTTCATGGGGGAAAGAAGAAAGCCTTTGAGGAAGATAGTCAAAAGTTTGAGATAAGTAAGAAGTGAATTTCAGACATGAGGGATGGCTTGTGTGAATCAATCAATAAATATTTATTTAGCAGTGAGACAGTTCAATGAGCCCTTAGGGAGCTTACCTTCTTTGGGATGGGTTCAGGAGGATACAAATATTAACTAAATTAATTAAATTAAATTAAGTAAATACAGGACTTGTATAAAATAAATACATAGTCATGAAGATTGGGATCAACAACTGGGAGACAGAAGGAAAAACCTTTTAAAGGATGATAGTGCTTGAGTTTTTTGAATCAAGGGTTACAAGAAGGTGGGGGGGAGGAGCCAAGATGGTGGAGTAGAAGCAGCCTTCAGGAGCCCCAGCACCCACAGAACAACACAGAGAAGCTAACCTCCCACTGAGGACAGCCCAGCAGCCCTGCAGGAAGAACCAGCGTGGCGGTCTGGGAGCCAGCAGCCCGCAGAGCAAAGAGAGCCGAGCACAGCCGGTTTTAGCACCAGGGCGGCAGGGCCAGCAGCCGGCTAGAGGGACCCCAGAACACCAGCAGCTGTGGCGATTCCAGAACTATCCGCACAGATATATATGCCTAGGACAAAATGAGAGGTTAGTGCCCTATGGACTTTGGGACCAGTATTTGGGGAACACATCAGCCTCCTCCCCTGGGGCTAGAAGCCCCTGAGGAGACGCCATTTTGTAGTTTTCAGTGGCAGCTCCAGCTCCTGGCCTGTGAACTGTAGGGAGACCCAGCGATCAGTCTTGGGGAGTAATCACTCTTGCTTTAACCTCCCTGGATCCGGATTGTGATCTGGGGTAGAGGTCATGAGGTGGGTATCCAGCTTGCCAGAAATGGAAGTTGTCCCCCCACACGTTCGGGGCGAAAGTTCCTGTCTGGTGGCAGAGTCCTACTGTGGCAACAAGCCCAAAAGTCAAGTAATTAAGTGACAACATGCCAAGGCAAAAGAAACAAATTAAACAGAAAAATGCAACATTAGACTCCTATTTTGGGGGCAAAGAGGATCAAAGCATGGAACAGGAGGAGGACTGTGAGGTCAGAAATCCTGCACCAAAAGCCCCAAATGAAAATACAAGCTGGCTACAAGCCATAGAGGACCTTAAAAAGGACTTTAAAAATAAAATAAGAGAAGTGGAGGAAAAATTGGGAAGAGAAATAAGAAGGATGCAGGAAAAGTATGAAATGAGGGTCAACAGCCTGACTGAGGAAAACAACACCTTAAAAAATAGACTAACTCAAATGGCAAAGGAGGCCCAAAAGGGCAATGAGGAGAAGAATGCCTTAAAAAGCCGAATTTGCCAAATGGAAAAAGAATCTCAAAAGCTCACTGAGGAGATTCATTCCTTCAGAGTTAGACTGCAGGAAATGGAATCCAATGACTTTATGAGAAATCAAGATGCTGTTAAGCAGATCCAAACAAATGAAAGATTAGAAGGCAATGTGAAATATCTCATGGGAAAAACCACTGACCTGGAAAATAGATCCAGGAGAGACAATTTATAAATTATTGGACTACCTGAAAGCCATGATCAAAGAAAGAACCTAGAAATCACCCTTCAAGAAATTCTCAAGGAAAATTGCCCTGATGTTTTAGATCCAGAGGGCAAAATAGAGGTTGAAAGAATCCAAAGATCACCTCCTGAAAAAGATCCCAAAAAGAAAACTCCCAGGAATATTATAGCCAGGTTCCAGAATCCCCAGATCAAGGAGAAAATACTACAAGCAGCCAGGAAGAAACAATTTCAATATTGTGGAAACACAATCAGAATAGCACAGGACCTGGCAGCTTCTACACTGAGGGATCGAGGGCATGGAATATGATATTCCAGAGGGCAAAAGAGCTGGGACTGAACCCAAGGGTCACCTACCCAGCAAAACTGAGTATTTTGTTTCAGGGGAAAATACGGTCATTCAGTGGAATAGAGGACTTTCAAGCATTCTTGAGGAAAAAACCAGAGTTGAATAGAAAATTTGACATCCAGACACAAGAAGGAAGAGATGCCTGAGAAGGTAATCAGGGAAAAGAAATCAAAAGGAACTTATCAAAGTTGGACTATTTACATTCCTACATGGAAAAATAGTAACAGTGACTGATGAAACCTCTCTCAGTATGAAAATAATGGAAGAAGGGTGTATGGTCATTTGAATACATATGTGAATGTGTGTATATATGTTTACAGTTATACATGGATAGAGGGCATAGGTTGAATTTGTTGGGAAGGGAGGATACTAAAGGGGTGAAATTACGAGGTGAGAGAGGAAAGTGGCAAGAGGAGATGGGGAGAGACAGGCTTGGGTAAACTATCTCATGTGGAAGAAGCAAGGGGAAGAATAGGAAGGCAAAAAGGCAAAACCACATTCTCATTGAATTTGGTTCAGGGAGAGAATGACATACATACTAAGTGGGATATCTCAATCTGCAGCAGAATAGGGGGAAAGGGGATGAGAGGAGGGATGATGGATGGGAGGGCATTCTTGGGCGGAGGAGAGGTTGGAAGTACCCAATTTCGAAGAGGGACAGGATCAAGTAGGGAATGGATCAGGTCGGGGGTGGGATAGGTGGGAGGGAATTATAAGCAACCTTGTACAATATATCTACTATGGTAATGTTTTGCATAGCTTGACATGTACAACATATACTGAATTACTTATCTTCCCAGAGGGAATGGGTGACAAGGGAGGAAGGGAATGGATCTGAAATTTGAGGTCTTAAAATGAAATGTTTCAAATATAAAAAAAAGAAATGCTAATAAAGAGTGTTTAATAAAAAAAGAAATGGTCAAAGGATATGAACACATAGTTTTCAAAGGAAAAAAATTCAAACTATCAACAAGCATATGAAAAAATGCTCCAAAACACAAACAGCTAGAAAAATGAAAATTAAAACAATTCTGAGATTGCTCTACCTCACACTCATTAGATTGGCAAAAGTGACAAAAATGGAAAATGACAATTGTTACAGAGGCTTCAGGACAACAGGGATATTAATGAACTGCTGGTAAATAAATGAATTGGTCTACTATTCTGGGAAGCTATTTAGAACTATGCCTCCAGAACTACCAAACTATTAGACCTAGTGATACACTACTAAACAAATATCATGCCCCTCCCCCCCAAAAAAAATCAAAAAAAGAGGAAAAGGACCTGCTATAGAAAAATACACATAGCATTTCTTTTTGCAGTAGTAAAGAACTGGAAACTAAGTGGATCCTCATCAAATTATGGTATATGAGTATAACTGAACAAGTTTGTGCTCTAAGAAATGAAGAAAAGGGAAAGGTTCAGCAAAACCTAGAAAGACTTGAATAAACTGATACAGAATCAAGTTAGCAGAATCAGGAGAACAACTTTTACAATATTTTGAAGTCAACTTTGAATAAATTAAGAATTCTAATCAACTGGGGGGAAGGAATGGAATAAGCATTTATATAGCACCTACAATGTATCAGGAGCTATGCTAACAACCATTTTACAAATATTAACTTATTTAATCAACACAATGACCAATTAAGATTCCAAGGGCCCAATGATGAGGAATGCTACTCACCTCCTAAACAAAAGGCTGATAAACTCAAGATGCTGAATGAAATGTGCCCATGATCAATGCAGAAATTTTTTTTTATTTAAATGTTTGTTTAAAAAAAGGTTTTTGTTTTCCCAATAAGGGTGGATGGGAGAGAAAACTTGTTAAATTAAAACAATTAAAAATTTTTTTTAAGTTAGGCTGGCACTAGATTGTGAAGATCTTTGAATGCTGAGCAGTTAATATTTATATTATCCTAAAGGTAACGAGGAGCCACTAAATTTGGTAGGTTTATGGGGAGAATGGATTTGAGAGAGATTAACTAGGAGTCTACTGAAATATTCCAGATAAGAAGTGTTAAGAGTCTGACCTTAATCAGTCATGCCATGAGTAGAGAGAAGCATCAGGTGAGAGAAAAACTGAAAAAGATTTAGCAACTCACTGGCTATCCAAGGAGAGTGAAAGCTAAAAAGCTGAGGATGACTCCTAGGTTACAAACCTAGGTGCCTATTAGGAACAATAGTGAATTCCATTGAACTAGGAAGGTTAGGGTGAGGGGTAAGATTAGGAACAAAGTTAATGAGTTCCATTTTGGATGTGATGAGTTTGAGATGCCTATGGGTCATCCAAGTAGAGATGTCTCACAATTAATTGCAGAGGCAAAACTGGGGCTCAGGATAGAGATGAGGATTGGATATGTAGATATGGGAGCCATCTGCATAAACAGAAGCAGGAAATAATACACTTGAGTTTGAGGGACAGCTACGGATCCAGTTAAGCTACAGCATAGAAAGATGAAAAAAGAACAGTGTGAAATAAGGCTGGAAAGTTAGTCTGGAGTCAAATTGTAAGAGGCTTCAAAGGAGTTTATATTTTATTTTAAAAGCAATGGGATAGACCAATGCCCTAGGAAGAAAGAAATAAGAGGCTAATTATAATAGCCTATTGAATGCTGATGAAAAGTAGAACCATGAGCAGTGGCAATGTGTGTGAAGACAAGGTAACATGTTAGTGATGTTGTGCAAGTAAAATCATCAGGACTTGACAACTGACTGGACCTGATCCATGAGGGAGAGGAGAGAGTCAAAGGTGATTCCAAGGCTATGAACTTAGGGTGATTAGGATGGTGGTCCCATTCCAAAAACTGTGAAGTTTGGTAAAGGGACAGGGAAGATGATGACTTAAATTTTAGACATACTAAGTGAGATGTCAGTCAGACAGATAGATGGAGATACAGAAGTAGAGTTGGAGACAGTAGCCTGTCAAGTATTTATTAAACAACTACTATGCTCCAGGTCCTGTACATAAGGGAATACAAAGAAGATACAAGGAAAGGGAAAAAGTCCTTGACCTCAGGGAGCTCATAATCTAATAGGGGAGACAACATGTAAACTATTATGTAAAACAAGCTATATAAAGGATAAATAGGAAATAATCAACAGAGGAAAGGCACTAGAATTAAGAAAGATTGGGAAGAGCTCCCTGTAGAAGAACATGAGAACTTGACATATATATATTTTGGAGTCATCTACATGGAAATGACAACTAAACACAAAAGAGTGGATGAGATCACAATGGGAAGGAGCATATAAGCCTATGGACTGAGCACTTTGAGAAAACCTATTTACATAGGGGATGGGAGACAAATAATGATTCAGCACAGATCAATCAGGGAAGCAACTAATAACCAAGGAAAGGAAGGGTTTCAGGGAGACAGAGATGGTTAAACACCAAAAGCTGTAGAATAGTCTAAATTTCATTCCAATAGTCATGGTGTCCCATAACCAAGCATCCCTGCACTTCCTTCAATGCTCTCCTGACCTCACCATAATTACCACCTGAATGATCCTTAAATAGTACATACTGTCAGCTGTTATCTGCTCCTAGATCAAGTGTGCTAAATGAAAGAAAGCTAGAAACTGAGGAACCTGGCCTGAGATGATGGATCATCCATCCAACCTGAATAACTAGCCTGCATGGAAAGTAAGCACATGATTACCAAGTTGAAGGTGAGGTACGGGAAGACACATGCCCAAAGTATTAGCAAGTTAGAGCAAAATGGCTCTTAAGTACAGGCATCTAAGACTCTCAGAACAGAGGGAGGGGCCCTAACATGTCCAGACAGAGAAAATAAAGAAAGGTAGGTGGCCAAGAGAAAACTCAAAAGGAAGAAGTTATATTTATTCAACAGCTGGTAACAAGTCTTGGGGACTGGAAAAATCTGTGATAACATTAAAGGTTCCTTTACTCCCGAGTACCTATAGAAATATATTTCTAGTAGCTTTGCAACTTGTCCTTCCCATGGAAAACAGGGGGCGAATGTCTAGTGGAAATCAGAATAGTCTAGAGATACTATGATTTTATTGGATTAGGGAGAGTCCTCTTCCTTAAATTACCTCCCCAAGTGACTACTGATATAGGAAAATCCTTTTGATGAAAAATAAAGCTTTTCAACCAAATATCTAGTAAAGGTAACAGACATTAAGGCATTCACATTACTCAGCTCAGTTTACTAACAAGGATAATTATGTAATTATCAATCAATAACCACTCATTAGGCTCCTATTATATGCCAGGCATCATGTATAGATACATTAAAAATAAAACAGTCCCTGACTTCAAAGAACTTATGTTATTACACAGGGGGAAGCAATATGTAGGTAAATAAACAAATATATAAAATTTTAAAAATGAAAGAGAGGCACTATCAAATGGCGAGAAAGGTAAGAGGTCTTGTGTAGAAGATAACACCTTATCTGGGCTTTGAAAGAAATTAGGGATTTAAAGACTCAGAAGTGACAAAGGAATGCCAGATGCTGGGCATCCTGTGAAAACCTGGAGATGGGAGAGTAAGAAAACTAATTCGCCTAGATGTCAAAGTACAAGAAGGGAAGTAACACATAAAGCCAAGGAATATACTTCAAAACCTGGTTATGATGGGCTTTAACAGTCAACTAGGGGAGTATGTATTTGATCCTAGAAGTTGTTGTGTTTGTCCTTCATTTTCGAAGAGGACCATGACATCAGGGAGATGAAGACATGACTTGCAGTTGACACTGATTTGAGTGAGGGAAGGCTGTGCAAGGTCACCAGCCTCATTTTCTCCTCCAGAGCAATCTGGATCCAGAGACCAGATATTCATCAGGAGGACTAGAGATGACTCAGGATATAATGGGAGACCCTGGCCCTTTTAAGCTAAGGCCTTTTTCAGACACTTCCCTCAGAGAGAGATAACAGCTCATTCAATGAATAAGAAATGAGTGAAGGGATGACCCCTTTAATTAGAAAAAAAGAAAAAAAAATCAAGCTAGGAGGGGAAGACCCTCAGGGTTGCTGTTCCAAAGAGAAACAGTTACCATTCATATGCACTCTAAACCAGCTTGGGCAGGGAACCAGAGGAAACCACTAGAGTTTACTGAGTGGAGGAAATGACTTGGTCAGACATCAGTTTTAGGAATATGACTCTGGCAATTGTGTGGAAGACAGGAGAAGAAAGAAACTTGAAGCAAGGAGAACAATTAGGAGGTTATTACAATAGTTAAAAGCAGAATCATTTGAGTGGAAAGAAGGGGACATATGTTGTGGAGATAGAAGAAACTATAAAAGAGGAGGGTGGTCATTGAGTCTATCATTCCACCCTACTTAAACTAATAAGATTCTACATCCTGGTATCTTTATAAGGTGAAAAAAATCTCAACTCAAAAGCATTACCCTAATGTATTTCTGTGAGTTTTTTTATAAAACAAGCCAATTTGGAACTTAATTTAATTTTCGTGTACAGCAATTTAGAGTGGAGAGCAGTGTTCCAGTCAAGTCCGGGAGAAGGAATTACTGGGGGGGGGGGGGGCGTGCAGGAGGGAAGGAGTAGAGTCTCTGTCTCTCCAACCATTGCCCCCCACCAACTTTGTGAATTTTGGAGGGTCAGATAATTTGAACTTCTCATTGGCATTTTGATGGCATCCCCGGGGACAGTAGCAACTGGAGGTAGTGTCTGCATTGGGAGAGGACAAACTAAATACACAGCTATCCTGAAGCTCCAGGACCCTACAAAGGAGCCCACCAGGAAGCTACTTCATGACTAACACATCATCTCAGGTACTCCAGCAAAAGGACTTCCAGGAGCTGTAACTTAACTCTTCTTACCACAAGTGCTCTAATCTAGAACCCAATTTCTCTGGGATTCTGTATATTCTTGAGAAAGCTCATACTACAGACTTTTGAGGGGATGCATTATAGCACTGGTTCTTACTATACTATCCTCAGTCAGTCAATAAAGCATTTATTAAACACCTAATAAAATACGCCTTTCAAAAAACTAGTTAAGTCTGGCTAGGTAATTGATATCAACAGATAATCAAAAGGAGAAGGTGAGGGATTCTACCTGTAGGATTAGAAAACCACCCCTTCGATCCTCAAGGACCCTCAGAACTCTGATGGGAGAAGTAACCATACTCTGGGGACCTATCCAGCCAGGGAAAATGGCAGGTGGGAAAGTAGTTTCAGAGAAAGGTGTTACATGGTAAAATTTGGCAACTGATTGAATATGTGGGATGAATGACAGTAAGAAGCTGAAGATGATTCTGAGGTTATAAACCTGGGTAACCTTGGCAGGGATGATAATTAAATCCAAAATAGCTGATAAGGTCACCAAGTGAGAGACTATAGTGAGACAAAGGAGGAGAGCTCCCAGCCTTAGAGTGGCACAGAGACAGGAGATAGAAAATATGTATGATGATTCAGCAAAGGAGAGTGAGAGGAAAAGACAAGCAGAAGGAGAACCAAGAGAGAATGATGTCATGAAATACCAGAGAAGAGAAAATATCCAGCAAGAGAGGACTTTGGAAGGAACTGTGTCAGTTGAATGATGAGGTGAGAAACCAGCATGCAAATAAATGGTTGAGAAGTAAAGCAGAGGAGAGGAAGTAGAGACAACACACAGTAGAGCTTTTCCTAGGAATTTGGTTATAAAAGGAAGAAGAGATACAGGACCACAGCATGAAAAATATATGGCAGTATTTTATAAGGTCCAAGGTCTCACCTCACAAGGGTAAAACAGACTACCAGAGAAGGGAGGACAAAGGTCAAGGAAAGTATGAAAGGAGGAAACCAGAGACTTCACAGTTTCGATAAGAGCCAATTCTGTTTACTTTCAAATGTGTGAGAGCAAACAGAAAGGGCTGTGTTCAGCTGTAACTTGGTGTTAGCATTTATAAGTGTCTATAAAAAAAGAAACCTATGTAACAATGATAATGAATTTCTCATGACAGAAGAATCATATGTGATTGCCTCAAGAAAAAATGTCAATGGGTTGGAATAATTTTAATTAAAAATAACAAAAAAATGCCTTTTACTTGAGAATATTATTCTCATTTCCATTTACTTGAAAAGCAGTTTTAACTATTTAGACAGGATATTTCCATTCCATTTACATGAAATATACCATAAACATTTATACATAAATATATATTTAATGCTTTTCTAACACCTCACTGAGGGAGGTAGTACAAATATTATAATCCCTATTTTATAGATAAGGAAACTGAGGCACAGAATGGTTAAAAGACTTGATATTTAGCTTGTATAAAATTATTAAGTGCACACGTCTGGATTTGAACACTGTATGCCTTGATTACAATGTTCCACTAGAAACATTTAATCCTACTATTAGTATAACTTAATTTTTAATAGAATGGTGGCATGGCTAAGGGCCACAACATTATAGAGCAGGAACTATGGGACACAACATTACAGAGACAGGATCTATGCCTCTAATATTCTTGAAGCTGCCTGCCTTAATGCAAAGAACTTTGGATTTGGAATAGGAGCATCTGATTCAAATAGTGGCAATGCCTTTATCTATTAAAACATTATTCCTATTCATAATACCTAATCACTCAATATTTCTCATCCCTATGAATTGCTAAACCTAGAGATTAGAAATAAAATCTCACTCTATTGCCATGTTTGAGTGCTTTCAGAAATGAGTGACAAAATACCATATTTTAAACTCTTCCCTAGCAAAAAAATTTAAAAACCCAAAACACATATTTACAAAAGTATCTTTAAAATTCTACAAAATAAGCTACTCACCTCACTTACTTTAAGAATACTTCCGAGAAATCCACAAAGTACCTCAATTCTCTTCCACGAATTCTCATTTAAAAAATAGAGAAATAAAAACAGTACCTAGGAAAGTACTAAGATTGTACCCATGTTGTGAGTTGATAATTTACCAATTAGAAGTTATGTTCAATAAACAGCAAGTATCTTAACAGCAAATCAGTAAATAATAAAAGTTTGTAGAAAATACAAATACATTTTCCTGGAAAAAGAGTGTTCTACCTCACTCTAGGCCAGGGAAACTTCACACAAGAAAGCCTGGAGCAGCGAACAGTGCTAGCACTGGAGTCAGGGAGACAAGGATTAAAATCTGGCCTTTTATGCAAACCAGCTGTGTGACCACTGACAAGTCACTAAAATTCTAAAGTACCTAAGTCAATTCAGACTATAAACACAAATGTTTTGTCAATTTGCATTAATGGTATGGCAGAAGTTTCCACATCAGGAGCATATAGTATGAAAACTCCCTCCACTAATGAAATCAGGTATGGACTGTCAATTTTCTTCCTTCCACCCCCAAAGTTTTCCATAGAGACAAATCTTATTCAGAAGACTGAAAACATATATTCTAATAACATATTATTCATATAATTTTATTCATATAATTATTAAATAACAGATTATATTATATATTATATAACATATAATTATTAAACAACATATTATAAAATAACATATTCATATAATTCATATAATATTATTCATATAATTATTCATATAATATTCATATAATTCAATATTATTCATATAATATTCAATAACATATTCAGAAGACTGAAAACATATAATCTAACCCCCTCATTTTAGAAATGAGGAAACAGATGAAGAGAGGTTAAATGACTTGCCTAAGTACACAATAGTCAAAAGCGAGCAGGGGTAGGGGCAGGCTTCTAACAGGAAGCTAAACTGAGTTAGTGAAAAACTAATTAAGATATCAAAGAACAGATAATGAAACATACCTCCCTCCTCAGGGCAAAAAGGCTAGGCACTACTAGGGCAGAATGTTATACAGGGTTTCTATTTTTTGGCTTTTTTTTTTTTTGGAGGGGGAAGGCAGGGCAATTGAGGTTAAGTGACTTGACCATGGTCATATGGCTAGTAAGTATTAAGTGCCTGAGGCTGGATTTGAACTCAGGTCCTCCTGACTCCAGGGTTGGTCCTCTATTCACTTGGACATCTAGCCACCCCTATACAGGGTTTCTTAAACTTTTTCCACTTGAGACCCCTTCAGCACTTCTTAGCCTGTGGGTTGCAACCACACAGACTAAGAAATGCAGGTAGCTGGTGTTTTTGCTATTTTTTCCCTTTATTATGAGAAAGAGTTCAAGGGTGGGGGGCTTTTAAGAATTCCAGAAATGACTGTCATATAATATAAACATAAATGGCATTACTTTTTTTTAAGAGCCTCTTTTCCATAATTATCTTTCTTCCTATCCCTTACAATCAAAAAATGCCCTGAAAATAAAATGTTCTCCAAATGCTTCCACCAGTCACCACCTATCAAACCGCTTTAGAGGAACAATAGAAGCGTAACTTTTTCAGTAATATTTTTAGAAAAAGAAAACAGTGGGATCATCTTTGTTATAGAGATCACAATCTCTTAAAATTCTTTCACTGACTTCCAAATCAAAAATAAGCTTTTCTCTTCTGATGCTATTAACTTAATATCAGAGAGGAAGCCCCATGTGAATTTCTTATTCTTTACTCCTTTACCTCATCCCCTCAGATAGTTTATAGAACAGTATAAAATTATTTTTTTTCTTACTTCCCACAATACTTATCCCTCTCCAACATCTTTGCTGCTTCTATCAAGACCACCCAAAAGACAATCTATGACGGGTTAAGTAGAGTTTTAAAGGTATGTTACTTCTTGTTCTAATTTCTCTTCTTGGAAGACCATATGTTCTTCTTAATGCCATATTTACATCATCTGATCTGTTCTCGAGATAAGCCTTTAAATAGTAATTGTTAGTTCAGACTTTAAAAGTCCAATTAGTTCTTGTGCCAACTGTTAAAGGTCTTTATTTGTATAGAATCATTAAAAAAAAAAACCTCCAGGTAGTATCTAAAATACTCTAAATGAGCATTAAAACACCACCACTTAGGAATAGAACTACTACACCCTCTTCCCTATCATTTTGTTTTTAAGCTAGTTGGCGCCAAGAAAGCCTATGTTCTGCCAGTACTGAGCTAATCTCTAGGAAAGCCTTTGCATGATGATTCAAGAAACTGGAAGATCTCCTGCACTGACCTATATGCTTAAAAAATGTATCCAAATATTTGTTGTCAACACAGTTCACAACTTATTAAAATTATTTCTCAGATTTCCCTCTTCCTCCATTAAAAAAAATAGACTATTTAAAACTGAAAATACTCAGAAAACTGCACCTCTTACACGGTGTAATGAGCCAGAAAATCCCTGAGCTCCTATAACCAATAAAAAGACTCAGGTACGTTACACCGGGGTTCTCAATTTAACCATAATATCTTGGCCAAATTACAATTCCAGTTATACAGCTTAAACATTTTCCTTATGATTTCGATGGGCTGTAATACACAACTCCCGTCTTAAACAGTTGTGCAGTGTTGTTACTAAACCAGCTGTCTGCTGCGCTTTGGGCGCTTTTCGGGTACGGCGATTTCGGTCAGCAAAACGCTTTGGGATCCTCGAGGATGAGTCACACAACATTCTCCCTCAAAATGAGATTTAAGAACGCGACAGGCAGCAAGTGTTAAGATCAAATGGACAAAAGGAAAGCAACTGAGAAGGACTGATTGCACAATGCCCATACACGTATCCGGCACTTAAAAACAAGGTGGCTGCTCGGCCGATGTTTCCCTTTCTCTCGAAAAACCCACGCAAGAAGCAGTTAATTTCCCCTTTCTTTCTTCATTCACTGCCTCCCCGCACAACTCCTCTAATTCTTCCCCTCCCCGCCACCTCATTTCGGAAGCTACACCAGGTGAATTGACAAGCTGATGCCTCCACTCCCCTCGTCCCCCCCCCCCTTCGCCCCTCGCCCAGCTGTCTACAAACCCTGGCGGGAGAGCGCGCGCGCGCCCGGGCGCCTCCCTTCACGCCTTGGCACCCACAGGCGGCGCCCTCTTTCGAGCCACAAAAACGCAGACACACTCACACGCGCGCGCACCCACACACGCGGAGGCGCGCGCCCGAGCACTCTCGCTCCCTCCCTCCCCAGCCCCCGCCATGTTACGGAAGGCAGCCGCACCGGGAAACCTCCCGAGACGGGTAGACAGGGTAGCCAGGAGGAAATCCCTCCCAGCCTAGGAGCCACCACCCCGCGGCCCCTCTCCCCCCGCCCCCTGCCCCGTCCACTTCCCCACCCACCGTCCAGGACCCTCCCAGCACCGCCCCCCACCCCTCGCGCCGGCACAGTGACAGCCACCGGGTGATCGGGCGGCTTCACTCACGAGCAGGCGGCTCAGCCCTTCGCTGTCTGTGGCTTGGAGAGGGCGTCGGGAAAAGATCGGCGGGGGGAAAAGGGAGAACCAGGCGAGTCGAGCCAGGGTGTAGTCGGGAGCAAGAGGGCTGTTAACGGTCTGCCTGTCACTGCCCTGCCCACCACCGCCTCAGTTCGGCCCCATCCCCACACCAGGGAGGGTGCGCTCAGCCCAGGGTTGGGATGGAACCGCTGCCGCGGCTGGGAAAGATGGGTGAGGAAAAGGGGGCGCGTCCTTTACCTTGTGCGGGAGAAGTAGGGGACGAGCGGCGAAGCAGGGTTGCGGGGTCTCCTCTCGGGCGCCGGGGAAATAGCTCGCAGTTGAGCTCCTCCTTCCTCCTCTGCTTCTCAGTCCCCGCCACGCCCCCCCTCCCCTTCCCCACCCCTATCCCGGTACTTGTTCCGTGTCCGAGGGTTTAATCCCGGAGCTGGAGGCTGAGCGTCTCCGCTGTCCTGGTCGCCGTCACCGCCACAACCACCACTAACACCACTGCCGGGGTCGGGTTTGAAAACATCTCCTGTCTTCGCCCGTCCCTCACCACAGCCTCCTCGCTCCCAGGATCAGCCCGGCCCCAGGATTGGCTGCGGTTCTGGCACGTGACTCACCAGCAGGCACGGGACACGCGGTGTGACAACCCCGCCTCCTAATTGCCCCGCCCCCACTCTCCCTCCCCCTCCACTACCCTCTTATCCCCTTCCCCTTCATCTGTACCGAAAATGAGAAACTAACTCTTCGCGGTGGGGCGGGAGGGGGAAGGAGAGGAGGGAGTCGGGATATACCAAGTGTAGAACCCCAGCCGGGGGTTGGGACTTTAACCCTTCCCTTTATACTTATGCTGCTCGCTGGGGAAGCAAGTGGTGCCTCCTCCGTCCACCCCAGGGTATCCCCCCGCCTTTCCTCACCCCCTCCCTCTCTCTCTCCAGCCTCCCCCTGTCATTCGACTCAAGGTGGGAGGGGGCGATCAAAGGGAGGGAGGTTGCAGCGCAGGCGCCGCTGACGCTGCGGCGCCTACGGCCTCCATTTTAGCTTTTCGTGGCGACCGTGGCTGCGGCTGCAACTGGAAACTTCTGGAAGCGGCAGCGGCGGCGAGCTTCTTTATGGGGTATACGTGTATGTTGTATTTGTAGTGGGGGTGTTGTTGTGTGCCCTAAATTCGGGTAAAATTGCTAAGTGACTATTGGGGAAGATGTGGGCTTTCTGACTTAAATTCTCGGCCTCGGGTCTGCTGGCTTCAGGCTGGGGTGGGAGGGGTGAGGTGGGGGCTGATTGCGCAGTGAGTATTTCCACACCCGGCAGTGCGCCTGCGCTGAGCTTTACAGCCAAATGAATTGGCTCAGGCTAGTGCTGAAGGACGGAGGAGGCAGCTCCTAAAGAATGGGAACCGTCGGTCTTGCTTTGGTTGTAACGTGAAAATGCGCCTGCGCCATGCCTTGGCCAATGAAAGGTGGAGAGAAGGGAGACCAGGAACCCCATTATATAGGAGCGGGTAGTCACCGAGTTGGGTGGAGTTAGAACGATTAGGATGGCATTGTAGACTGCTGTCCCCCAAAGTAACCGTTACTGATTGGGGATGGAGGATTTAAATGCACCTTTCGTAAATGCTCTCTTTGGGTCATTTAGAAGCGAGATAGGTACCACCTTCAGATTTGCCCCTGGAGGTTAAATGCGTCGAGGAAATTTGCTCTAGCAAGGCTAATAGATCGATTTGTTGGTTTGTTTTAATTGTGGGTTTAAAGCATTTCATCTGAGGTAAAGGCCTTCTACACTACTTGCCCTTCAGTGAGCACTTCATCTTGCAGCTTGTAGTGCCACTTGTGGCACTTAGCATATGCTAACCTTGCAGCTTTTTTTTCTTTTTCATATTAAGAGTTAAGTTTTTTTCCAACCAAATAAAACACCTAAGGACATGGACCCTAATTTATGCTTTGTATTCCAAATGAACATAAAGTGTCAAACTGATAAGGATGAGAATTTGTGTAGGTATGAGATTCATTACAAATATATTTGATGTAGAAAGTATTGGTTTGCAGAACTATTTTCTCATTTTCCCATGTCTTGTCTTATGCCAGTCCAAACTGCAGGATGTGTGGCACAACGCTTTAAATATAAAGGAGCACGAAGATAAAAAGAAATTCATTTAATTTTCCACACTCGGTTTTAGCATTTCCCTAAGCATCTTCATAGCAGTTTAGAGGATAAGCTTTGATGATCTAGTGGCCCAAGGGTGGGGAACCCCCGGACTCGAGGCCATGTGAGAGTCCAAATTTTACAGAACAAATCCTTTTAAGGGGATTTGTTCTGGGAAGTTTAAATTCAGGCAAAGGGCCGCACCTGAGGACCTAGAAAGCCCCATGTGAGCCACACGTATCGAGGCCAGAGGTTCCCCTGAAAATCATCTAACCCAGGTAGAGTTCAGACTGCCTAGTACATTAAGAATGAGGTACCACCACTTATAGCTTTGCAATTTACTGGTAAGTGTACAGGCTTCTTCGCCTCAATAGGTTGTAAATTTCTTAAGGGCAGGGACTTCGGTTCTGTTTCAGCTAAGTAGGTGCATAATAAATGCTTGATGAATTGGATTAAAAATCAAGATCAAAGGGAGATCATTCTTCGTAGATTTGTTTATAATTTTCAGTTATTGTGATCATAATTATTTCCACAGTAGTACACTATACAGAATTTAATGATATTTTTTTAGTTGAGCTGTAAAATTGCCAGCGTGTAAACCAAAAGTAGAAAATCGGGTTGTACATCTTACTTGACAGCCTGAAGCTTCCATCTCTTTGCTGCTGGTTTACTGTGTTGAAATAGATGTTTGTGTGTGCACCCATTCACAGAGTAGCTTTATCAACTTAAAAAAAAAATCAATTTACCTGTTCATACTTTTGGTTTAAAAAAAAGGTAGACACATTGGGATGAAATATGAAGTTGAAGAATATTTGGATTTTATTTATGCTATCTTTAAATTCATAATAGCTGAAGTTCATATGTAGTATTTTAAGGTTTACAAAGCTCTACATATATTCTCATTTGATACAATATCCCTGTAGATACTATTACTATCATTTGCTACAATATCCCTGTAAAGTAGGTACTAATTATTAGTTCTATTTTAGAGATGAATATACTGAGGCTCAGAAGTAACTTGCATAAGGGTCACACAAGCTAGGAAGTGTAGGTGGCCTAGATCTTCACTAAACATCCAAGCACAATCCACCACAGAAGATATGTTTTAAGAGAATGCCCTAGGCATTATATGATATATACCTCATTAAATGGATCCAATGTAGAACTTGCACAAAAACAGTAGTTAATATTGAAATTAATGATGACCAGTGGAGGTTTGCATTAAGCTAATCGTGACCTTAGTAAATGGAAGCAATGGAGATTCAACATTTAGTTAGTGTGAATTTGTTTTATTCTTCATTGTGAGACTGAGGTCACAAACCAAGCAATTTAGTAATTGCACAGAAATTAAAGCCAGACCTGGATAATAAGTATAGTCAAATTCAACAAAACATAAAAGTGTGTGATCTTTGAAGAGCATTGTGATAGGCCCTGGAAGACAGTTTTGCTAAGATAGTCGATAGAAGCATGTCTTCTGGCAGTAAGCCTGATAAAAAAAAAAAAACTTTTATTCCCCATTTGTCCACCGAAGTAGTTGATGACAGACAGCAGTGCCTTTCTTTGGTAGAAACTTCTTCAGAAGTAAGACATTTTTTAAAAATTCATTATGTGCTAAAAATATGTGGGGTTATTAAAAACCTAATACACCAAATTCCTGCTCTACTTCAGGTTTTTATCATTTGTAATTCTGAATTTTCAAGACACTTTATTGAACCTATAGTTACTCTGAAAGCAGAACTCTTTGAATTTAAGGCTTCTATCATAATATGTACTTTTGTGTAGTTTGAGTGAGTTTGTGCCCTTTTCTTTTGGTTAAAATGCCATTAAAAATACAATCACTAATAAATACAAGAAGGAAACTGGACCTGTGGTTTAATTGGTATAAGGAACTAAGGGGTGATACCTCTGCCTAGAACACTGAAAGGTTAAGTAACTTGCCCAGGATTAACCAGCCAATGTGTGTGAGTGAGAAGCAGGATGTGAAGTCTGAGTTAGAATGAGATAGACCCAGAATTCTAATAAGAATTCTAATCCTGCCTCTGACACTTAGTTTTGTATGGTTATGGAATACAGGAGTTATTGTTAACTTCTCTCAATCTCAGTTCCTTCAACTGTAAAATGAGGGTAATAACACCTGCTTCTCTAAAGTACAATGTTAGCAGTTTGTTATTAAATGGATTTAACTACAGAGTTGAAATATATACTATAAGGAAGAATTCTATGTAGCAAATATTTTTGCGTGCTTGGAAGTTAACTTAGTCACAAGAAATTTCACACAATTGTGTAAGAGTTGAAAACTCTCTGGCCCTTGTAATATTCATACGATAAAATTCTTTTTGACCAAGATACTTTTTTTAGTTCTTACCCTCATAATGGTCACCTCCCATGACAAGCACTAGAAAGTACTAATAGATATAAGAAAAAAAAAAGCTTAACTCTTTAAAGGGCTAATCAAATTACTGTTAAGCAGTAAATTGCTCTTTAACTCTCCCACTAAAACAAGCAAAAGATTTAAGGGCAGGAAGTATATGATGAGTCCCTCCTGGTTTCACAGCATCTTACCTGGACTAATTTGCCATGAACTCACTGGGGAACAGTTCTCATTACTAACTGAGCAATTCAGAAATGTGATTTCTTACAATAATTTCATGTTATTTTGAAAAACAGTATAGATTAATTGAATTTACTAATACTAGAGTTTGTCTCAACAGGCATTCATTTAGTGCCCCCTGTATGGCAGGCACTACACTGCTGGGCACTGGGAATACAAAGACCAAAAGAAAGCTGTTCTTGCCTGCAAAGGAGCTTACATTTTAAATAAAGATATACAAAAGAAATAAAAGAAATCCTTAAAATTGGTGTCCTGGCTTTAGCGATATAAAATTGCAAAATTCAGGTGTTTATCATACGTATGGTGTGATAGAATGTGCAAATTGGGAATTTTTGTAGATATGAAGCACAGATTGTACTCTGAACATACTGTAAGCAGGTCTAAGCTATCTGAAACTTTAATCTGAAGAAAAATTATCATATACATTAGCACCTTTAGCATGTTTTCTCAACTAAAATCCTATGGTGCCTTATGATGTAGTTAATACCCTAGGTTCCTGAAGATTATGTAAGCAAAGAATAAACTCAAGTAGGTACTACCAAACTAGAAAAACTCTTGAGTCTGGGCCTCATGGGAGTCTGTATGTCTGTAGACCAGTCTAGCTTAATTCAGGAAGGCTCAAAGACAAAACTGACTGTAGGATAACTCTAAAAGATCATCTACTAAATTATATAAGGGTCATTTGCAATCTGCATTGGTGGAAGACAAATTATAGATCTTTAGAGCACTAAGCCATTGTGACATTTACCTGAAATACTTTCTTCCATTCTATTCCCTTAACAGAGAATGATGCCTAATGGGTTTTAGATCACTTTCTGTTTCAAGGTCCCTGCTACAGCTCTTCTACTTTTCTTATTTAAAAATTTATATTTACTATTTCTGTATATTAAGCATTAAAGAAACATTACTTAAAAAAGGGTCCAACCATACCTTTATGTTATGCCTTTATGTTTCAGAATTTTGTAGAAAAGGAACAGAGCATTTCTAAAATAATATTTTTAAATTTCATTCAGGAATGGGTGAAGAGAACATAGTTGTGGTTTTGGGCTATTAATGTGTGCTAGCAAAAAATTCAGTTGGTCTATAAAGACAAGGGATTTTGAGGAACCCTTAAATAAATGTAATAGATATTTGTATGTATGCAGAGGTAAAAGCTGTTAACCTTTTCAGCTCTGCAAAATTATTATAATTGTTTGGGTTTTAAAATTTGAATACAAAATATATTTTGTGTTGCTATCTACACATCTAAAAGGAATATCTGACTTGTATTAGTAATCTTTCTGAGTCAAAATAGGCAAAGACAACATTAGTGTGTCTATACATGATGGAAGCTTTTCTTTTTTAAATGATGGTTTTGAAAACAAGATAATTTCCTTATCCCACTACCTAAAACATACCTGGAGTAAATTAGCCACTTGGATAATACGATAATATACTAGTGTGAACATAAACATCTTCAGGACAGTGCCTAAGTTCTATATAAATGTTAGTTACCATCATTAGTGTTGTTGTTGTTATAACCTTATTATTTGTTTTGAAGAAATGCTGACATAAATAAGATTTAGAGAACATTTATGTAAATGTAATTAATTGTAATTATTGTAATAGCAATAGAATATCAAAATACAATTAAAAAACTGAAATGTGATAAAACCGTATTTAGTAAGTGTCATAAGATACTTTTTCACATCAGATGTAAATGGAATATGTTGCTGAAATGGCTATACTTGGAAAAATGTTTGTACCTACAACTTATGTAGTAATGCCTTGTTAGCTATTGCACACAAAAGGCTTTACATGGTATTTACAACTGTAAAGGCTATATCACCACCAGGGTAAACACAAACCAGAATATACAATATTAAACAGTTGCATAGATGGGGAGATTCGTTTTAATTTATTTCAAATGTACAGAGAAATATTTTAACAGGTCTGTTTGGGGTTTTTAGGCAAAGTCATACAAATTACTTAGAGGCCTGACTGCACACCAAAACCAGGTCCTTTGGGTGGCTCAGTCAAAGATGTAAGACCACCAGCTGGCTCACAAGAGAAACGTCCACTCCTTAAAGGGAAAAAAAAATCATTCAAGACATTTTACTAATATCCCTAAAGAATTTAAACAGTCTCAGCTAAACTATTAAACATAAAGGTAGGTGGGGAAGTCTTTTTCATGTTAAAAACCCAAGAAATAAAATAACAAATCTTTATTGTTCAGTCATTTCAAGTTTGTATCATCATCCAACCTATAACTGGCTTGATTTAAATAACTGTCATTCATTCCTTTTTCACTCCTGAAAGATATAGTGATAGATGCATGAAAATTTACCACAATTCTACAAGGAAAAGATGGTAAAAACCGATTGGAGCAAACAACAAATTATTATTCAAGAAAATGAACAAGAGTGGCATGGAATAACCAAAAGCCATTTTTTGAAAACTGAGTTTTCAAAAATGAGACAGATCACGTATGCTTCTTAACTAGTCATCTGACCTTGAGCAAAAAATTTAACTTCTTTGTGCCTTAGGTTACTCATCTATAAAATTAGGGGTTGCACCTGTTCACCTTTAAGTCCCTTCCAATTCTAAATCTATGAAATTAGGACTTTTATTTTGGAATTTCATTTAAATTGAGACCTGTCACAACTAACAGAAGGAATTATAGTTCTGTATGTTGTTCATACTTTGTATTTGAAGATGACCAATGGCCTCACAAGGTGATGTCTTGATTTGCGAGTGAATTGGATTTAAGTGAGGCAGAATTGCACAGTCATCAGCCTCTCTCTCTTCTAGTCATGGAAGTTAACTGGCAAGGCAAAAGTCAGGACTGGCCACTGACCAGGATGTGATGGATAACTTGGCATCTTCAACGTCTGACCAAGCTGTACGTGCTCCACAGTACCTGCTTTCAACTCCCTTCTTCACGGGTATTGGAACAAATTGTTTTC
This sequence comes from Gymnobelideus leadbeateri, assembly GCA_011680675.1. Taxonomy (NCBI): domain Eukaryota; kingdom Metazoa; phylum Chordata; class Mammalia; order Diprotodontia; family Petauridae; genus Gymnobelideus; species Gymnobelideus leadbeateri. Next base: position 222,868 of record WOXC01005317.1, read on the forward strand.
ATCTGCCCATTCTGCTGAGAAAGTCTCCACATACGGGATAGACATTGCCCTAATTCACTGACTGATTTGAGGCCTGTTAGTTTACCCTCAACCTGGGTTAGCCTGTCTGCCTAGACAGCATTCCATATAATTCTCTTTAAAATGGCTATATTTGGAAACAGAAGTACTGGGTTCTTTGTGGCTTTGAGAATATTTTCTGGGTTGCTTCAAAATAATGCCTCTGGGTCATGAGGAGCAAAGGCAAAGCATACTTTTAATTGGCACTTTTTGATAAGAGGATGTGTTGGTGTTAGGATTATCTAAAAATATCCTTTGGATCAACAGTACAGCTACTGGAGCAAACAAGGTGACTAGAACAGAAGTAAAAATGAACTGCAGATTCTAAAGAAGTGATCAATAAAAAAGTATTTGATGTATCATTACTAGGGCTAGGCCCTGAGAGGATACAAAGAATAAAACTTTCTGTTCTCAAAAAGCTTACTATTTTGATAAAGATATATGTATAGAAACAATGTTAAGAGTAGAGGTAACAACCTGTCTTACTCTATCTTCAACTTTTTGCCTCTTAAAATCATCTTGCCAATCTCAACATCCAGTATCATACATCCCATTAACAGATCCCAGCTATTTTCTAATTGATAATTTTTATCCTGCCTTCACTCAGAAAATGTTCATGGCTACTGGCTCATTCAATTCCTAACCTATTTCTAACTTTCCTCCCTCCTCTCCTCCTTTTCTTCTCTCACTCCTATGTTCACTAAATCATACACTGTCACTATCTGTGCAGCTTTCAGCTTTTTATAAACTAGATCTCTTAAATGATACTTTCACAGGGGAAGACAACACTGGTATCTAATTTTAGTGTTTTGGTTTTCTAAAGTACTTCCTCTTAGTTGATTTTATACCTCTATTCCACTTAGGCAAATAGTGACCTTTTTAGATATGGATTTTATCAAGAGTGCAACATGTTTATTAACAAAAAAGATGAAAATGTCTAAACCAAGGATCTGAATCTCAATGCATTATACAGCAGAAAACAACTGAAGTTCCAAGTGGATAATAAACATAAAAGTTGACTTAATGTTTCTTGATTTCTTCAGTTCATGCTAGGATTTTCCCACATTAAATGCTGCATGAAATTGATTGTTTCCCTAATGTACATGCTTAAAATGCCATCTTTACAATTCCAAAAGTAAATTAATTTGATCCCCTACTGATACTTTTAACACATCCAAACTCTCAAATTTGGCCTTTTGGAGGTCCAGAAAATTATAAAAAATAGCATTTCACATCCAAATCCCCTAATTGCTAATCCTTTAATACTATTGTAGTAGCACTAATTTTATTTTTAATATTAAAAAGGTGATGTAAATAGGGTCTTAGTTCTGTAATTCTCCTTTTCTTGCCTCATCAAACAAGATTGTCAAACCACATGACTTCATTAGATTCAATGAGGAAAACTTTAAATGGGATTTAAAAAAATCTCTCTAATCCATATCTAATAATCTTGATGTTTTAGAATACTACTTAGTATAAAATATGAGCAATCTCAGAATTAACTTTAGTAAAGTACTCTTCATATAACAAGGGCTCAAATATATGATTTAAAGGTACCTAAATCAAAATGGAAGCATGCTTTTATATTTCTATTGTGAATTTATTAATAAACACTAAATCAAAAGATCATACATTTAGAGAAAGAAGAGATCTTTTATGTCATCTAATCCAACCCTCTCGTTTTATAGATAAGGGAAGCCCAGGAATTGTCCAAGATCCTATTATGTAGCAAATATCAGAGGCAAGATCTGAACCCACCACTTCTAACTTGAGAGACAGTGAGTGCTTTTTGCTTTCTGAAACACTTGCCTCCCTTATGACCACAAGATGGGTGGCAATTTTCCACTGACAATAGAAACTCCAAACATTTGTGAATGTTGGTCAATTCACAGGTGGTCTTGGACTAAAACAATGCATTTTCACCAGACTTTGTTTGTATTTACTTATTTCTTGATTACCAAAAAAATTCCAGAGTTGCAGACAAAGAAAAGTTGGGTGTTAACCAAAGCTACTGAATCTTGCTATTTAGTACTGATAAAAGATTTGGGAGGAATTAAAGATTGGAGATTTTTGTACCTGGATTTCATTTCTCTTCATGTCATTACCATAATCAATAAATAATTGAAAGGGGACTTTACAGTATTGTCAATTACTGAATGGGATACTATAGGGAATTCAGAAATGACTAAAAACAGACAGCAAAAAACTTTAATTTTACTATTCTCTTGTTTGTATATTATCTTCATTTCCAAATTCCAATCCTTACCTTCTAAAGAGAAAAAAAAACCCAAAGCAGTTCAAAATTAAGCAACCATACCAATATAGCATTTAAGTCTCCCACACCTCTGCAAAGGATTAGAAAGGGAGGTGAATTTTATCATCTCTCTAGAGAAAAATTTGGTCATTCTAATTGTGAAGTTTAACTTCTAAAACTTTTAAAAGGAATTGAAAAGATGCCCCAATTTTATAAGGTTTAAAAAAAATTTAGAGCTGAGGTTATTCTTAATTAATATATTCCAATTAAACTTCAAAAACAGTTCATTGGTGGGAGCTATATTACTAAACAATATGCTAAATGAAACAATCCCTACTTTATAAATAATGGATGGGGTCTCCCAAATAGAAATGCAAGAAGGCATAGCTAACAAATTCTTTTGTAAAGTCTCCATTTTAAGAGGCTCAGATCCACTCCTAGTTGACAAGATCTAAGGTACTACTTATTGACCTCAATCTAATGTCTCCAACGGAACAGTATACAAATGCTATTAACACAAAGGTTGGCAGAGATAAGAGAGAGATACTGAATTATTGTACTTTAGTCCCTTATTTTTAGTGTTACAGAATAATGAAAATATGATGCTATAATTTGACAGATGAAGATTTCCAAAGCAGTTTATTATAGTGAAAGAGAGCATAGAGAGATCACAACAAAATGAAAAAAAAAAAACCACCTCAAGAATTATTATTCAAAAGAGGGGAACAATTAAAGACATGAATACGCCTAAAAAGGGAGATAAATGATGTTTTAAAATGACATCTACAAAAAAATGAAAGAAATCATATTTATCAAGGATAAATAAAAATGCAGAACATAATTATCAGCATTATCATAAAAGCTAAATAGTCTAGAAACTGAGACTTATTTTTCCTATGTTTGTAACAGTAAGAAAAGGAAAAATAGGTCAGGCCCACAGTTTGAGTCAGTTAGTATATAACATTAATAGATGAAAAGGGAATAATACTGGGTAACTGCATCAAGGAGAATGGTTTTAAAATTCAAAAACAAAGAAAAGGAAATAAAGCCCAACAAGGGTGAAGTCTCCAGATTCTGGTAAATAACATCACAAAAGACTGAATTTAGATGTGATCCTATGGAAAGATTTAACTTTGGGAAATTGAGGAGAAGAGGAAAAGTGCCAAAAGACCACAGAGATGGGTAAACAGCGTCTCAGTTTTCAGATAAAAAAGAGAAATCCCAGGGTATAAAGACTAGTACAAATGTTGCAGATCCTTGGCATTAAAAAGCCAATTAAAAATTTAAAAACTGAGGAGCAGGTGGATTTCAGAAACCTGGAAAGACTGATACAAAGTAAAACCATACAAAATGAACTGATACAAAGTAACATGAGCAGAACCAGGAGAGCACTGTATGACAGTAACAGCAACACTGTGATGATCAACTATGAATGAAAGAATAGTCTGAATGCAGATCAAAGCATGCAATTTTAATTATTTTTTCCTTTTGATCTTCATTCACAACATGACTAATATGGAAATACATTTTACATGACTGCACATATATAATCTATGTTAATAAATTGTTTACCATCTTAGGAAGGGGGAGGGGAAAGAAGGAGGGGGGAAATTTGCAACTCAAAATTTTGTAAAAATGAATTTTGAAACTTTATTTTAAAATATTAAATAAAAACTGATATTTTTTACAATGCTGTGTGAGCAATTAATGAATTGGTTCCTATGAAACACTTCTTTTTTCCTAAGAACATGTCACGTGGAACTGTTTCCTTTTTTGGTGGTGCTATCAGACCTGACAGACATAGGATATATCTTGATTTTTAGCAAAGCATTTGGTGGTCCCTTGGATAAGATAAAGAAATCTAGACTATATAACTTAGTGGATTTAAAGATAGTTCTTTGAGCAACAAAACTTGAAGAACATTGATGAATGAACTGCTGTCAACCCAAAGGCAGATTTTCTAAGCGGAATGACACAGAACTATGTAATTCGTATGCCCTATCTTATTATTCACCATTTTAAAAAATTTGTTTATTTTTAGTTTACAAGATTCAATTCCATATTTCCTTGAGTTTCAAATTTCCCTTCCCTCCCTCCACCCACCCTTATTCACCGTTTTTAAAAAAAGAAAACCCCTCATTAAAAATGATGAGACAAAGCTGGGATAATAACATTAGTTAGCAGAATCTGAAGTAAAAAAGATCTAGGAAAATGGCTTTAATGTACAGAAACTTGATAGTAGTAGTAGTATAAAATGGAAGACTAACTTAAATGGCACTTCCACAAGAGGAAAAAAAAAATGAGAATTCTAGTAGATCCCAAGTTCAGCATGAGCTAAGTTTGAAGTAGCTGATAAAGTAAAAAAGTAACCTCAAGTTCACAGAAGGATTAGTGTATTCAGCTCAAGGAACATAATAATAGTTATGCAGAACAATGAAGAATTCATTAAGTTATGGATCTGAGGCCATATTTGGAGTGTGTCATATTCTAAACACCCATAAAAGAGTGGTGAGGAAGTACTACTGCTAGAAGGTGTGGTAATTGTGGTACATGAGGAAAAAAATCTAGAGGTGCTTAGCCCAGGAAAGAAAAAATTAAAAGAGTTAAGGGGAAACATGACAGATGTTTGGAGTGCTTCCATGTAGAAAGAAGCAAGTTAGATATTTTGTGTTGCTTCTAGTGGCAGAATGAGAACTAGAAGGCAGAAAATAATAAGCATATTTTGGATCAAAATAACTTTATATGTGTTTAATTTATGGGATAGTTTCCTATCACTGTTTTCAAGAAGAGGTTTAATCTGATAGGATATTAACTGTAGTAAAGATTCCTGCTTTAGGGGCAAAGTTGGACTAAATGACCTCTAAAGTCACTTCCAACACCTCTAAAGTGAAAGAACAGATGTTTCCTTTAAAGATATGTAAACATTTAAATTTGTTATATAAATAAAAATATACCTTGGTCCAGGTTTTGGAACACTGCCAGCTTTCAGCTCATCAATTATCTCTTCAATATCTTTAGGTGTCAAATCTTCCTATGAACAAAATATAAAAGATTTAAAATTATTTTACATTGTTAAACATGTGATTTTTATATACTACATAAACCAGGGGTGAGGAACCTGCAGTCTCAAGGCCACATGTGGCCTTCTAGGTCCTTTTGACTGAGTCCAAGTTTTACAGAACAAATTGGATTCAGTCAAAAGGCTGTGTACATGTGGCCTCGAGGCTGCAGGTTCATATCCCCCATCACCCCCAAGTTTTTAAATACTTTTTCTGGTCAGATAACAGTTAAAGTTATTTTCTTTTGGGGTGGCAGAGAACACTTCCATCACTCGGATCTACTGTACAGTGAGGGGGCAGGTAGGCAGCACAGTATATGATAAAGAACTGAAGGTAGTCAAGAGAACACTTCTTTGAGCTTATTTCTTCCTCTTCTACAACTGTAGGGATATAAATGTGACCTATTACATGCCATTACCAGAGATACCATATTTGAAATGAAGACATTGCCCAAACTCAAATTATTTAAAATATCTACAACAACAGACTTAAAATATTCTTGGCAGTTCCAAGAGTTCAACCACCAAGCATGTCCATTTCAGGAAAATTTTCTTTGTTTTTATGGTTTTTTCCCCTAGACTGCACCTGGGATTTCACTGTTACAGACCAGAGGTTGTCACCACTCTACCTGGTACAGCCTGAACCAGATTAAAATGTAATTGGGAAATATTTAGCAATACAGTAATACATAGGTAACATTACATTTTAGAACTAAGTCAATGTAAGGACAACAGGGATTCTTATTTGACATCAATGGTATACAGAACTCCTGATAAGAAAACTCCCACTATTAATGAAGATAGCCCCCGCTATGTGTAATCCTAAAAGACGGCTGGAAGCACTGAAAGATTAAGTGACTTAGTCTAATGTCCAGTATGTCTAAGGGTGGGACTTAATGCTTTGCTGATTCTTAAGTGAGTTCTTTATCCAGTATGGCATGCTGCCTCTCTAGCCTGTTAGAGGTAAACAACTTTTTGGGTGGAATAAACTTCAAAGATTAAAAAATTTCTGACAGAAAATTGCAAATTGCAAAAGAAGGAAACAAATATATTGATACCTAAACCAGGAAAAGTAAAAAGAGGAAGAATTATATGCCAATTTTATTAATGACTATGGATGTAAAAATCCTCAATAAAATACTAGCTAAAAGATTACAACAATATATTACAAAGATTTTATACATCATGACTAAATGGGATTCATACCAGGAAGACAGGGACCATTTAACATAAGGAAAACTATTAACATAATTGATTGTATCAACAATAAAAATAACAAAACTCATGATAACATCAATAGATGCAGAAAAAGCATTTGACAAAATACAATACTCATTTCTATTAAAAACACTTGAAAGTATAGGCATAAATGGACTTTTCCTTAAATTGATAAGAAGCATTTACCTGAAACCAATTAGCAAGTAATATTTATAATGGGGTTAACCTAGAAGCCTTCTCAGTAAAGATCAGGTGTGAAACAAGGATGCCTACTGTCACCAATATTATACTGGAAATCATAGCAATAGTAACGAGAGGAAAAAGTAGAAGGAATCAGTTTATCTCTTTTTGCAGATGATATGGTGATATAATCATTAGTATTACTCTAAACTTCCTTTACTTAAATGTATTTTCTATCTCTTCTCTCTTTTCTGGCCAAACATCCCCCAAGCTGCTCTTCTGGGTCCTCTTCTTTGATGATCTCTCAACAGCTCTCATGGGTTTAGTTACCATCCATACAAAGATGATTCCCAGAATCTATACTGTCCTGGATCTCTTTCCTGAATTTCAATTTCTTTATCAACAACCTAAAAGACATCTCTAACTTGAAGACCCAACTGACACTGTTAAATCAACATATCCAAAACAGAACTGATTAAAATTCTTCTCTAGATCCTTTACTTTAAATTTCCCAATTTCTGTTGATAGCTATACTATCCTTTTAGTCACTCATTTGCAAAACCTTGGAGTCATCCTTGATTCTTTCACTTTTCTTCAACCCCCATATTCAATCTTGTTACAAAGTGTGTATAACCCTACATATACATCAGTTAACTAATATGGGCCTCATTTCCTCAACGCAAAAAAAAGGGGTGGGGGGAAGAAGGTGGTCAGCTAGATGACCTTAAGGTCTATCTAACATTAAATCTATGATGCTGTGATCCCTTCTCTCTATTCACATAGCTTCTATCCTAATTCAAGCCCTCATCACTTCAATTAATCATTCACACAGTTGCCAAATTCATATTCCTAAAGCACAGATCTGACCATGTCATGGCTGTTCCTAATCAATTCACTCAAAACCTCAGTTAACTCCCTAGTGCCTACAGGATAAAAGACAGAAGCTTCAGCCTAGCATTTGAATTCCTCCACAATTTGGCTCCCAACTACTTTCCTAGTCTTCTTTCATACTACTACCCTTTACAAACTCTCCTCTCCCAGTCAAATTGGTCTGCTAGCTGTTCTCTGAATGCAACATGAATCTCCTTTCCATTCATTTGAACAAGTGGTATCCTAAGTCTAGAATACATTATTACCCTTCTTACTCATCTCCAACTCAAAGAACCCTGGGTTTCTTTAAAGAATGGCTCAGGTGCTAATTTTCCACAAGGTCTTTCCTCAGGATCCTGAACTATCTCTTGCTTGTAATTACTTTGCATTACATGCTGTTCCTCCCTCCCCCACAGTATAATGTAAGCTCCTCTTTAGGTTTTCCTGACACTTCTCTCTCCTGATTTATCTACCTTTCTGACCATTCCTCATTGCCTTTTGCTGAATATCCTTTGAAGTCCTGTCCATTAACCCTGGATGTCCTTCAAGGCTCTGTCCTGGGCCCACTTTTCCTTCTTTACTGTCTATCTCTCAGTTTTGATGATCACCAGCTCCCACAGGTTCAATTATATCTACACAGATGATTCCCAGAGCTATATATCTAGCACTAGTCTCACCTGAGGCACTAGTTCCACATCACTAAATGCCTTTTGGGCATCTTGAACTGGATGTTCCATAGGAATCTCAAACTCTAAACATATAAATCTCTTCCCCCAAAACTTTCCCCTCTCACCAGATATCCTATTACTATTGAAGACACTACTGTTCTCCTGTTTGCAGCCTTGATTCCTCACTCACATTTCAAATATCCAATATATTGCCAAATCTTGTCATTTTTACTTTCATAATCTATTTCATATGGCCCATTCTTTCTATCCACAAAGCTACAACCCTAGTACAGGCAGGCCCATCATCTGGATGATTGAAATAACCTTTTAATTTTGGGGTTCTTAACTTTTTTCCTATCGTGAACTCTTCTGCAGCCTAATGAACTATGGAATCCTTAGAGTCATGTTTAAATGCCTAAGATACACAAGATAACAAAGGAAACCAATTTTACTTGAATAGTTATCAAAATATTTTAGAAAACAAGTTCATAGGGCTCAGGTTAAAAACTCCTGTTCTAATTTGCCTCCCTACCTCAAGTCTATCCTAACTACAATCCATTCAGTTCCCAATGTGAGTTTCCTGAAGTATAAGTCTTGACCATATCACCCACTCACCTATCCTACTCAAACTCCAGTGACGCCCTATTGATATGAGGATCTAGTTAACTAACACTAGCATATACATAGCACTTTACAGTTTGCAAAATACCAATATTATAAATAAGAATTTCCATGACAGTGAAATCACACATCCTTGCAGTACTGAAGTGATGTATGATTAGGATGAAATCTTTCAAATATTACAAATGAAATTTTAAAAAATGAACTATTCCATGATAAACTTGCCTGGATAAATCTGTTTTAATAAAAGCTTAATTGTCACATGAAAAAGAAAATTATTCTATGGAAATGCAACTTTATAACATACTATGGCAGACTAAGGATTATTTCTGCCTTTTTTTTATTACCAGTCATTTTACTGATTTTTGCCAAATGACTAAAATACTAATGTTCCCAACAGAATAAAACATTATCATTACTGTGAACTGGCACATGCTAAGAATATGAAAACAGTGTTTCATAACTGACATCTTTAAGTATTTCAAGTGTTTGCATGGGTATGGAAAAAAACTCACTCCTACTACAAGTTACTAATATGAACATGTCTTAAGGATGAACTTAGAAAAGGAGGTAATAACTAACCATTTCTCCTGATTAGACAAAGTAGGGAAAACACAGGAAATCAAAACTCCATTTATTTAAAAGCATTCAAGATACTATCCGACATAATTCTAAACTTAGTGAAAGTGAAATACTCACATAGTAATTATCATTTATTTGTACCATTGGTGCATTTACACAGGCCCCTAAACATTCCACTTCTATTAGTGTGAAAAGCTTGTCAGGTGTAGTTTCTCCAACCTTAATACCTAAAAAAAGAAATGATTATTACTAAAGTCATATTTTAACACATAAATCTACCTTCTGGGATTTGGTCAATTTTGAATATTGAGCACAGAGCATTTCAAAACATTCTAAGTCTTAAAAAGAAAAGGTTAAGTTTTAATTAAGTTCAATTCAGCAAACATTTATTAAGCACCCACCATACACAAAAGTACTATGTTACTACAACACTGAGGCAAGGAAGGCAAAAAAACAAACTCCAGTAACTGTGACTCAAGGAACTTGCTTTTAATAGGTGGATTGAGATAAATTAATATGATGCAATGTAGAATATGATATGGATAAAGGAAACAGTCTAGACGAGTACTACAAAAATTTAAGAAGGAATCATTTTCAGCTTAGGGTTTGATGAAGATCAGGGAAAGCTGGATGAAGGGGAATCCTAAATTGGATTTTGGGAAGGAAGAAAAGGATTTTAACAGGTAGAATTCTATAACTTCAGCAGGAGGCAATAGGAGAAAAGATGGAGCTAAAAGGATAAGCAGACATGATTGGTAAGGCTGAAGAATGAATTTAAAAAGTGGAAATTTGGGGAGATTCAGTAAGTCAGAGGGGCAGAAAGAAAATTTTGAAGAGCTTAAAGAAGAGTAGAGGAAGAGGAGAACTGGAGATGTTAGTAAGACGTGACATGAGAAGGAAGTATTGTAAGGGGAATTCTTCAGGAGACCTTGCCGAGACAGCTACCAGGATCAATCAGAAATACGCCCAAGATTTGTCAAACTGGAAAACTACTATTCACTTCTGGTAATTCATGGAAGCGTAAAACGATTCTTTGAGCAAGAACCTAAAAAGCATTACAAAAATGTAACAAGTCTTGAACAAGAAACTGAAGTCCTCAGGAGCTCTGAAGATATTTTCATTACTGTGCAAAAGCTTCAGAAGAGAGGCACATTAGGGAAATAAAGCTCTGATTTAAAAGATGGTGTCTGGGGCGGCTAGGGGGTGCAATGAGTAGAGCGGTGGCCCTGGAGTCAGAAGGACCTGAGTTCGGATCCGGCCTCAGACACTTAACGCACACACAAACAAAAACCCAGCTGTGTGACCTTGGGCAAGTTACTTAACCCCAATTGCCCTCCAAAAAGCAAAAAAAATAAAAATAAAAAGATGGTGTCCAATAATGGGATGTGGATTTCTAGACCTGCTTAAAATAAGAAATAACTGGCCTAAGGCCAGCAATGGGTGTGCCAAACAAGGTCCCGTAAGAATGTATTTGACTGGAGTCTTGCAGATGTCATTTAAAAGGTTATTAATTAGGGGCGGCTAGGTGGCGCAGCGAATAGAGCGCCGGCCCTGGAATCAGAAGGACCTGAGTTCAGAGCCGGCCTCCAACACTTAATCCGCACAAACAAACAAACAAACAAAAAAAAACCTAGCCATGTAACCTTGGGCAAGTTACCTAACCCCAATTGCCCTAAAGGGGCAACTAGGTGGAGCAGTGAGTAAGAGCGCCGGCCTTGGAGTTTGGATGACCCGAGATCAGATCCGGCCTCAGAAAATGAGCACCCACGCATAAATAATGACTAGCCGTGTAACCTTGAGCAAGTTACTTAACCCCAATTGCTTAAAAAAAAAAAAAAAAAGGTTATTAATTAAAAAGAAAGGAAAAAGGAGAAAAGAGCCAATATAGATTTACTAAGCCAGAAACAGAGGGAGGAGCTAAAATATAGTGTGAATAGCAGTAGAAATGAATGCTTATTCACAAGGGGAAAATTCCAATAAAGGAGCCAGTAATGAGATGTAGATATAAAAACACATAAAGTAGGGGGCAGCTAGGTGGAACAGTGAATAGAGCACTGGCCCTGAAGTCAGGAGGACCTGAGTTCTAATCTGGCCTCAGACACTTGACAGACTTACTAGCCGTGTGACTTTGGACAAGTCACGTAACCTCAACTGCCCTCCAAAAAAAAAAATAAATAAAAGCAAAAAATAAAAACACAAAGTGTAACTAATGAGATGAACTAGAGATTCAAGAAATTAAATCTGACTTCCTAAAACATCACTAAAACTTGGTGGAATGAGAACCATGACTGCAACAGGGCTAAGTATATACTTTATTCAAAAGGAGAAACATTAAGTGTTTGGAAGGAAGGTGGCAAAGTAGCATTATATGTTAAGAAAACACAAATATGAGGAAGTACAGACACAAAAGTAGGGAAAGCATGGTGGAGTACATTTGGGTGAAGATTGACAGGTGAATTTAGGCTTGATGAAAGAGGAAAAAGTCCCAATAATTAGAGCTTTACAAATATAAAGTGGGCTGCCTCAGAAGGTACTGAATTCTTCTCACTGGGATGTTATGGTCTCTCAAGTCCTTTCTAACTGTGACATTCTTTGAGATGTGGGGGGAATGTGAGTGAGGGGAATGGCCAGTGTATATACAAAGATGCTTAAGAATGTAAATCACTTGCAAAGTGCATAAAGGAGAATAATGTGAGGAAAATAGTTTAAAGTTATCTATATTATCTGCAGTATCTTAAATGAAATGTAAAGAGTTTTTTGATTAGGGGAGTGATATGGTCAAATCTGTCGTTATCTGCAGTTCTATGAAGAACCTAGGTGAGAAATAATTAGGGCGGTGGTGGTTTGAGTAGAGAGGAAGGAATGGAAGTGGAAGAAGTAAAATCAACAAGCTTTGCCAACCAACTAGATGTAGTATAAGACAACTTTTCTGAGCATCAGTTTCTTCATCCATATAAGGGCCTAAGGCAGAGACTTAGGGGTATTTAGAGTGGGTGTGACATGGATTATGATTGAGACTGAGGAGTCAGGTAGGAGGGATAACCAGGAGAGCAAATTTATAAGTTACAAATGAATTTTTATTTATTTATTTATTTTTTAAAGCAATTGGGGTTAAGTAACTTGCTCAAGGTTACATGGCTAGTCATTATTTATGCGTGGGTGCTCATTTTCTGAGGCCGGATTTGATCTCGGGTCATCCCAACTCTGAGGCCGGCGCTCTTACTCACTGCCACCTCACCGCCCCTTTAGGGCAATTGGGGTTAAGTAACTTGCCCAAGGTTACACGGCTAGGTTTTTTTGTTTGTGTGGATTAAGTGTTGGAGGCCAAACTCAGGTGCTTCTGACTCCAGGGCCTGCGCTCTATTCACTGCGCCACCTAGCCGCCCCTACAAATGAGTTTATGTACTAGTTCCTTTACAGAACATGTGCCATTGCTATAACATTTTAAGATTTCTCTCACTGAAGCATTCCAGTGTCTATTGAAATACACATTTCATTTGTTCAATGATTCCTTGGGTAATGCTACAGAGAACATGATAAAATAGTGTTTTCTGGAATGTTTAGAAGGGAGAAAGGTTTTGAGGCTGAGAAGGCAAAAATGGGGCTGAGATGAAGGAAAATAAACATATTAAGAAGGTAATTTGGTGGAAATAGAGGCCTGGTAGAATACTAGAGTATTCTTATGAAATCTGAATTCTTGGGTTTGTTTTAGTTTCAATTTTTATACTTCAGTTGCACAAAAATATAATGTACATTTTTTTATAGCAAATTAAGCTGAATACCAAAGAAGAAATCAGGTTCTTCTATGTAACACCCCTCCAAAACAAGTTTTTTCTTTTTTTTTTAATGATGCAAATAAAATCCGTCCCATACCAAGCTTTTTTTGAATGGCCTCCAGTATGCTGTCAGAATCTCGAAGCATACAAGGTGTAGTAGTGCAGACTTGAATGTGATACTTTCCAACTGGCTTTCGATTATACATTGTATAAAAAGTTGCTACTTCATATACTCTCATTGGAGGTACTTGTAAAATTTCAGCAACCTAGAACACAAGATCATTTTGAGAAAAATTAACAACATATTTATTGATCATAAAATAGTACTTTGAGGGTATGTCCAAAAGTCCTTGGTTTTAGAAGTGGCTTAGTTTTCTAGAAACCAGAAAGTTCTGAAAGGACAAGTGTGGCCTAATGTTGACAAATAAAAGAAAAACTGGTCACTTCAATTGTTAATGAAATAGAAAAAATTTTCCAAATAGTCCTGACTATGTCCCAAAGTAGGATTCATAGTTTCATTTCTCAATTTTTAAATCATTGTTTACTCTTAATATTTTGTATCTTTCATGTTTAAGGTTTGGCTCATTATCTTTGACCTCTCTGCAGCCTTTGATACAGTGGATACAGCAGTGAACCCAAAGTCAGGAAGAACTTAGTTCAAATTTGACCTCACCATTTAATGGCTATCCTTTAAGTGCTAGCTATTGACCACCTTTATCCTCACAAATATTCTCTCTTGGTTCTCTTTCCTACCTATCTGATTCCTCAGTTTCATTCACTGAATCATTTTCTTTTCATCATATTTGTGTCTCCCAAGTCTCTGTTTTAGGACTTTCCCCCCCCCCCATATACACTTCAGTCACTTGATTTTATCAGTTCCTGTGGGTACAATTATCTCTATGCACAATCTAAGATCTCAATCAGTATGCCCAAAACAGAACTCATCTTTTTCCCAAAACCTATCTCTCTTCTAAACTTCTATCACTGTTGTTGGTACTACCATTATTTCAGTTACTCAAGTTTGCAACCTCAGTGTTATTCCCCCTATCAGTCTCATTCACTTCACATATCTAGTCAGTTGCCAAATCTTATAGCATCTTCTGCCTGTCTCCTTTTCTCTATTCACATAGTTATCACCTTAATTTAGGCCCTCATATCTCACCTGAACCTCTCTTATAGCTTAGTAAGTCTTGCCTGATTCAACTCTCTCCCCACTCCTGACAATGAATCCATCCATCACATAGCTTCCAAACAGATTTTCCTAAAGTACAGATTTGATCTTGCCACCCCATTGTTCAAATTGGAGTGGCTCCTGAGTACTTCTTATAACAAATTTAAACTCTGTTGTTTGGCTTTTAAAGCTCCCCTCACAACCTGGTTCTTCCTAAAAATTATTCAACTCCACAATCCAGTTGTACTAACCTACTTGCTGCTCTTCATTTACACTCTGTCCCACTTCTACACTAGTGATCCTCCCTGCCTAGCAGGGACCTCTTAGCTTCTCTTGCTTCCATCTAGACTCTACTTTTCTAGACTCAGCTCTAAGGTCAGTCTGCAGGAGGCCTCTCCTGACCACCAAAAATCCCCCCCTAGGATGAAGGACCTTCTCTGAAGTTATCTCCCATTTACTCTTATATATTTATGTAGATGATTTCTCCCCTTATAACAGAGGTAAGCTCCTTGAGAGAAGGTAATGATTTGCTTTTTCTTTGTAATCCACTGAACTAACAAATGCTTGTTGATTTATTTACTCACTATTTGATCTGAGTAGCAAAAACTCAACTACAGTATCTGAAGCAGTCATTAGTGTTGTTGTTTTTTAATTGTTCTATTTAAATCATAGCACAGTGAAGAATTCTGAACGTAAAAGTCATTAGACCTGGTTTTCAATTCTTGTTTGCTTTTTAATGCTACGCAACTATGGGCAAGTAACTTCATTTCTCTGAGCTTGCTTCTTTATCTATAAAATGGAGATCATAATACTTATAGTACTTTCCTCACAGGGTTATTATGAGGCAATTGCTACACGTATGTTATTAGCAAAAACAAAACCTTTAACAACTTTTTTCAATGAAGCCTAATAATTCTTTATGAGAGGAGAGAATTCTAACCCAGATATGAGAGAATATGCCCACTACTCTTTACTACTTAAGATTCTCATTCTAAATGTACCTTGAATCCAAGAATATTCTTACTATCTACCTTCTTTTAGTTTTTGAAGTTGTTTTTTTTATTATTAAACAAATGCTTTATTAACTTCTGGTTTACATCATTCATTCATTTCTACCAGATTTTGAGTTACAATTTTCCCCCATTTTTTCCCTACCCACCACCCTAGAATAGCAGTCCCACTAGATATCCCCTCATCCAATCTGCTCTCTCCCATACCCCCCTCGACTTTGCCATTAGGGCAAGGTGAATCTCTGAGCCCCAATGCCTGGACATCTTATGAAACATTTCATTTTAAAACTTCGATTTTCTGATCCATTCCTTTCCTCCCTTGTCACCCACTCCCTCTGAGAAGATAAGCAATTCAGTATGTGTTATACATGTATAGCTATGCAAAACATTACCATAGTAGATATATTGTAAAAGACTGCTTATATTTCCCTCCCACCCATCTCACCTCCCACCTGGTCCATTCCCTACTTTGATCCTGTCCCTCTTTGATAGTGGGTACTTCCAACCTCCCCTCCCCCCAAAATGCCCTCCCCTCCATCATCCCTCCTCTCATCCCCCTTTCCCCTACTCTCCTGCAGGGTGAGATATCCCATTTAGTATGTATGTGATTCTCTCCTTGAGTCAACTTCAATGAGAATATGCTTTTGCCTTTTTGCCTTCCTGTTCTTCCCCTCCCCTGCAACTACTTCCCCTTGCCTCTTCTACATGAGATAGTTTACCCTACCCTGTCTCTCCCCATCTCCTCTTCCCACTTTCCTCTCTCGCCTCTTAACTTCACCCCTTAAGAATCATCCCTTCCCATCAAATTCAACCTGTGCCCTCTATCCATGTATACCTGTAAACATATGCCCATATACCATTCTTCAATTATTTCCAGAATGAGAAAGGTTTCATCAGACATAGTTATTGATTTTCCATGTAGGAATGTAAATAGTTCAACTTTGATAAGTTCCTTTTGATTTATTTTCCTTGATTACCTTCTCAAGCATCTCTCGCTTCTTGCGTCTGAATGTCAAATTTTCTATTCAACTCTGGTTTTTTCCTCAAGAATGCTTGAAAGTCCTCTATTCCACTGAATGACCATATTTCCCCCTGAAACAAGATACTCAGTTTTGCTGGGTAGGTGACCCCTGGGTTCATTCCCAGCTCTTTTGCCCTCTGGAATATCATATTCCATGCCCTTCAATCCCTCAGTGTAGAAGCTGCCAGGTCCTGTGCTATTCTGATTGTGTTTCCACAATATTGAAATTGTTTCTTCCTGGCTGCTTGTAGTATTTTCTCCTTGATCTGGGGATTCTGGAACCTGGCTATAATATTCCTGGGAGTTTTCTTTTTGGGATCTTTTTCAGGAGGTGATCAGTGGATTCTTTCAACCTCTATTTTGCCCTCTGGATCTAAAACATCAGGGCAATTTTCCTTGAGAATTTCTTGAAGGGTGATTTCTAGGTTCTTTCTTTGATCATGGCTTTCAGGTAGTCCAATAATTTTTAAATTGTCTCTCCTGGATCTATTTTCCAGGTCAGTGGTTTTTCCCATGAGATATTTCACATTGCCTTCTATTCTTTCATTTGTTTGGTTCTGTTTAACAGCATCTTGATTTCTCATAAAGTCACTAGCTTCTATTTGCTCCAGTCTAACTCTGAAGGAATGAATCTCCTCAGTGAGCTTTTGAGATTCTTTTTCCATCTGGCAAATTTGGCTTTTTAAGGCATTCTTATCCTCATTGCCCTTTTGAGCCTCCTTTGCCATTTGTGTTAGTCTCTTTTTTAAGGTGTTATTTTCCTCAGTCAGGCTGTTGACTGTCATTTCATACTTTTCTTGCATCTTTATCATTTCTCTTCCCAATTTTTCCCCCCACTTCTCTTATCTGCTTCTTAAGGTCCTCTATGGCTTGTAGCCAGCTTGTATTTTCATTTGGGGCTTTTGGTGCAGGAGTTCTGACCTCACAGTCCTTCTCCGTGCTTTGATCCTCTTTGCCCCTAAAATAGGAGTCCAATGTTGAATTTTTCTGCTTATTTTGTTTCTTTTGCCTAGGCATGTTGCCACTTAATTACTTGATTTTTGGGCTTGTTGCCACAGTAGGACTGACACCAGACAGGACAGCTTCCGCCCAAATGTGGGGGCTTCACAACTTCCGCCAGTTGGGTGGCCTCTGTAAAGCCTCCATCTACTTTGGCAAATTGGACACCCACCCCAAATTTCCCCCCAGACCACAATCCAGATCCAGGCAGTTTAAAGCAAAAGCGATTAACCCCCAGACAGATTGCTGGGTCTCCCTACAGTTCGCAGACCAGGAGCTAGAGCCGCCACTGATGCTGCAAAATGGCTTCTGTGCCACGTTTCTGCAGCAGCTTTTTGCCCCCAGGGGAGGAAGCAGACATGTTCCCCAAATACTGGTCCCAAAGTCCATAGGACACTAACCTCTTACTTTGTCCTAGGCATATCTGTGCTGATAATTCTGGAATCTCCACAGCTGCCGGTGTTCTGGGGTCCCTCCAGCCAGCTGCTGGCCCAGCCGCCCTAGGGCTAAAACCGCGGCTCATGTGGGCCTGGGCTCAGCTCCCAGGGCACTGCGCTGTCGGTTCCCAGCTCACTGTGCTGCCTGCTCTCAGAGTGCTGTGCTGGATGCTCCCTGCAGGGCTGCTGGGTTCTCCTCAGTGGGAGGTTAGCTTCTCTGTGTAGTTCTATGGGTGCTGGGGCTCCAGAAGTTGTTCAGAGTCCCCTTTTACATTGTTTGGAAGTTGTGTGGGTCAGAGCACCTTGGAAGTGCTGTTTCTACTCCGCCATCTTGGCTCCGCCCCCCTTTTAGTTAGTTTTAAAAGGATGACCTTTTATTGCTCTGTACTTTTCACTATAATAATCCAAAACATCTCTATCTAATACAAAATGAGATGGCTTTTTATTGTAGTTTACTCATCCAGCTATTTTTTGGTAAGCAATCTAATATTATTAATTTAATCTATAAAGTTTTATGATTCAACCCCAAGCATTCTATACCCTATTATGATGGTGGAGCTCTACCAAGACACTTGAGGTGAAAATGATGAACTTTCCAATATCAAAGATACTGAAAAATATATACTCAAATAGAGATTTCATTACCTTGAATTATATATAAGATAGCATTATTCATCAATTTTGTGTGTGTGTGTACATCTGATTCAGAAGTTACCATTCTGATCATAGCTAAAAGAGTGTGAGGGTTAGTTATGGAAGTAAGTGACCCAAAGCAAAAAAACACAAATAATCTGACTTTTGCAGTTCTCTTGGACCTATTATTAAAATATGCTGTGACTTATTTTCTATTTAAAAATACCAAAAAAAAAAAAATGCTCCTTTTCCTCCCCCAGTAGTGTCTCTTCTATGGCTACCATCATGTCTACATATTTCTGGCTCAATTCTCAAATTAAAGTCACTAATTATCAAGTGGTGATACAATTAGAAACCTTGATTCAAAATAAGACAAGGCAGCATTTTCACATTTTCTTTCATACTGTCAGATATAATTTTATTATTTATTTTTATCTTGTGTCCAGTTATTACTGCTGCTCTTCAGCTGCGTTCAGATCTTTGTGACCCCATTTGGGGTATTCTTGGCAAAGATACTTAAGTGATTTACTGTATCCTTCTCCAGTTCATTTTACTGATGAGGAAACTGAGGCAAACAGGGTACAGTGAGTTGCCCAGAATCACATAGCCAGTAATTGTTTGAGTCCAGATTTGAATTCAGGAAGACTCATCTTCCTGACTCCAGGCCTAGCACTCTATCTTAGTGCCCATTACACTACCTAGCTGCTCTCCAGTTATTATACTTAACTATGTTTCTTTATTCAAAGAACTATTATCATGTGAATATAGTTTATAACTTCTGTGAAACTTTGGTCTATGTATCTTTTCACTACATTATATAACTTTTCTGCTATTATATAATTGCAATAGGAATGCTATCATCACTATTCCCTTCCTATTAGTGCAAAAAACTGCATCTTTTCAAGGCTCCTGACATTTTCTATGAGACCAGTATAAATACAAATAAAACTGTCCAATGGGAAACATCTAAACTATAAAAGAAATTTGTCCTACAATCGGATACTAACTTTTACGTCACATAAGAATTTTTCATTAAAAGCTACTGCTTAAATCCTACTACTCACTATAAAATAAAGTGATAAAACTATTAGATAGATACCTTGTTCATGGCAGAGATGGGCAACCATCCATTCTGCCTTTGGGCTAAGTCCAGTACTGGAAGCACAGCTGCTGCTTTATGTCCCTCTGGGTAATTCTTTACAATTGCTTCTATCCTCTGTATACAAGAAAAAAAGCACCTGTCATATTCAAATGAGTCAATATTTTCTATATTAAACATGATGTAATTTATGCATACCTTGTAGTTCTCTGGTGTGAAATCAAATGGAGTATCTGGGTTATTTTCAGGAGTATCTCTATGCTATATAAAAAGAAAAAAATAATTTAAAGCAAATTGCTTAAAATGTAATTTTCCCAAGAGTATTTCATGGTTTTTAAAGTCCTTGTAGAAGCAACAGTATTTTAAAAATCAGCTTTTACACGCCAACTGATGGTATTTTCTTCAATACCCTTTCCATTCATCAATGCAACTTTCAAATGCTCCATACCTTAGTTAAATGAATTGCTATGCTAAAAAAAAATCACCTAACTGGTCAAGCTTCTACTTATGAGCCTTTTAAAACTTAGCTAGGCTATTCTTTGGACAATAAGACCCATACTCCAAGCAAGCCAGCCTTCCCAACATTGAAGAACTTGCTAGACTTTGTGTTCCACTAGCATATTCCCTTTGAGAACCGATGGTCATCTCCACATTAAAATATCTAAATAGAACTTTCATAGAGATTACTATCCTTAAATTGGACCTTTCTTTAAAACCACACAACACTCCAGTCAGTACTTAGCTCTCTTTTTCTTTTTTTTTTTTGATTTTTGGAGAGCAATTGGGGTTAAGTAACTTGCCCAAGGTCACACAGCTAGATTTTTTTTGTTTGTTTGTGTGTTAGGTGTCTGAGGCCAGATCCGAACTCAGGTCCTTCAGACTCCAGGGCCAGTGCTCTACTCACTGTGCCACCTACCCGCCTCCGTACTTAGCTCTTTCTTACTTCACAAAGTAATTCTACTAGTAATTCTACTAGACTAAACTCTATGAAGGCAAGAATCATGTCTTACTCTATAATAATTTTCCCCAGCACACAGCACATCAAGTACATCTCTATATACAATTCTATATTCAACAAATGTTTGTTAATGTTTTTGAACACAATATAATTATAGCTGAACATGACAGCTAATCTTCTGGTGTTAGTATATTTCAATTAGCTTGTACAGCAATGACAATGGCAAACTGTGCATTTGATTAGGATGAAAGGGATTCCTTATGAAGACTGACTGAAAATTGGGGGTCAATTCCAGAAATATGGAGATAAATATAATAGGTTAAACATGGATTTCCCCTCCCCAAATTCTGGAAACATACAAACATTCCCTTGAAATTTTGAGACTTGGGGCAGCTAGGTGGTGCAGTGAATAGAGCACCAGCCCTGGAGTCAGGAAGATCTGAATTCAAATGTGGCCTCAGACACTTAACACTCATTAGCTACTCATGTGACCTTGGGCAAGTCACTTAACCCCAATTGCCCAGCATTACCCCCCCCACAAAAAAAAAGAAGGAGAAGAAAGAAGTTTTGAGAATTCATCTTAGGATAAATAAAACAAACTATACAATAAAGAATAGTTGGGAAATAGGGTCTTCAAAATATTTGAGTATTATAAAGCACATCTAGTACTAATATGAAAGTATCCTGAATATAACTTAATTTGTTAATCAAGTCAACAAGAATTTATTATACCACTTTACTATGTGCCAGAAACTGCTAAGCCCTTAAAACATGAATATAAAACAAACAAAAAAAACCAGTCCCTGCCTTAATCAGAAAGTACATCAGAATCTGATCATGTGCTTTGGGATTACTACAATGAGCGTCAATAATCAGCTGTATCCTTGAAATGTAAAAATATCAGCTGAGATATAAATTAGTACTTTTTACATTAAAGTGCAGTAATGATGAATAAATTTATAAAATTATACAAAGAAGTGATAATTTAGAAATAATTCAGATTAATTCATATGATAGTAGAGGTTTGTAATGAATGATTAAGGAAACCTAGGGATTTTTTTGGAGTAAATTCTTAACTTTTAAAAAGTAGAGGCCATGGAAAGCTATCATGTCCTCCTACGAAAAAAAAAAAAAGAATCCTCCTTCCCCCTTTTATCCTACTATTACAAACAGAATACTGTGTTTGGCCACTGAGTTGTAAAATGTTAAAAAGCCAGAATGTATCTCAGACATGTCTAGTCTCCAGTCTTCCTGATCTTGCCCCTGGACCTAGATGGCTCCGAAGGAGAAAGTAAGGGTGGTGACTTTGCATAGCCCTCCCTCACTCAAATCCAATATATATCAAGTTATCTTCCTGATGTCATGGTCCTCTTTGAGAATAAAGGACAAACAACAATATGTGGAGTTTAAATGCTTATACTGACTTTTCTCAATCTATTTCATTTTTTTGTCTAATTATTTGACTAACGCAGTTAAGCAACTACATACTTAAAACCTGTCTGGAAATTGCTATAAATGAAGATCCTGACAGCATTTAAAAATGAATTGAAAAAAAGGCAATGCCATAATATCTGGGTACTTAATTAGATATTATATTAATTAATCATATAGGATTACCCTGTTTATAATTTATAAACATTTTTTTGGCAAGTCAATCAGGTTTAAGTGACTTACCCAAGGTCACACAACTAGTGTGTGTCAAGTGTCTGAGGCTGCCTTTAAACTCAGGTCCTTCCTGACTCCAGGGCCAAAGCTCAAAGCACTGCACCACCTCATTGCCTCTACAATTTATAAACTCTATAGGGGAAGTGAAAGTATATTTTCTCTCCCCAAATACTATCCACAAACAGCAATTAGCTTAACACTAACTGGCTTTCTTCTTTCTCTTAAAAAACAAACACCACAATACATCCACTTCAATAATGTCTAAGAAACTGCTTATCAACAGGAAACCATTATCACATTGAGATTAGCATTTAAACAGAACTACCACTCCAGATATTTTTTGGATGGTGAATAGAACACCCTAATAATTTCTCAAGATACCAACTTTCAAAGATTTCAAACTTTCAAAGAAGGAATGAAGCATTTATTAAGTGACTATTATGTGTCAGGCACTGTGCTAAATGCTTTATAAATATCAGCTCATCTGTAATATTAATCAGTTTTTATTTTCATGGAAATAATTTGGGGGGTGGGGTGGGTGGAATCCATGTAAATTTGCTGAAGTAAAGCTCTGAAATATTTTTCATCTATTAACAGTCCAAGAATAATAAAAATACACTGATTTTAACAACCTCTAAATTAAACATAATAAATTGTATATGTAAATAGACATTTATGAATCCTTAAATAAAGACCCTTGCTCAGGTTAATGGATAGTCTTTCTGAATGCCAAATAAAATTTATCAATATAAAATAATATTCATAATAAATAGGGATATCTTAGGGAGGGGGTGCCAATTATGATGTAAAGATTCAAAAGACCTCTTTGTTATAAAACATGTCTATCCCTGGGAACCAAATCCAAAAAAAATCACATGACCACTGGACTAGAGACATTCCTATGCTAATATAAACTAAAGCCAGGAATCTTAAAGGGTAATCCAACTAGAGCTGTCCCTTTTGAACAGTGGTCCTTTAA
The DNA here is from genome assembly GCA_011680675.1 of Gymnobelideus leadbeateri. Classification (NCBI taxonomy): domain Eukaryota; kingdom Metazoa; phylum Chordata; class Mammalia; order Diprotodontia; family Petauridae; genus Gymnobelideus; species Gymnobelideus leadbeateri. The sequence continues at coordinate 246,124 of WOXC01005317.1, forward strand.
GGCAGTATCTTAATGGCAATAAGGATAAATGGTCAGTGTAAAACAATGTACTGTGGTGTGTCTAAAAACTTTGAGAGTAATTAACGAATGCTATGGGTTCCACCCAAGTTTTCAAATGTTTGCCTTTCCATTTCTAAGAAATAATCTAGAAAATGACTTACCACAAATAAGGCTCCTCCAGCTCCACTTTGCACAGCTGTTTTGTGTAAGCATCTCATCTGTCTCCCCTACAAATAAAATTAGGTCTAGTAAATTACATGCCTTGGGCACAATTTTACACTTTTCCCAGACCCAGATTAGGAAGAGTATAATCATAGAATTTTAAAGCTGGTTGCTGAATTCAAACCTTAGCAATGATCTAATCTAATTCTTCATTTATCAGACAATGGAATGGCTAGTGTGTCTTTTTCCACTACAGTTTGTCACATGGAGTGTTAATGTACCATAAGACATAACTTCCCCTTATGATCAGTTTGGATGCAAGTTTCTCCCAATTAAATAATGAAGCTTGGATCACTGTAAACATGTCATCATTCCATAATAAAATAGATATTATTTTGCAAGTGTCAACTATACTCCCCTTCAAATCAATTAAGTAACTCAGGTTTAGAAATAGTACCTATAAATTAGCTATAGCACTAATAGATGTTTGCCAGATTTGTTTTGGAAGATATCAGATTGATTATCTTTTACTTCATTCCCCTAGGGCACAAGCAAGCAAAGCTTTTGTTATTCCTACAGCTGGTGAGAAGTAAAGGCCTCCTAGCAACAAAGATTCTTAATTGCAGTAACCTACAAAGACTAATGAGCAAACTTCTGCTTCACAGACATAGTAAAGACGGTATTGTGTAAATTCAATGAGTTTTAATAGTAACATTTGGTGGAACACGGGTTTCAAGAGAACAGCAAAGAGTTGTGCAACTCAGGAGGATAAACAGGAAGCAGAGAGGAGGTAAGGGTTAACAATTACCAAGGGAAAAAAAAATTTTTCCCTAGTCTGAAAGATTTCAGCTAGAAGAAAATAAATGGGTCTTAGATGGACCAATTTTTTTTTAAATATAGGATAACTGAAAAGATACAGGGTTACAGTGGAAGACACTGATTTACAAGACAGATTGTATATTGTATCTCTTTATCTCTTTAACTTGTCTCAATAGTCTTTGGATTACACATACCATTATCTGTGTTTTCTCTTCCCACCAAATTTGTCATTAACAGAATCTGGACCTTGAGAGTCAAACAGAATGACAGAGGGTATGGAGGTGAAAGTACAATGAATAGCTAAAAATTATTTCTATACTATTAAAAACCCAGTCTTTTAAATCTCATTGTAAATGTGACTACCACCTGCAACAGGACTACCACCTAATTCTATACATAATAATCAATTTGTTCAACAAATATTTAGTGAAAGCAAATCAACTGGGGAGGAGGCCTGAAAAGCAGGTGTCATAGTAGATAAAAAGTGCCAGGCCTGAAGTCAGGAAGACTCATTTTACTGAGTTCAAATTTGGCCTCAGACACTTACTAGCTATGTGACCCTGGGGGATTCACTTCACTCCGTTTGCCTCAGTTCCCTCACTTGTAAAATGAGCTAGAGAAATGGCAAACCACTCCAGTATCTTTGCCAAGAAAATCCAAAATGGAGTCATGAAGAGTTAGTCACAACTCAAACAACAACAGGTCAATGCAGGGTCCTGTGCTATGCCCTAGAGGGAACACAGCTTTGAACAGAAACTTGAAAACCTTACCCAAGTAGCAGACTCCTTAAAATACAGAATGGAACAAGCAGAACTCAATGACTCTATAAAGCAAGAAACATTAAAGAAAACAAATATCATATCCTACATTTTTTTACAAGTTGAGATGAAAATAATCATTACTATTAGAAAAAAGTATTGAAACCAAAAAAGCAGCATTTCAAAGTGGATAGCAAGTCAGTTCAGTCAGGAAGACACAGGTCCTCCCTTTGACAAGCTTAGCTGTGTGACCCTGGTTAAAGTCACATCCTTTCAGTGCTCAAGGCATCCGCAGAACATTTTCTGCACTTATCCAGGGATTTTCCTCACCAGGAATACCAATGAAACTCAAGATCGGATTTAAGAAAAAAATTCAAACTGCAACCATTTATTTAAAAAAAAAAAAAAAAGCTTTCCCATGTTCAAAAAGCTGTATCTGATCTTTACACACTTTACAATCCACCAAAACCTGTTTTCTGAACACAATTCTCATGCCCTACCTCCTGGTCTTTGTCATGTCTGTGTGTTCGAGATGTGTGTAATGTGTCTCCCAGGTCTGGAATGCTCTTCCTTCTCACCTCTGTCTTATAGAATTCTGGGCTCTCTTAAAAGCTCAGCTCAAGTGTTACCTCTTACACGAGAGGCTTTTTCTGATCATCCCAGGTGATAGTGTGGGCTTTCAAAAATGTCACTTTGTATTTACTTTCTTGTGTAAATATATGGTTTCACACACACCCCTGCCCCCAAAGGGACCATTTTATTTTTGGCTGTGCATCCTCTGCTACCTAAGTACAATGCCTTTCTTATTGTAGCCACTTAGTAAATGTAAAAGTAAATGCAAAAGGTTTTTTAAACTCTGCATTGTTATTTAAGATCCATTCTGACAATTTTTTCATATTTACAGAAAGAACAGACCATTGAAATCTTCCTGCACTTGCACATTCTTGTGTAGGATGTTTACAACCACAAGGATCTTAAATTCTTCAGGCTAAGGCATAATCTATTGGATAACTGCTACTTCCTCATGTTACCACTGACATAGAGATTCTAGCTGTTGGTATATTATCAGATCTCTCCCATTAGACTGTGAGCTCTTCCAGGGTAGGGACTGTCCTTTTCTGTATCCCCAGCACTTAGCATAGTGCTTGGCATGTAGTAAATGCCTAATATCTATTGACTGAGATCACAGATCTAGTGAAGTAGTAAAGGATACTTCCTTTTTCTCAGCTGAGACTTCTAGATACTGAATTATTATCATACCTATATTAATATACACAACATATTCTCTGATATCCTAGGATCTGAAGTCTCTTCCTTACTATGCAGCTGAGTTCCAAAGCCCCTGCCATACATAGCCCCATGATTTTCTCTATTTCCGTTTAATATGAACCTCTTAGATCAACTTCCTCTCTCCCCTGAGGAGAAAAGAAAAACTAATGTAATCTACCTGGAATAATGAATAACTTTAGTGTCAAGAGAAAGGTATAAATTCTAACAAAACCAAAACCTGGCATTAGTTCCATCATTTAACAGTCTGAGAGACAGACATCGTATGTGGATAAAAACACTCCTTTGTGTGGGAGATGTGATAAGCAGACTCCTTAACCTAACAGGGCCTCACTTCTATCTGTGAAATGGACATGATAACTGTATTGCCTACTTCAGAACTGCTTCTAGGAAAAAGTCTATGTAAATTTGAGTTATTATTCACAGATAAGTGACAATAGCTACTATATAAACAGCACTTTAAACTCTATACAGTACTTTACATGCCTTCTATTTGTTCATCACAATAACCTTCATATATGCCTACAAAGTGACAGGCATTGCACTAAAAGGTAGAGATATAAAAACAGATGTGCCCTGTCTGCCCAGAAGCTCTGTATATTCTACTGGTTTTCATGATGACCATGCAAGGAGCAATGGCTCTGGAGTAAGAGGACTTAGGTTCTAATCCTCACTCTGAAGCTTACTGTGTAACCATAGACAAGTCACTTAAACTCCCTAGGCCTCAGTTTCCTCAACTGTAGAATTGAGAAGGTTGACCTAGATCTATTAACTACTAAATGCCAGACCAAGGTCATTCCTCACTCCAAGACAGGAAAACATTCGGCCTCCCAAATCTGATATTTTGATTTTTCAATGTTCCTGAAGAAAAGCAGAATCTTAAAAAAAAAAACTTATGAGAGAAATTAAGAGTTACAAGGGATAGAAAAGACAGGTTAGATAGACAAGAATAAGTTGGTCTTTCCTGAACTATGCTGTTCCTGACAGGACAGAATATATATCTACTATTTTATAATATCCCTGATGGTGCTCTCCCATTAATGCACACAATCAAAAATGTATTCTAAATAGAATCCATCATTTCCAGTAAATGACTGGCTCTGGAGTTACATGGTTTGTTCACTGGTACTACATCTGATCAGGCTGTCACATATGAATATAATTAAGTTTACCAAGCCTGACATCAGTTTTCTTTAGAAAATTTTATTCATGGGACGGCTAGGTGACACAGTAAGTAAGAGTGTGGGCCCCAGAATCAGGATGACCAGGGATCGGTTCCAGCCTCAGTACTTAGCACCCACACATAAATAACTAGCCGTGTAACCTTGAGCAAGTTACTTATCCCCAATTGCTTAAAAAAAAAATTTATTCACTGGGCAGCTAGGTAGTACACTATACAGAGCACCAGATCTGAAGTCAGCAGACCTGAGTTCAAATTCGACCTTAGACACTTACTAGCTGTGTGACCTGGGCAAGTCATTTAACTGTTTACCTCAGTTCTCTTATCTGTAAAATGAGCTGGAGAAGGAAATGGCAAAATCACATTAGTACTTCCTTAAGAAAATCCCAAATGGGGTCACAAAGAGTCAGACATGACTGAAACAACCAAACTTGCAAATTAAAGTTGGTAAACACAATTCCACTGTGGGAGCCAAAAGGAAATTTTATAAATAATGAACAATAATGCTTCAAATTATCTGATTCTGACAACATAATGAAGTTCCAGCCCACATACGTATGAAAAGATACTGTATACTAATAAGGACTCTCAATTTCATACACCATTTTCATTTGTCCTACTTTGTATATGGAAAAGGACATTTTTGGTTTTTTGGTGTTTACACTTGGAATTTTAAAAAAGTTTAACTTCTTTCAAAAAGCTTTTGCCTGACTTTAAAAATAAAGATACTACACTATTATAACCTGATATGCTATTATAAAGTACAGTGATACAAAAACGAAGAAAATCAGTACCTCTCAATTCACAAAACTGTTATTAAGTGGGTACACAACTCCCTTATAATTTTATATTTAGCATCTAAAACAGTTCACTTATATCACATTTATTCTCAAATCCACTTTAGATTAGCAAGGAAAAAATCATTTTAACCATCATTCAACTAAAAAAGCCAAGATCCTAGGTATATGAATTAGCATTATTTGATGGACAATCTCAGTTTTATCTCATATGGGCAAAAGAATGGTTCTAATACCAATTAGAGGTAGGTAGTAGGCCTTTGGTAGAGAAAAAAGGCTAGTTAACCTGGGCTGACTCCAAGTATATAAAGTTTTTTCCACTAGACTATGAAATGTTTACAACCTACTCAATAAGTTCCAAATGAGAGAAGTATAAATGTTTACAGAAAATCCAAATAATTTTCCTAGTAAGAACATGTCCTGATATAAAGCAGAAGTAATAATGTAGGGTTCCAATTCCAGCTTACTCACTTTAACAACCAGACTGCCTCAAAAGGAATAAAGAAAATTTTAGTATTCTCTACAGTACAGTTTGTAGCACTATGATCTTTAGAGAGCATATTATTTCCTCTCAGGATTGATATTCCCTTATAGCAAAACTAAGAGCTCCAGAAATGACAAAATCAAAGATTTTATATTTTAAAGTAAACTATTTCAAACTAACAAATATTTTCTACTCTCTTGTTTAAAGAAGCTATCTACACATTGCCTCACTAACTCCATACTGAGGATTATAGACATAGACCTGGAAGACACCTGGAAGATCAGTTAGTCCAACCTTTTTAAAAATGAGAAAATGAAACCTGTAAAGATTAAGTTACTTGTATAGTCACACAGGTAGCAAATGGCTGAGGTGAGATTTGAATTCCAATCCTCTGACTCCAAATCCAGGATTCTTTCCACTATTCTATATCACACCATTGACTAATAACTGAACTTTCAATCTACTAAATCCCCCAGATCTTTTTTTTTTTTTAAAGATGAAATGATAGCTATCCTCTCCCAGCTTACTTTTGGAAAGCTAATTAAAAAAATTTTTTTAAGCTAATTTTTTTAAACCAAAATGGAAGTATAACATTAAATGTCATCTTATTTTCAGCTCAATGTCCTATCTAGAAAGACATAATCTTGTCATTCATTCAATCTGCAATCTAACCATCCTAGCTTTGTCTGATCATTTGAAAACCTGATAAATATGCTGTGAAAAGTCTGTGAAAATCCCCAACTAGGGAAGGTAGACTAGCTATGCCAGATTTTAATCATCAAAACTGCTTGGTACTGGCAGAGCAGTAGAGCAGTGCATCAATGGAATAGATTAGGTGCAGGAGACCCAGCAGTTAACGAATATAGTAATCTATTGTTTGATAAACCCAAAGACCCCAGTTTTGGGTATAAGAATGCACTATTTGACAAAAACTGCAGGGAAAACTAGAATACAGTATGGCAGAAACTGGGCATAGATCATTATCTAACACCATATACCAAAATCAAGTCTAAATGGGTGCATGATCTAGGTGTAAAGGATGATACTGTAAGCCATTTGGGAAAGTAAGGAATAGTTTACCTGACAGATTTATGGAGAGGGGAAGATTTTAGGACCAAACAAGAATTAGAGAGCATTATAAAATGCAAAATGGATAATTTTGATTACATTAAGTTGAAAAGCTTCTGTACAAACAAAGCCAATGTAACCAAGATCAAGAGGGAGGTGGGAAATTGGGAAAGAATTTTCACAACTTGTGTCTCTGATAAAGGACTCATTTCTAAAATTTATAGAGAATTGAGCCAAATCTATATGAATACAAGTCATTCCCCAATTGATAAATGGTCAAAGGATATGAACAGGCAGTTTTCAGAGAAAGAAATTAAAGATATCTGTAAGCATATGAAGAAATGCTCTAAATCACTATTGATTAGAGAAATGTAAATCAAAACAACTCTGAGATACCACATCTCTCCAGTCAGATTGGCTAAGGTGACAAAACAAGAAAATGACAAATGCTGGAGAGGATGTGGGCAAATTGGAACACTAATGCATTGCTGGTGGAGTTGTGAACTTATCCAACCATTCTGGAGAGCAATCTGGAATTATGCCCAAAGGATTATAAATAATTTCATACCCTTTGACCCAGCCATACCACTCCTAGGGTTATATCCCAAAGAGATCATAGTAGTGGGAGGAAGAACCATATGTACAAAAATATTTTTAGCAGCCCTTTTTGTGGTTGCAAAGAATTGGAAACTAAAGGGGTGCCCATCAATTGGGGAATGGCTAAACAAGTTGTGGTATATGAATGTAATGGAATATTATTGTGCTATAAGAAACGAGGAGGAGACAGATTTCATATTTACCTGGAGAGGCTTATACAAATTGATGCTTAGCAAGAAGAGTAGAATCAGAAGAAATTTGTATACAATCACAGACATATCATATGTGTGATGACCAACTATGACAGACTGGACTCTTTTTAGCAATGCAGTGATATAAGTCAATCCCTAAAGACTCATGAAGGAGAGAAATGTGACATCCAGAGATATAACTAGAAAGAACTGAGCTTGAATCCTGACGGAAGCAAACTAATCGATCTTTTTCTTTTCATTGTTTGGTTTTATTTCTTCTTTACCATTTTTCATCCCACCTAGTACAATATGCCTTTGTAATTGGACTAATGTCTAATATGAATGTATTTGCAGATCCTATACTGGACTATATGCTGAGGGGGGGAAAGGAGACAGGGGGAGGGAGGTAAAGGAAATTTGAAAATCAAGGAACTATGAAATTGAATCTTGTTAACTGAAACTAAACTAATAAATTAATTTTTAAAAAAAGTCTATCCCCAGACATAATAAAAATGTTCAATAGCACAGAACCAAAAATTAATACCTAGGGCACTCTCTTAAAGATTGCCTTCTAGGTTGACCATTAATGACTATTAATCATTAATGACTACTTTGGGATTTGACCACTATGCAGAGGCACATGAGTTCAAACTAGAAATCAGCAGCTACCTATTATTTTAAACTTCTTGATCTATATGTTTTCATTCAGTTCTTAGCAATCCTCACCATGCCTCCAAGTGTCACAACATTTACATTTTATATAGATAACTCTTGGTTTTCAATTTTTAATGACAGTAATAGCTCTATTTTCATTACAATTTATTTTTTAAAATCCTACAATTAAAAGACCTGTGATTTCATCCAAGTATGTACTCCTTCCACCAATACAAGATGTAATCCCTCCATGATTCTATACAGGGTTTCATAAATTACTGCTGTCAAAAAAATTTTAATCACATGGTTGCCAATCTTGCAAAGCCCTTTTGGAACCCAGAACCACAGTAGAACTTTAATGGGAAAGGTTTTTAAACATTTAAAAATCAACATAGACTAAAAAATTAATGGTAAAACTCAAACGACAAATTTTACAACTGGTCAGGAGAATAATGAAAAATGTTTACATAAAATTACTATATATTCCAGCCCTGAGCCCTAATAATCAGAATATCAGAACTACAAAAATCCACTGATTTTTTTCCACCTGAAAGAGATTCTATGAGGAAAACCAACAGGTAAAATTCTGAAACCCCTGGTTCAAGGATAAAAATATTATGAGCAACAACAACAAAAAACAAAGAATTTAAATATGGTGGTGCCACAGCTAGAATCATACAGTCAAGACTACACTAAAAGACCACAGGTCTTGGAACACTATATATCCAAGAGCAAAATAACTGGGGTTGAGGTAAAAAAAATAACATTGCCAGAAAAGTTAAGCATAATCCTGAAAAAAAAAAAATTAATGAGTTGTCAGACTTTCAGGATTTAAAAAAAAAAAAAAAAAACCAAACCTTGAATTTAATAGATTTGACATATAAGATCCAAGAGAAATGTAAGGTACATCTCAAAGACTAAATACAAGGGACTCAAAAAGGACAAACTGTTGACCTTTTATATGAGGGAAAGTAAAATGTTTAAGATTCTTACTAGTAATTGGTTACTGTGGTAGACTGAATATGATATGATTTTAAAAAATAAAACTTTAGGAATAGGTAGAAAGAGTAATAATTTTATACAAATGATGCCCTAAAGGAAGAACTGACACAGAGGAATTAGATGGGGGAGGAGGGCTGGTAGTTCTGGAATCTGACTTTTCATTGGGAATGGGTTTATGAGGATAGAAGAGTATAAAAGTCTTCTAAATTCTGAAAGAAATAAAAAGTTAAGGGAATAAAAAGGGAGGAGAGGATAAGGGAGGAATTTCTAGAGGGGAGGAGGAGGGAGTGGGATGGAGGAGGGTGTAACAGAAGGGTGTTTAGATTAACGGGAAAGGTAGTGGGTAGAAGTAGAGGAATCAGGAGGGAAAGGAAATAAGAGATACACACAAACGTAAAATAAAGGTCAGGAGTAGAATTTATTAAGAAAAAAAGCAGGGGTGGTAATCATGATCTCAGGCAAAGCTAAAGCTAAAATAGATTTAATCACAAGAGAAAAATAGGGAAACTATACTATATGGCAGCCATACTAATCAATACTGTTTTAGACTACTTAAAATAACTAGATAGTATAAGGATGGAAGATTGCTGTGGTGTAGGAAATGATGAGTTGGTGGACTTAACAAAACTATGGAAAGACTCAGATTTACGAAGGGAAATATAAGCAGTCTTTTACAATATATCTACTATGGTAATGTTTTGCATAGATATACATGTACAACACATACTGAATTGCTTATCTTCTCAGAGGGAGTGGGTGACAAGGGAGAAGGGGAATGGATCTGAAAATCAAAGTTTTAAAATTAAATGTTTCATAAGATGTCTAGGCAGTGGGGCTCAGAGATTCACCTTGCCCTAATGGCAAAGTCGAAGGGGGTATGGGAGAGAGCAGATTGGATGAGGGGATATCTAGTGGGACTGCTATTCTGGGGTGGTGGGTAGGGAAAAAATGGGGGGAAAATGTAACTCATAATCTGGTGGAAATGAATGATGTAAACCAGAAGTTAATAAAGCATTTGTTTAATTAATTAAAAAAGAAGAAGAAGGAATAAGGGTACAGGGGTGGCTAGGTGGCAAAGTGAATAGAGCACTGGCCCTGGAGTCAGGAGGACCTGAGTTCAAATTCGACCTCAGACACTTTACACAAAAACTAGCCATGTGGGCAAGTCACTTAACTCCAATTGCTCTCCAAAAAGAAAGAAAAAAAAGGGTACAAATGGAACCTACAGTTGCACTGTATCTTCAATAAACTATGATCACATTGCACTTTACAGGCTAAATACTGCATTTGCTTCTTAGGGTACACTGCATGCACCCAAATCTTTGCCTCAAATACATTCAGCACATGGCTTTTCAGAATCATATTCAAAATGCTAAATAAACACAATACTACAATAAACAGCATTCTATGTGTAAGACCAGTGATCCAACATTAATCTATCTGGGAGTGATATCAAAGGATGCTTGGGACACTTCCTTAAAACCTAAAAAGTTAAGAAACATGCCATGAATATCACTACCTTTATCCATCAATTTATTTCAATGTTCACAGTATAAAGTAGTATTTCCTTTTATTTGTTCTATGATAATCACTTTGAAGCATCATGGGTTATCTTCTAAACTGTTTCTACTTAGTCTATACCTTTTAATGATTTTACTTTCATCTCCATTAATTTTTGTTCTCCCAGAATTTGAATCCTAATCTCTTTAGTCTAGCTTTATTTTATTTCTCCTCTTCTAGCTTCACAATTTTTTAAGGTGCAGTAAGAACTATGTTTAATATTTTAGCCACAGTACATTTTACTTTATTGAGTAAAACAGGTATCATTGATCATTACCTCCTCTCCTATTCTACATCTCAAAAGCCTTTGACATCATTCCCTGTATTCTCCTCCTCTACTCCAGTTTCTAATAGAGGTTGCCCTTCTTTTTGCCAAAGTTAACTCTTTCACTTGTATCCTAGATCCTATCCCCATTCTGTTCCTCACATCACCCCTACCTGGGTCATAGGATCACAGATGTAGGGCTGGAAGGGACCTCAGAGGTCATGAGACCAACCCCCTCATTTTACAGATGGGGAAACTAAGGTTCAAAGAGGTTAAGTGATTTGCCATAGCTAACAATTGTTAGAAGCGGAGTTTGAATCAAAGTATTCCTTACTCCAGGTCCATGCTGCCTCTTGACCTCCCTCTATTCAGTTAAATGCCTAGAAAATGCTATGGCCTCCCTTTACTCTCTTAATCTCAATGTCCTGCAGTCTGGCTTCTAACCTCATTGCTCAGCTGAAACCGCTCTCTTCAGAGTCAGGAATGATTCCTTTCTTAATTGCCTTAATAGCATTCCTCAGTCTTTATTTTTCTTGCCTGGTATTCAGTACCTGATGTTACTATCTCCTAACCTATAAAATTGTGTAACATTTTGGAACCCTTCTCTTTCCTGATGTTTCTTCTCAGGCTCCTTTGCTTGATCATCACCCACAGCCCACCGAACCCTGAATTTATTAGATCCTCTTTATTAAATCCTCTTCTCTGTATCCATCATTTCTGAGTGATCTCATCAGCTCCCAGGGACTCAATTATGTTTATGCAGATTCCTCCCCTAAGTATTTATTCAGTCCTACAGTCCTCTCAGAGCTCTAATCCCACATTAGCAGTTGTCTAGTACATATTTGTAACTGCATAAGCAGCCAAAACTCAGTATGTCCAAAACAGAACTCATTATCTTTCCCTCAAAACCCACCCTTTTCTGTTATTTCTCTCTTTCTGTCAATCACACCACCATCTTTCTAGTCAAGTCAATACATGTTTACTAAGTACCTGTTATATGTCCAGCACTGTGCACTGGGGAGATAAAGAAAGGCAATACAGTCACTGGTTTCAAGGAGTTCAGTTTTAATAGGGCATACAACAAGCAAACAAAATAATGTACAAGCAAGATATATATATACATAAAACAAAATGGAAATAATCATAGAGGGAAGCATTAAGCACTAGGATTAAAAGAGATCAGGGAATGCTTTCTGTAGAAAGTGGGATTTAGCTGAAAAATGAAGAAGTCAAAGAAACCAGTAGATGAAGTGAGGAGAGAAAGAATTACAGACTTGGTGGACAAACAGTGATAATGTCCTAAGTCACATTAGTCAATGACTATAGCAATCTCCTGTTTGATAAACCCAAAGACTCCAGTTTCTGGGATAAGAACTCACTATTTAACAAAATCTGCTAGGAAAACTGGAAAATAATATGGCAGAAACTAGGCACAGACCAACATCTTACACCATATACTAAGAGTTAAAATGGGTACACGATTTAGATATAAAGGCTGATACTATATGTGCAAACTAGGAGAGCAAAGAATAGTTTACCTGTCAGATTTATGGAGAATGGAAGAATTTATGACTAAACAAGAGACAGAGAACTTTACAAAATGCAAAATGGATAGCTGTTCTTACATTATAAATTGAAAAGATGGGGCGGCTAGGTGGCGCAGTGAGTAGAGCTTCGGCCCTGGAGTCAGAAGGACCTGAGTTCGGATTCGGCCTCAGACACTTAATGCACACACAAACAAAAACCTAGCCATGTGACCATGGGCAAGTTACTTAACCCCAATTGCCCTCCAAAAGCAAAAAAATAAAAAATAAATTGAAAAGTTTTTGCACAAAGCCAAGATTAGAAGGGAAGCAGAAAGCTGGGAAACAATTTTTACAACCAGTGTCCCTGAAAAAGACTTCATTTCTAAAATATATAGAGAACTGAGTCAAATTTATAAGAATACAAGCCATTTTCCAATTGATAAATGGGCAAAGGATATGAACTGGCAGTTTTCAGATGAAGAAACTAAAGTTATCTATAGTCATATGAAAAAATGCTGTAAATCACTACTGATTAGAGAAATGCAAATCAAAACAACTCTGAGTAACCACAACACACCTATGAGAATGGCTAACATGACAAAAAAAGAAAAATGATAAATGCTGGAGAAGATGTGGAAAAACTGGAACACTAATGCATTGTTGGTGGAGTTGTGAACTGATCCAACCAGTCTGCTTTTCTTTTTTTGAAGGGGGAAGGCAGGGCAAATGGGATTAAATGACTTGCTCAAGGTCACAAGTCTAGTAAGTGTTAAGTGTCTGAGGCAGAATTTGAACTCTTGACTCCAGGGCCGGTGCTCTATTCACTGAGCCACCTAGCTGCCCCTGATCCAACCATTCTGAAGAGCAATTTGGAACTGTGCCCAAGGGCTCTAAAATTGTGCATACCCTTTGACCCAGCAATACCATGCCTAGGTCTGTTTCCCAAAGAGATTATAAAAATGGGATAAAGACCCACATGTACAAAAATATTTATAGCAGCTATTTTTTGTGGTGGTCAAAAACTGGAAATTGAGGGGATACCCATCAATGGGAGAATGGCTGAACAACTTGTGGTATATGAATGTAATGGAATACTATTGTTCTATAAGAAATTACTTCAGAAAAACCTGGAAAGAATTATATGAACTGATGCTGAGTGAAATGAGCAGAACCAGAAGAACACTGTACATAGTAACAGCAACATTTTGCAGTGACTAACTGATAAGTCTTAGCTCTTCTCAGCAATTGCAAGGATCTACGACAACTCCAAAAGACTCATGATGGAAAATGCAGTTCACATCCAGAAAAAGAACTATGGAGTCTGAATGCAGAAACATACTATTTGCTCTTTTTTGTTTCTCTTCTCTCGTGGTTCCTCCCATTGGTCCTAATTCTTCTGGACTAATGTGACAGACAATATATTTAATATGAATGGTTATGTATAGCTTATATCAGATTACATGCCTTTTTGGGGGTGGAGGGATTAAAAGGGAGGGAAGGAAAATTTGGAATTCAAAATCTTATGGAAGTAAATGAAACGTAAAAAGAAACATTTTAAAAAAAAAGGAAAGAAAATTTGGCAGCTAGGTAGCACAGTAAATAGAGCACCAGCCCTGGAGTCAGGAGGACCTGAGTTCAAATCCAACCTTGGACACTTAATACTTGCTAGCTGTGTGACCTTGGGAAAGTCACTTAATCCCAATTTCCTTGCCTTTCCCACCTCCAAAAAGCAAAAACAAAAAAATAACAAAAAGAAAGAAGATGTCCTAAATCAGGAGATAGAATGCTATGTTTGAGGAAAAACAAGGAAGGTGGAAAGATAGGAAGGGCTCTGAAGGTCAAACATGATTTTATATTTGATCCTGAAGGTTAAAGGGAACCATTGGAATTTATGGAATAGGCAGTGATCTGGTCAGACCTTTGTTTTAGGACGATCGATTTGACAGCTGAGTGGAAAATGGACTGGAATGGGAAGAGACATGAAGTAGGGAGACTAAACCAGTAGGCTATTTCAGTAGTCCAGGTATGACAAGAGGACAACTTGGACCAGAATGGTGGCAGTGTCAGAGGAGAGAAGGCAGCATTATGTGAAAGAGATTACAGAAGTAGAAACAATAAGACTTGAATATGAAAGTACTAAGGAATCAGGGATGACACCTACTGAATCTGATGTCTGTCTATAAGTCATTCAGTTAGAGAGAAACAACTGGCAGTTGGAGATGTGAGAATGAAGGTAAGGAGGGAAATCAGGGTTGAGACTCAAAGGCATAAAGAGGCTAACTGAATCCATAAGAACTGATCAGAACATTAAGAACAGTAGTATAGAGAGTCCTGGGACAAAGGCTTGGACACCCATGGTTAGGAAGCAAGTCTTGGAAGACTAAGCTGCAAAGGAGAGGTAAAAAGAGTTGGTTAGGTAGGAGAAAAGGAGAGAACAGTGCCACCTAAACCCAGAGAGAAGTATAAAGAGGGTGAATTGAGAAAGGCCATTAGAGTTGGCAATTAAGACTTCATTGTTAACTTTGGACAGAACAGTTTCAGTCGAATGATGACGTCAGAAGTCTGAAAACAAAGAGGAGAGTAAGAAATAGGACGCTCTTAAAATAGATGGCCTTCTCAAAGAGGTTATCCAAGCAAGTTAAGAAAACTATAGAATTTGACTTCAACTGAGGTTCTCATCATCTCTTGCTTAGAGGACTTCAAGTCTCCTAATTGATTTTCCTGCCTCTAGTCCTCCCTTCTCTAATAATAATAAATATGCTAACATAGCCTTTAAGGTTTGCAAAGCACATGATAAGATATTCTCTCATTTGAGTCTCAAAATAACCCTGAGGTAGGTGCTATTATCTCTATTTTATAGATGAGGTAACAGGCTAAAAATTAGGGTTAAATGACTTGCCCAGAGTACCTTCCAGACTTCAAGTCTGACACTCTACTGCATCATGCTACCTCTCTAACTCATCTTCCACTCACCCCCCTGCTGTATTCCTAAAGCACAAATCTGACCAAGCTATTCCCTGCTTGAAATCTGCATCAAGTTAATAAAATGTAAGCTCCTCCGTTAGAAATTTAAATCCTTTCACCACCTGACTCCAGGCTGGCCTTTCAGGCTTATTACAGGGTACTTCCCTTCTCATACCTACTTTCTAGTCAAATAGCTCTCACTGTTCCTCATGCATGCCCTTTCATTTCCTGCCTACAGGCCTCTGCACAGAGCAATGCACTACCTCTTTATTTATGCTTTTCTGAATTGGTAGCTTCCTTCAAAGCTCAGCTCAAGAGCCAGCCTCTACATGAGACCTTTCTCATCTGTTAGGGCACTCTCTCCCTGAAATGATTTTGTATACATTTTGTATTTGCTTAGATGTGTACACATGTACAATTGTACATGTAAACAGGTACAACGTAAGTTCATTGTTTCAGTGTCCTTCATCCCTATTTCGGGACACAGTGCTCGGCTATAGTACTTATTAATGTTAGTATTATGGTTTTATTTCCAATACCCTCCTGATACTGAACTCATAAATACCTAAGGTAAGGAAAGAAAATAGTCCAACACAATGACTTTTTCTTTTAGAATTACAGGATATAATGGAAAGAACTATGGACTGACCAAGATTCTAATCCCAAATTATATCTGTTCCAATTATCTCCTGTATCCAAACACCTTTAAGAGATCGTAAGTGTCTGAACTGGAAGGAACCTTATACATCATTCAATCCAAACCCTTCATTTTACAGCTGCAAACTAAATCGAAATAAACCCACCAGCAGTCAAACATTAAGTAATAGCAAACTGAGAATTTAAAACCAGGTCCTGACTCTAAATATAGGCATTTTCCCCATTATACTACAAATGTCTGCCAATAGCTATATGACCTGTGAACTCCAGATAACTCTTTTATAAAAGGAGAGATATTACTACTTGAACCCATGGGGTTTAAGTATTAAGTATAAAGATTGAAAACTGAATAATGTATCTCAAGAGCTTCGTAACCATAAAGTCCATGTTGTCCTGTCTTCTCTTGCTGTAGTAATTATTTATAAATGCTCTACATCTATAAAACAGAAGCCTGGAATTCTGTTCTTCCACCACCCCACCCTGTCAATCATCCGTGTTCTGGCTTCCCTTCTCTCCCCCATTCTAGTCTTGACCCTCTGGTTGACCAATTCAGCCATTACCTATTAACCACTCTATGAATCCCTTGCCCTCTCATCCTAACTCCTGCTATGCCCACCTCTATCCCTTGCTCATCCTCACTACCACACTTCTCCACTCTCCTTATCCACTGGCCCCTACTCTACATAGAAACATACACATTTTTCCAACACTTGATCCTGCCAGTCCATCAAACTACTGTGCTATATATTGCTTCTCCTTTTCCCAGCCAAACTTCTAGGAAGGATTGTCTGGACTCAGGCTTCATACACCCATCTTCTCCTCTAATTCACTTCTCAATTCCTTGCAGTCTGACTTCTGAACCAACTACTGCACTAAAAACTGTTCCCTCCAATGTTACCAAAAAATTTCAAATGCTAAATATAAAACCCCTTTTCTCAGTTGTTACCATTCTCAAACACACCCTCATCCTGGACACTCTCTTGATTTTTACCTGTCCTCTTATTACCAGCCTCAATGCTCCTCAGCCTCCTTTCCTAGATTGTATGGGTAGCCCAGTACTGGGCTCTCCATTCTCTCTTTCGGTGATCTCATCAGGTCACATTTAATTTTTGTTTAATAATCATCTCTATGTACAAGACTCTCAGATCTATATACCAGCCTTAATCTCTCTCTTGAACTCTACTCTTGTATTAGCAACTGCCTCCTAGATATCTCTACCTTTTTGTCCCACATGTATTGCAAACTCAATATATCAAAAATGGAATTTTCCTCAAAAACCTCTCTCTCCTTCAAATTTCCCCATTTTTTTATCTATGGTATGACCAATCCTTCTAGTCACCCAGTTTCAAAACTTTGGAGTCATTCTGGACTCTTCCACTTCCTTGAACTCTCAGTCAATTAAATCCCAAATTCGGTTTGATATTACTCCAGGTAGTTTAATCATATCTCCACCCTTCCATTCACACAGTCACCACACCAATACAGACCCTTATCACCTCTCATTGGACTATAGCAGTGGACTCCAAATTGGTCTCCTTAGTTCCTTATCCCTTTCCAGACCACCCACCACAAAACCACATCCTTAAACACAAATCTGACCACTTGAAGCCCTCTACTAAAAAAACAAAAAACCAAATATAAACAAAAAAACCCTTCAATGGCTCCCTAACACTTCTAAGATAAAAATGTTAAATTGTCAGCCTTACATTTAAACACCTCCACAATCTGGCTCTCACTTAATTTTCCACTTCTATTTCATTTTATTTCCCTTCACAAATTCTGTTCAATCAAAACTGGCCAGCTAAGTGACACATTCTATCTCACACCTCTGCATTTGCACAAGTAATCCTTCATATCTTGAATGTACTTTCCTTTCACCTATATCTCACAGTCCCTGGCTTCCTTTAAGGCTCAATTTAGATGCCATCTCCTATATAAAGCCTTAACTGATTCCCCTCCCCTGCTTTTAAAAATGCACTCTGTTCTAGAAGCTGCTTTGTGTTTATTTGCCTGCAAATGGTATCCCTTCTGAACATAAGCTTTTTTAGGGTAGGGTATTTTAGGTTTTCTATTTGTATTCCTGGCACCTAGTACAATGCTTTCCTGGTAGATAGTGGATACAAATTGAGTAAAATGGTAAATACAAATACATGAAAGCTGAAACTAATATGGCTGGCTTCTACAGGGAACTGATGACAATTTACAGTTCCCTTGCCTGGGCTGCAGATTTTAGCTCTAAATCCAACATTTATGAGCATAATTCTTATAGACTTACTACTCTGCCCTCCCTTTACTTAAGCCCATGTGCCACTTTTCTGCCCACTCACACAGCCTGTATGAGATAATTCTGTTGTGGTCCCATAAGCTATGCATCATTTCTCTAACTGAAAGAGCTTAGTATCATCTACAAATATGGAGATTTCATATTTCCACCTCCACCCTCCAAGATCATTTATAAAATGTCAAAGTTGCTCCCAAAACTGATCCCCAGAGATCCGAACATTTCTTCACTCAGATAAGTGTTCCTTTATCCTAGTCTTTGTCTTCTGTTTAAGCCAGTTTGCAGTTCGTAACAAACATCCACCCACTCCAATTCCATAATTCAGTTTTTTTTTGTTTAGGAACCATTGGAATTACATAAAAGGGTTGTCTTTTGCCCACATACTGACTCCCTCAAATAACTATCAAAGATTAGAGATTCAAAAATTTACAAAATATATATTGTCTTTCACCCAGCAAGTTAACACTTTTTCCTATAACTGATTCTTATTAGAGAATTAAGTGTTTGAAGGAACCATAGTTTCAATCTGACAAGCTAACAGTATCTTAAGTGACATAGAACATTAGAGGTTGTCTAGTGCAAACTGAATCATGCATTCTTTCTACATCATTCCTGACAAAAGCAAGGAGTATGAGCACTTCCAGTAAGGGAACTTAATATCTTTCAAGAAATAGCCTATTTCAGTTTCAGAAAGCTCCAATTATTATTCCTTCCGCTCAATTTAAATTCATCTTCCTCTAACTTTTAGTCATTAGCTGACTCCTTCTTCTAGGCGCCTATTAGTCTAACATGTCTATCTTCCAGTATATCCTTCAAATATAACCCAGAGAGATTGTCCCCTTAGCCAGGATAACCCCAGTTCAATGGCTCAGTTATAGGTATGTATAGTTAATATTGGCCTAAGGACTACATTTAAAAAATGGAACCGACATTTTCCTGATTATGTGGCATTTGCAAACAGCCAGGTGACAAGGGAGGATTCCACTATCTCGAAGGACATGGTAAGTCAAAAAATTCCTCAGCAGATACAACCTCTAGCTATATTTGTGACCTACGGCTCTCGCCAATCCTTCTGCAAGATAAAGTGAACCCCTAGTCAGTCCCACAAGTATTTTCCAGAAAGAGGACACAAGGTCACCCTCGCTCTGGAGTACAAGGAGATGCACCGCAAGGACGCCCCCTACGGGGACGAGGGAAGACTGGGCGGGCGTGGGCTGCACGCCCCTGGGCCTCCGCCGGGAGGGATGGTCTCTCGGGGACACGTTCGGTAGTCAACTTTAGATGAAACCCAAAACAATAGGGCTCCCTAACCGCACGGAGGCAAGCGGGTTCCTTGGGGCGCCTCCGCTACTGCCCCGAATTAAAGGCTGCCCGCCTGCGGCCGACGCTCCCCCCGCGCCCCCGCGGCGGCCACCCCCGGGAGCAAAGCAAGGCCGCGGCGTCCTTGCCCGGCCTGCAGGCCCGCCCAGCGCCCAAAATGAAGAGAGGGTAGAGGACGGGCGGCGGCTGTGCAAGAATCCATCCCGAGCCTCCTTACCCAGTGGGCGACGAGACCGGCGGCCCCCGCCCGGAGTGACGAGGAGAGGAACATGGCGGCTCAGATTCTTCGGCTTCCCCCAGCTGAGTCCGAAGCCCGCGGGTACGAGCCCGGAACGCACAGCGTGCGCGCGCTCGACACCTATCCCCAACCACCGAACGGAAGAGCTCGGGCGCGTCACCGTAGCCGCTCCCGACGCCGCAGGAGGGCGAACGGCCCGGGTGGGGCGATGGGGCGGGCGGTCTGGCTGCGCACCGAAGGGAGGGCTCTAGTGAGGTGGGCTCAAGGTCACCGAAGATTGGAGGCGCAAAGTGAAAATGCGCGGTCACGGAAGCGGCAGCTCCTTCCCTCCCTCCCTCCCTGCCGTCTCGCGCGGACGGACCCGCTGAAGAGCTTGAGGAGGAACGTGTGTTCCTCCAGTTGGTGCGTCTCAAAATACTTCCTAAATTCTTAATTTAAAAAAGAAAGTTTTTCATTATGACTTGGAGCCTAACACATAAATCTCACTTCTGTATTTTAAAAAACCCAATCGACGCTAAAAATCTGGAAACAAAAATGGAAATAATCCGTGCCTTCACGGAACTTAAATGGAAATCAGTTTCCCTTTCAGACAGAGGAGGTGGGGTTTTTTTGCGCTTTGGCTTTTGGGAGTGAACCTGCTTGTGTCGGCTTGAAGAGTTCTGATTTTGGAGAGGATGGGAACACTAACTTTTATTTCTTGGATTTTTCCTTAGATAAGAGAAAAGGGAAATTTGATAACCAATGAATACCTGAAGGCAAGCCTAGGATTTGAAAATAGGACAAAGTGAGAAACTCCTGTACAGTTTTCGTTATGCTGTGAAACAGACTATTCGTTTTGCTGTAGGCCATCAGGAAGGGAAAAGGCAGGAGGCTTCGAGGTGGCTCAGTGGATAAGGGTGCTGACTGTGCAGGCGGAAGACCCGAGTTCACATATGTCCTCAGACATTTACTAGCTGTGTGACCCTGGGTGAGTCACTTAGCCTTTATTTGCTTTAATCCAATGAAGAAGGAAATGACAAGCCACTCTACTATGTTTGCCAGGAAAAGACAGTATTGTTCACACGGAGGCAGAGCACAACAATTGACCTGCCGGAAATCCTAGCAGCTGAGCTAGGTCTGGGGAATTTGAAAGATTATTTTGGGAAGTTTATGTAGCATTCAGCCAGGGATTGGGCAGTTGGCATTTTTATGCACTTCTCATTTACTGTGGTTTGTCAATTCTGAATTTTTGTAAGTAAATGTTAGAAAAGCAATTCTGGGGGTTTGGAGTCTGTTGCAGACAGGGATATTAAGAGGAAGAGGGAATGGGTGCTAGAGGCAGTAAGCATCCAACTTTTTTTTTTTTTTTGGAGAAAAATAAAGATTATCAATCAGATAGATGAAAGAGATTTCTGAACCCAGGGAGCCAAGCTCTGGGACTGAGAAGGTCAGAAAACATAGTGTGCTGAGCTAGATTTTAGAAATAAGATACAGAAATTAGGAAAGACAAAAGTTGAGATAACAAAGATTAGGTCCCACTTGGACTTGCTGAGAAAGAATTGATGTTATCAGCAACTTCCAATCAATAACTCTTAATTCTGCCTTCTAAGCTTTTGAAGGATAAGATTAATCTCTCTTCTCCATAAAAAACAAACAAACTAAAATAGTCCTGTAATTTTTTGTGTAGTCCTGGTGGAGCGCTAACACCCATTGAGGCAAAAATCCTGTTTCTTTACCTGGTCTAAGACTGGCTGGTTCATTAACCCAACCTCATACTGTCAGGTCAGGTTGATCCCTTAGAGGCTGTCACACAGCTATAGATCAATCAGTCAATAAATCAGTAAACAAGTATTTATTTAGAAAACTAGGAAATATAATAGATAGAGTGCTGGACCTGAAATCAGGAAGACTGAAGTCCAAATTTGGCCTCAGACATTTACTAGCTATGTAACCCTGGGCAAGTCACTTACCTTCCACCTGCCTCAGTTTTCTCATCTGCAAAATGGGAATAATCACTTCTTTTATATAGTATAAACATAAACTTCTTACAGATTTGTTGTGGAGATAATATTTTTAAAACATTTTGCAAACCTTAAAGTGCTGTATAAATTCTAGTTATCATCATTATTTGCCCTAAATGTATCAAGAATTATGCTTAGTATTGAGGCTATAAGTACAGAGCAGGAAACAATCTCTATATGCAAGGAATTTATATTCTAATGGAGGAGAAGCATACATAAACATATATATAAAATATAAAGTGAAAAAAAAACAAATGTATACATAGCTTAAAACTAGGTAGACTGGGCCTTTCAGGCCTTCAGGTTACCACAAAATCATAACACTATAGCCAGGGACTGTGGAACCTTCCTCAAGGGAGGCCACACTCTTAGGCCAATCAAGTCCTGTCTTTGTTACCTTTTGGGAGAAATTTGGCCTAACTCGTGAATGGAGAGGAAGAGAAGGGAGCCCTTGTGGATATTGGTCCTGACAGATTAGGTTATATAAGGCTTTTAAAGTTAAACAAAGGAGTTTATATTTTATTGTAAAGGCAATAGAAAGCCATTGTAATTGATTTAGTAGAGGAATCATATACTTTGGCAGCAGTGTGGGAGATGGAATAAAGTGGTGAGAGACCTGAGACAGACAGACCCATTAGTAGGCTATTGCAATAATCTTAAGTAAAAAGTGATGAGCCCTGAACTAAAGTGGAGGCAAAAGTATAACTAGTCAAACTATAGCAGTCTACCCAAAAATCTAGATCACACTCTCCCACGAACGCATACAATGTCATTGGAAGCAGGAGAGGGAGAGGAGTAGCCACAAACTTAAAGAAACCTAGGAGTGTGGCACATGAGGAAGGACACCCCTGTAGCTGAGATAACTCATGACTCTGGACTGCAGGCCTGGATATTTGATGTCTTTAGGGAACAGTGTTTCCTACATTTCACATTTTGTTCCTGTACTGATTCTGCTCTCCTGTTGGATGAAACTCCTCTGCCACTCTCAGAGTAATTGCTAAGCCTGGGAACTATTGAACTTCTTAAGTGTGCTCCTTTGGCTAGAGGGAATGAAATGTATAATGCTGTCAGCAGCATAACACTTTTTCAGTGAAAGGCTGCTATTCCTTAAAGTCTGGGATCTAAGTTATAGACTTTGAGGGGATTTTTTCACTTAAGCCAAAAAAGGCAATAAAGTCAGTCAGTAAACATTTTTAAGTATCAACTATGAACCAGGCACCATGCTAAGTTCTAGGGATACAAAAATATGTACAAACAAGCTATGTACAGGATAAAAAGGAAATAATTAAGAAAGAGAAGGTACTGGAATTAAGAGGGATTAGGAAAGTCTCCTTGTAGAAGGTGGGATTTGAGTTGGGACTTGAAAGAAGCTAGTGAAGACAGGAGGGAGGAGGGAGAGCATCCCAGGCACTGGGGACAGCCTGAGAGAATTGGAGTCTAGAGATGGAGTGTTTTGTTTGTAGAAAAGCCAGGAGACCAGTGTCACTGGATCAAAGAATATATGTTGGAGAGTGAAGTATAAGAAGGCTAGAAATGTAGGAGGGGACTAGGTTATGAAGGATTTTTAATGCCAAACTGAGCGTTTTACATTTGATCTGGTAGGCTACTGGAGTTTATTGGGAGAATGGGAGGGGGGAAGGGAGGGAAGACTGATATGGTCAGACAGCTGTAAAGCCAAGAGGACTGCTGCTGTGAACAGCTTCAAGATTCTGATTATATAGATGGAGGAGAGGGCATGCTGAGGGGAGGGGAGGTTGGAGGCACCCATTATTGAAAAAGGACAGGATCAAAGTAGGGAATGGACCTGGTGGGGGGGGGGGATGGGAGGGAGGGAAATATAGCCAGTCTTTTACAATATATCTACTATGGTAATGTTTTACATAGCTATACATATACAACATATACTGAATTGCTTATCTTCCCAGAGGGAGTGGGTGACAAGGGACGAAGGGAATGGATCTGAAAATCGAAGTTTTAAAATTAAATGTTTCAAATATATATAAATACTACTATTAATACTATTTTGCATGTAATTGGGAGATAAGATGTGTAGGCATTGGGGCACAGAGAGTCACTTTGCCCTAATGGAAAAGTCAAAGGGGGTATGGGAGAAGATATGGGAGAGAGCAGATTGCATGAGGGGATATCCTGTGGGATTGCTATTCTGGGGTGGTGGGTAGGGGGAAAATGGGGGAAAAATTGTAACTCAAAATCTGGCAGAAATGAATGATGTAAACCAGAAGTTAATAAAGCATTTGGAGAAAAAAAAATATTCTGATTATATAGTATAGTGAACTTTCTATTTATTCAACAGTAAATTAAAGCAAAACATTCACAGAAACCAAAGTACAGCATTCACAATGTTATAACATAGCAACTTACCACTAAAGTGGCCACATAGTTTTCACCAACATGGCCACATAGTTTTAAGCAAAAGATATCATTCAATAAGAACTTAACTCAATCATCCTTAAGGAGCAAGCCACCTTAGGGGACACAAAGTACAAAGGTCAAAGTTCTCTACCCCTAGGTCACAGTAAATCATAATCTCAGTCAGCATCAGGTACCCAAGAAGAGATCTTTTCATCTTGACTTGAGACTGGCTCTCAGCTTCCATGGTTCTTCTTCCATGGTCCCAGCTCCTGCCCAAATCTACCCAACTATCACCTGGATTCAAAGGCAGGCAGCTCTCAGCTCCTCATCCAGTTCCCATTCCTTACTGAAGCTCACAGTGTCCAGTCCACCTCAAGTCCTTCATAGTCCTATTTCTGGGAAGACAAGGCTTAACAGAACCACAATAATATTCAAGCACATTGGCTGGCACTATCATCTATTCACTATCTGCCTGTGAAATCAACACAGACCCACCAATAAGTCTAAGAGGTCAACACAAATCATCAACATATAAATCAACACAGACCCACAAACAAGGACTGAGAACTCAACACAAATTATGAGTACAGTCCCAGTGAAGAGGAAAAGGGTTATAAGGGTAGGGAAGGGTAAGAGGTTCTGCCAGGGACCCACCCTGGCATCCAGTCTGGAAGGAATTCACCAGGCTCAAGCAAACTTGGAGTCGAAATTGTAAAGTTTATTGTTATGCTGTGCAAGGACAGCGGGCTAGATTCTTATGGAACCTGCAAACCTAAAGAAAACATAGGCATAGTTTTAAGGAGTCAAGATAGTAAATCAGGTGTCAATTATGCTAACTAGGTGAGTAAGGGTGGGATCAGGGAGGAGTTAAGGAGTGGTCAGTGCTTAAAGGACCATGCACTTTTAATATCAACTGCGCAGGTGTATTGCCCATGATTCACTGGGAAATAGCCCAAGGGGGACTACCTGGGGGTGTGGCTTTAGGCCTGACATGTCACTAAAGTCAATCCTCCATCATGGCTACTGAGGAGTGCCCAGTCTGCCACCCATCATTGTCAGGCTTGACAAGATAGATGTTGGGAACCAAGGCCATCAGAGACACAGTATGGGTATAATTGGCTAAGGAGTTATGAAGGATTCATGGTGCAGCTGGCCACTCTAACTAAGGGAGATAACATTTGCCTAAGCTAAAAACGTTTATAGATAGTTTAGTGAAGGATTCATAGGTAGCTTGTTATTGTTTCAAGCAGAGATAAACAGTTCATTAGTTGTTGCTGGGCAAAGTGCAGGCAGGGGGAAGGGGCAGAGCTAATGCTTTGAGACTGGTGGGGGGAGAAGTGTGACTTTACAGACTGCTTTTACAAATTGATTTTACAGACATAGATCCCAAAGCACCCCATTTACAAACTGATGTTACAAACATATATACATCCCAAGGACCCCATCACCAGGACCTCTGAATCCCTTCTCCAGGACTTCTGTAAACAGACAACCAGAAAAATCCTCTTTCAGGGCTTCCAGTAAGTTCCCAGGGTTTCTGTACAAAGTATTACAAACAAACATCAACACAGACAGAACAGACAGAGTGCAGAGATTCCACCAGAGTTCTCTACTCAGTTCCACTTCTCAACAAAGATTTGATACAATCATTGGTAAGAATTGAAACAAGGTGTCAACTACTTCTTCTCTTGCCATTACACCAGCACAAAGGATTCTCACTTTAGTGGTTGAACAAAGGAGACTTGGGGCACTTGGCCCCTCCAGCAGGCTATTGCAAAGGTCCAAGCAGGAAGTGATAAAGGCTTGTATCAGGATCATGGTAGTATCAGAGGAGTAAAGGGGGCATATTAGAGAGATGGTACAAAGGTAAAATAAACAGACCTTAGCAACAGGTTGGATATGGAGGGTGAAAGAAAGTGAGGAATCCAGGATGATTCCTTGGTGTCAGAAGTTTGAAAGGGAGGAAAATGTAGGAGGAAAGATCAGTTTTGGACATGTTTAGTTTACAGTGTTTACAGTAAGTGCTCAGTTGAGGTTGCTTAACATAAGTTTGTAGTGGACCCTGTCAGAACAGTTACAGGATTTTCTTTCAATCAATTAAACATTCACTTTAAGAAAGAGTAGTACTTTGCATCTGAATACAATGATATATATATATATATATGCTATAATATATACCATATTATATGCCGTAAGTCTCCTCTTCAATCTGTATATCACCAGTTTCTTGAATAAATATTATAACACTGTTTCAAGCCCCCTCACTCTTTTGAGGTTTCCTTCCTTTGGATACATCAACTTATCAATGCCCTTCCAAAAATGCAGGGCCCAAAACTGAAACAATTCTGCAAATATAGTCTAACCACATTATACTTCTATCATTAATGCTTTAGCTCGTGTTGGCTTTTATTTGACTGCCACATCATTGCTATCTACTCAATGTGAGTCAACAGCATAATGTAGAGTATAATTAGGAGGAGGGTAACCAGGATGATATAGGGCCATCATATGAGGATTGATTGAAAGAACTGGAGATCTTTATCAGGAAGGAGAGAAGAGAGGGGTGGGAGTGGGGCAGGGGTGTTACTATCTATAAGTATTTATAGGTTGTGGTGTGGAACAGGAATAAGATTTGTTTTGCTTTGCCACAGAGGGAAGAAATGGCTATAATGAGTAGAAGTTCTAGAGAAGTGTATTTGGGTTTGATGTGGAAAAAACCTTCAAAATAATTAGAACTATCCAGAAGTGAGATGGTATAATAGTAGTGGAATTTAAAACTCCCCCTGTATTGGCTTGGTTTTCGGGTTGAGTATTAAAACCCAGAGCTTGTGAATCCCACTTGTAGGATGGACTTGTTGACTTGAAAAGAGAGGGCTGAACTGCAAAAAGCTGGTGCCATGGATTTAGAAAGGGACCAAGCAGAGAGAGAGGCAGAAGAACTTTTGGGAGCAGCATTGTGGAGGATTGCTGAGAGCCAGCTGGAGCTGCCCAGGACTTTTGAGAGCTGCCACCCGGAGCTGCCAAGGACTGAGGAGACATGGCTGTGA
This sequence comes from Gymnobelideus leadbeateri, assembly GCA_011680675.1. Lineage (NCBI taxonomy): Eukaryota > Metazoa > Chordata > Mammalia > Diprotodontia > Petauridae > Gymnobelideus > Gymnobelideus leadbeateri. The sequence continues at coordinate 273,354 of WOXC01005317.1, forward strand.
TGCTGGTATTTTGTCTGTCTGTTTTGATGTTGTTTTGCCAGATTCGTCTGCTGGTGAAGGACAGTGCTGTTGTAGCAGAGGTCCTAGAAACTTGCTATTGGTTTAGAAGCCCTGAAGAAGGATTTTCTTGTATGTTTACAAAAATCCTGAGAGAGGGTCTTGCTGATATTTTCAGGGGTCCTGAGACTGTTCTGCAGGCAGAGAGTGAATTGATGAGGACACTGGCAATGTATATTGTGGCTTTGTTAAGCTTTGTCTCCACAGGAGCAGAGGTTGCTGAAAACTTGCCTCGGGTCAAGATGAAGACTTCTTATTGGGTATTAAATGCTGTGATGATTGGGGCGGCTAGGTGGCGCAGTGAATAGAGCGTCGGCCCTGGAATCAGAAGGACCTGAGTTCGGAGCCGGCCTCCGACACTTAATCCACACAAACAAAAACCTAGCCGTGTAACCTTGGGCAAGTTACTTAACCCCAATTGCCCTAAAGGGGCGGCTAGGTGGCGCAGTGAGTAAGAGCGCCGGCCTCGGAGTTTGGATGACCCGAGATCAGATCCGGCCTCAGAAAATGAGCACCCACGCATAAATCAAATGACTAGCCGTGTAACCTTGAGCAAGTTACTTAACCCCAATTGCTTAATTAAAAAAAAAAAAATGCTGTGATGATATCTTAACCTTGCTGTAGCTCAGGGGTAAATGGCCTTTGTGCTTTCCACTGCCCTTTTTGAGAAGGTGCTTGGTGTTAACTGTTGATAATTATAATTCAGTTGTGATCCAGGGGTGGGAAATCTGACTTTTTGTGCTCTGTGATTGACCAAATGAATATACTTTTTTATGATTGGACACTAATCTTAATCTCCATTTGAGAAGAGAGACTTTGGATGGAGTAGTACTTGGAAATTATTGAACCATACTTGGTGAATTCTGTGTTTAGGTTTTCTCTTTTCTGTGAATGTTTTGCCTTAATTTGTCACTGAATAAAATGGAGAGTTACTATGCTGGTATTCTGAACCTTGGAAGTTTCCTTTGCTTGGCATTACAGATGGGCTGCCTTGAGAGGTAGGTTCCCTCTCATTGAGGGATTTAAGGAAAGGGTGGATGACCACTTGTCAGGTATGGTATAGAAGAGATTCTTATTCAAGTACAGAGTTGGACTCAAAGGTCTTGGAATTCTTTTCCAATTCACATTCTCTGATTTTTCAGTGAACTAACACTCTAAGTTGTTTAACTTTTTGCTTTATTTTTTGTGATAATCTATCTACTTTTATGGTTGATTTTTTAAAATCTAAGAACAGGATTTTACTTGTATCCCTATTAAAAGACTCTGTCCTGGGCCCTATTCTCTTTTCTTTTCATACTCTCTCACTTGGTGGAGACTTTTTTTTTTTTTTTGGAGGGCCATTGGGATTAAGTAACTTGCCCAAGGTCACACGGCTAGGTTTTTGTTTGTGTGTGTCTGAGGTTGGATCCGAACTCAGGTCCTTCTGACTCCAGGGCCAACGCTTTACTCACTGCATCACTTTACTCACTGCATCCTCCACTTCTCTTATTTGGTTTTCAAAATCCTTCTTATCCTTCTTAATCTTCTCTGTGGCCTGTAACCAGTTCATATTTTTCTTGGAAGCTTTTGGTGCAGGAATTCTGACTTCACTGTCTCCCTCCTGTTCCATGCTTTGATCCTTTTTGTCCCCAAAAAAGGAGTCCAAAGTCGGATTGCTGTGCTTGCTTTGTTTCCTTTGCTTGCTCATGTTGCCACTCAATTACTTGACTTTTGAGCTTTTTACCACAGTAGAACTCTCCAGAGAGGAGAGCTTTGTTGCAAATCGCTGGGGTTTTCTCAGCTGCTGAAGGTATTAGTTGGGTGCCCTCTCATAAGCCTTCACTGGCTCTGGCACACTGGTCACACACCCCAGGACCTTCACCCCAGACTGCAATTCAGATCCAGGAAGGTTAAAGCAAGAGCAATTACCCCTCAGACTGGTTGCCTGGTCCCTCTACAATCTGCAGGCCAGGGGTTCTGAAGCAAACACCTGGTAGCAGCCTCTGCTCCTCAGCCACTTCTCCCTCCTGGGGGCAAAGGCTGGATCACACTCCTGGACCCCCTCTCACTTTGTCTTTGGCATTTATGGGTTGATAATTCTGGAAACCACCACAGCTGCCAGTGATCCACTCTCCAGATGTCCCTCTAGCTGGTCAGGCCGCCCTCGGGCTAAAGGACTCACCCAGACCTGGGTTTTGCTCCCAGTGTGCTGTGATTGACCCTTCCTGCCAGTCTCCCAGACTGTCTTCAGCAGGATGTTTGTTTCTCTCTGTCACTTTGTGGGTTCTATAATCCTAAAGTTTGTTTAGAGTCATTTTTATGGGTATTTGAAGTGGTTGTGGGGGGAGCACAGGGAGTCTTCCTTCTTCTATGCTGCCATCTTGGCTTCTCCCCGCCCTTTTCTTTCCTTATAAACACATCTGTTTGACTTTTAAAGCTCTTCACAACTTTTCTTCTTGTTATCTTTCTTGTCTTCTTAAACATCATTCTCCTCTACAATTCAGCCATCCTAATCTATGTATTGTTACACACACACACACACACACACACACACAGGAGTTTCATTTCCAGTCTCTATACATTTGTACTGGCTGTCTGTCTCTCATGCCTAGAAATCCTTACCTCCAAGACTCAGTGTATTACAATTTCCAATTAAGCCTGGTGGCATCTTGCTTCCTGATTTGTGCTACATATATGGAGGGAGAGGTGGCTGACCACAAATTTGCTGAGATGATGTTGAGTGCATTTCTACACACCAGATCCTGACTGTGGCTCCTCAGTACTTGGATTCTTTCTTTCTGATTTTGTCTAGCATTTTTTCTTTGATCTGGAAACTCTGGATTTTGGTTTGATGTTTCTGGGTGTTTGTAATGGAAATACAGATTTAAAGATCTTCCCTGCCCCTAGGCCCTTTGATTGGCTTAAGAGACTTTGATTGGCTTTAAGAGACTCGGAAAACTTTCCTTGATTTGAAAATATACTCTGCCCCCTAATAGGCTGAATGTGGTCACATGGAGCCTGTGGTAGGAGGCTTGGTTTTCAGGAATGATCACACCTTGATGCTGTGTGATTGGGCAGTGGGTCAAGAAGGTGGTAATTCTCTGACTCAGGAAAAGGCTATATAATCCCTGATAGAGGCTTTGCTTTGGGGCTCACTTTGAGAAGTATTGTGTGATTTGACCAGATGAGACTCTAGGCAGCTGTTTAGAGCCGCCCAGCTTTGAAAACCCAGATGTTGATGCTTCCCTCTCTGGTAACTGATTTTGGTATTGGCAATGGTTGGACAGTTTGGAAAGCTGTCTGTTTGATCTGTCTATGTACTTTGAAGTTCAGGGTGCCGACCTTTTTTCCCTGAACTAGGTAATATATGTTGAATAAAGTAAGTTTGTTAACCCATTTTGAGTTGCTTTCCTTTTCAAAAGCAGATCTAAGAACCTGTGTTGGCAGCCACTCTGGGGATGGTGGGGTGCTTGCTGCTACAGTGTTTTCATTTTTTTTCCCAGGGGATAATTAGTAGATTCTTTCTATTTCTACTTTGCTCTCTAGTTCTAAGGGATCTGTACAGTTTTCTTTAAAGATTTTTTGAAATAGGGTACTGAGGCTCTTTTTCTGGTCATGACATTCAGGTTTCAATTGATGGAATCCTAATAAAGCTGCCCCCAGACCCAATATTCTAACTTCCTAATGAACCTCTCTGAACAGTAAGCATGTCCTGATTTAACCACACAATTTGGCTTTAACCATAGCACTACCCCCAGACTCAATCATAGGCCTCACTGAATAGCAGGCCCACTGCCCCTACCTAGGCACTGCACCCCCCTCAACTCAATATCCTAGCTTCCTCATATATGTCTCACTGCTTCATTAGAACAGCAGCAGACGTGCTGGTGAAATCATATCCTAATAGGTGTGTCCATGTGATGGAATCCTAGCCACTGCCCCCAGACCCATTCCTCATATTCCTCACAGAAATAACAGATGTGTCCATGCACTCAACCACAACCACATCCATCTAATCTCAGACAGGATCACAACAGCCAGACAATCAGAAGGCAGCATCACCAGGATGCCTGAGCAGGATATGGATGCCAAAACAATAGAAAGAACTTTCCCTAAGTGGGCACCTGCATAGTAATAGTAAAAGCTGTCCTTTAAGTGAATTTACGACATAGAAAAATTATTGTAATATCATTATCATATATTAATGCCCCCCTCTCTCAGTTTGAGCTTTTCTGTATATAATAAGTAATCATATACACAGTTCCACTGAGGCTGGGACCTCTCCCCTATTACCTAATCCCTTGACAAACCCCTCCTGCCTTGTTAATATTCATAATTTCTGTTCTGCAATCAGCATCATTACATTATAATTGCCTGTCTCTTACTGAAGTTGCTGGTTCTCTTGGAATCCAGCCTTCTTCCTGAGAGGTATCACTCTCAATGAATGCCTTTTCTTGGATTGGAGATGGTCTGAGTCTGAAATTCTTTGAGATGACTCCCACCACACACAATGACATTGCAACATGGTGATTCTTAAATTTTTTCTTCTTGATCTGTTTTCTAGGTAATGTGAGATATCTTATATTTTCTTCTAATGTTTGTCTATTGACTCTGTTTCAATATTTCTCATTGTCTCATGGAGTCATTGCCTCCATTTTTTTTTTTTGATCCATTATAATTTTCAGAGGGGGTTGTTGCTTGGGTAAGGTTTTGTTCTTTTTTTTTTAAGTTGTTAAAAATCCCTTTCCAATTCTTCTATAGCTCTCATTTCTCTTCCACTTCCCCCTCAAGTATTCTTATTTTGTTTATTTAAAAAATGCTTAAAAGCTCTTTTTAAAACTTTTGCTTTATTTCTTCCAAAAATTCTAGTTGAGTTTGTGTCTAAATTGCATTTTTTTGGAGTAATTTTCTTCTGGATTTATGTCTTAAGTATCCCTGTCACCGCAATAACTTTTTAATGGTAGGATTTTTTTCTCTCCTCTCATTTTGCTATCCTATCTAGACTACTGAACACAGTAGACTGCTGCTGGCCTCAGCCACTATCAGTCTGTTGGGAAGTTCTGCTGGTTCAGTGACAGAACTTCAGGCTCTCCCTTGGTCTGAAATTTCTCTGCAGGCTGAGGACTGGGCTAGAAGTTTGATTTGAGACCAAGTTCTTCTCTGAGGGGTGGGGAGCAGGGCAGGGTTCCTAAGCCAAACTGCTGCAGCTACTTGCTTCTGAATTTGTCCCTCTCTCTGTACCCTTCCCACGACCTGCAACTGCCCCTGGAATGCAACCCCTGGACACAAGCTCCCTCCTCAGTTGGTCCCAGGTTTGTGACTCAGCACTGAGTAGTAGGCAGCAAAGTTGCCAGTGGGCACCTGTTTCCATCACAGAGCCTTAATATAGGTCTGGGACCTCACCAGCCCTGGTGCAAGGATCTCCTCTGCAATGCTTGGCAGCTGTCCCTGGTCAGACCATGTCCCCAGTGTCTGCACAACTCCCTTCCCATATCCCTATGCCAACCTGGCCTGGAAAAATGACTCACTGTAGCATTTTCTTGACTTTCCCATCAAGATTTCATTTGCACATTTTCTAGATTTTGAGGCTTTTTTGGCGGGGAAGTTCACTGTACTCATTCCTGCTTCTCTACTGTCTTGGCTCTACCTCCGAAGTGATACAGTTTTAAAGGCACTGAAGGATCTATTTTCAAGGTATCTCATGTAGGTAAAGATTATAAAAGAATTGAAAAGATCATGTTTAGTACTTTTACTAGAAAATAAAAGAGAAAAAAGGTATCCGAGAGGTATCAGTTGTTCAGTTATTTTGCAATTGTGTTTGACTTTTCATGACTCCATTTGGGGTCATTTTAACATTGTCAAAGTTAACCTACTAGCTAAGCAAAGATACTGGAGTGATTTGCCATTTCCTTCCGCAGCTCATTTTATAGATGAGGAAACTATAGCAAACAGGGTTAAGTGACATATCCAGGGTCACACAGCTAATAAGTATCTGAGGCCAGACAAATTCAGGAAGAGAAGTCTTCCTGACACTTCCTGACAGTAGACCTGGCACTCTCTCCACTGTGCCACCTCTAGCCTTTACTACATCTGTAACTACCAATATACATGTTTAATTTTTCATATTTGTGTTTTTTTGTAAGAATAATATAAGCACATTTGGAGGGTATTCTTGATGAAAAAATAAGTGGGGAATGGATGGGCTTTCATGTATGATTTTCATGTGATTAACATCTTCATAGTTAAATAACTGGTTGAAAGATATAGCCATATTCTCACTACATTTAAAATGTATGATTTGAAAATTTTACTTATTTATCTAATTTCAATAACTGGATTGTTGCATAAAGCAAAGTATGTCTACTTATATATTTCAAACTACATATATATATGTGTGTACATATATATATATATATATATATATATATATATATATGTGCCTAGGATATGGATTAAAAGTAGTTATTAAGGTAAGGCTTTACCCTTTGAAGTAAGAGCCCCAAGGAAGTGATGAATATGTATTATTAAGAGGTGAAAGAGCCAGATAACACGATAACACGATTCACTGGTCTTATAACCTGATTTATGCTAATTTATTAGGGGGAGAAGTAAAATGACCTCATCATCTTCCTTCTTCTCAAGTAACATACACAGTCAGCTAGTCAGTCAGGCAATAAGCATTGATTAAGCATTTATTATATATGCTAAGCTCTGTACTAAGGCAGAATTTCCATTAAAATTAAAAAAAAAGACAATTCCTATCCTCAAAGAGCTTACATTCTAATGAGGAAGGATAAAATAAAATTGTAAAGGAGGTGGGGAAGAGAAAGATGGTACTCAGCTTGGGGTTTGGAGCACGATGGAGTTCTGATGGAAAATGAAGACATGGCTAACCTGGGTGTCCTTAAATAGAAGTTCTGAGCCCTCGATCCTCTCATTAGAGGGAGGGATCCGAGGTGTGAGTTCTAGGGCTCAAGTGATTTTCCAGGTTGAAAAGTTTGGTGAGAATGTGGTGAAAAGTCCAGGGGAATGTAGAGAGGTAGGAGAACAGTGTAAAAAGTTCCATTTGGAAATGTACCTCTCCCTTTATTACCTTTCTGAGAAGAATGATTGTAAAACCAAAGGTTTGTACACAGCAGGGGCTCAATAAATGTTTGTTGATGTTTATGGTATTATTTTTAGGCCATGGTAGGTGAAGATGAGGAAGGAAGAGAATTTCTAGGTGAACTTTGGAGTAAGTAGGGTTTGATAGGAAGTTACTTTTGCATAGTTACAACTGGAACATGCTTTGTAATTATAGATTTTGAAAATTGCAGTGGATCTTAAGACTTAAATTTAAACATAAAAAAACCCCTGAGGCCTAGATAGAGATGTTAGGTGATTTGCTGAAGATAAACTGTATTGCCATCTACACTGATAATTATTAAATATTTATATGCTGTGTAATAATACATCATTACATTCTATTATAGAACTAACTGAATGACAAATCACCCTGGTAAAAACAATGTCTCAGCTTCTGCCTGTTGCTTATTTGTAGCTTATTTATTAGTCAAAGTTAAACTTATTTAGTCAAAGTTAAACTACTAGCTAAGAACACATTAAAATTTCCTACAGCTTCAAAGCTTTTTTTAAGGGCTTTAAGGAAATAATTTTTTTTTTCATTGTTTAGGGAACATACTATATTCTGCTTGTAGCTCTTGGGACCCCCACTGTGGTTCTCATGAAGGATAGCCTGATTCTCTCTCTGCCTTCTAAGAGTGCTGCTCTCAGCAACCCTTCAAAGATTTAAATCATTTAAAGCAGGGCAACCCACTATCCTGAGACCTGAAAAATGTAGCACTTGTGGAGAATGAAGGAAGACATTCTTTTCCCTTCAGGTAAATAACAGGATAGCTAAATGAATCAAAGAGGAGAAAATGCATCCCTTTCCTTCACAAGAACCAAGACTTCTGGAAAGCCATAAATGCCAAGGCACAAGATGATCAAGATGTGTCCTATGTTAGTAGCTGACTCTGGGATAATGCAGTAGCTAACACAAGATATCATTGTGTGGCATCATACATTAGTGAAATTATGTTATCTGGTCACTCCCAGTATGTGTAAAATCAAGAATTATCATTAAAACTGTGTAATTTAAGAGCCCTAAAGAAGTGATGAATATGGATTATTAAAGAAGTAAATGAGCCAGGTAAGAAAGGATATTCACCAGTCTCATAATCTAGTTAGTGTTAATGTATTAGCAGGAGGAGAGTGAAATGACCTCATCATCTACCCCCTTCTCAAGTAACATGTTTAGTCAGTCAACAATCATTTATTAAGCATTTGCTACATATGCTAGATTCTGTGCTAATACTGGAAAGGGGATCATAAAATGAGCACAATTTTGTTATCCTGTGATAAGGGGCTGTGTCTTCAGGAAATTTTAATCTTGATTTAGGGGTTTCAGATCTTCAGTCACAGCTATAATCAGTTTCATGCCATCCTAAAATTTTGAAAACTTAAGAAGAGTAGTGGGGACAGCATCTGTTTATTCTCATTGAAACAGTCTGGTTTAGCAGGTGGCATTTATTTGTGAATATTTATCTGGCCTAAACATCATATGCTTTTGTTATGGTCACAGAATGGCTTTAATAAACCTGTTATTTCCATAGCATTTCCCAGAAAAAACAAAAACACATTTGTGAAGTGGTATGGTGTTTTAGTTGTTATTTTTTGCACAAGACAACGAAAGAAAACAAAAATTGGAACATGTGGGTCAATACAATATTAAATCAGTTCCCAGGCTTGGATCTTTGTCTTTAAGGCACAGAACGGAATAAGCTGACATATCAGCAATTTGCTGTTCATCTGTACTTTTCCTCATCAAAAACATCATTCAGCACAAAACTGTCTTTCTTAGGAATGGGGAAAATATTCTCACTTGTGAGACTGGGAACTTATTTCTTAGAAGTCATTCTTCCTTTGTGGTCAGTGTTTCCTCTGAGATTGTTGGTGAGGTGCCAAATGCTTTCTTTAGCTAAAGTTCTGGATTTAGTTAGGCTTTCCTAAACTTACACTCCAGGATGACATGGTGGAAAGCACCATACTTGAAATCTAGGGATCTGTATTCAAATCCCAGGCCTGACATTTATGACCTTGGACAAGACAACTTATCTGGGTTTCATCTGGAAAACTAAGGAAAGGATTGCATCATCTCTAGTTCTTTTTCAACTTTTAATCTGTGATCCTGTGCCCATCTGCCATGCAGCTGCATTAATTTGAATTTTTAATAACTCTCTAATGCCAGAAAATCTGTTGTCCTCTGATCCTGAACTTTCCTGAAGCCCTGCTTCCCAAAGCAGGACAAGACTTTCTAGTAGTAGAGATTTGAAAGAGCATTCCTTCCTTCCTTCCTCCTTCCTTTCTTTCTCTTTCTTTCTTCCTTTCTTTCTGAAGTGATTGTACACACAGATTCCTATACATGAAGATAACACTTCAGTATTTTAATGTTTGCTGTTGTTAACGTTATTCAGGTTTTTATTTCTCTCTGGATACATGCAGAGATAAACCTAATTTATGAATGAAGAACGTTTTGTTGCAATACCCAGAGAAAGAAACATAAAACACAAAGAAAGAAACAAAGAAAATAAACCCAATATATACCCATTATTGTCTATGCTACTCACTGAGGACTCATGACCCCTTGTATTAGTAATTATCTTTGGGGGGTTTTTGGTGTGTGTGTGTGTGTGTGTGTGTGTGTGTGTGTGTGTGCCTTATCTTTCCAGTTAGATTGTAAGCTCCTTAAGGATATAGATCATGTTTCATACGTTGTATTCCCCACAGCTTCTGGCACAGTACATTCAGTGGCTACTTGATGATTGCTTGTGGAATGTACAAATGGATGAATCTTTACTCTTAAAATAGCAGGAGATAACCATGTGTATTTGTCATTTCAAAGGACAGCCTCCTGTTAAGATAATTATCATTACTTCAGAGGCACTGTAAAATTTAGCAGCACCATATATATAGCAAGAGTCTATAAAATGGCACCCAGTTGACCTCAGAGTCTCTTAGTAGGTGACACCAAAATCTGACAGAGAACTTCTTTAAAAGCCTCAATCCATGACTACTTATCAAGGAAGCTTGTCAAATCTAGTTAAGGAAATAAGAATGCTCCCTTAATACTGTGTATTTTGGACTGGTAAAGTCCGTAAGAGGTCCTCTCTTTTTGCTACAACATTGCTTTCCAAGATTCATAGTAGCCCACTACCAAATTCTTATCATATACCTTAGCTTTCAAAGGCTATTCCTATATTTTTGTCTTGTTAACCATGTGATTTTAGCTTTAACTTTTGCCAATAAAGTATTCAAAACTTCAGCTACACCCATCACCTAACAATGCCTGGCACATAGGAGGTGTTTAATAAATGCTTGGGTAGCTAGGTGGTAGAGAGAGTGCCAGCTCTGGAGTCGAGGACCTAAATTCAAATCCAGCCTCAGACACTTAACTCGATGGGTGACCCCAGGAAATTCACTTAACCCTGTTTGCCTCAGTTTTCTCATCTGTAAAAAAAAAAATAAGCTGGAGAAGGAAATGGCAAGCTACTCCAATATCTTTGCCAAGAATCAGATACGATTAATTAAAAAAAATTCATGTTTTATTCGGTTGGTTGATGCTCTTTTTGTTTCTTTATATCACTGTCACTTTCCATCAATGTCCCACTCTTTCCTTCCACCAAGAGATTCCTCTTTTGAAACAAAGAAATATAGTTAAGCAAAGGCAATTGACACATTGGCCATGTCTGTCAATGTATGCCATATTCCACACCTATATTTCACAATCTTTCTATCAAAAGGCTGGACCCATGCTTCAGAGTCAGACCTCTGATTTACACTGCATTGTTTTCCTTTACTTTCACACAGTCATCATGTAAACTGTTCTAGACATGCTTATTTGGATGTATGTACTTCATGAGTCTTCCCATGTTTCTCAGAATTCTTCATATTTGTTAGACAACTGTGCATGTAATTTGTTTGTTTGTTTTTGGAGGGCTATAGGGGTTAAGTGACTTGCCCAAGGTCACACGGCTAGGTTTTTATTTGTGTGTGCGTTAAGTGTCTGTGGTCGGATCTGAACTCAGGTCCTTCTGACTCCAGGGCCGACACTCTACTCACTGTGCCACCTAGCTGCCTTGTGCATGTAATTTTTAAAGCAAACATTTACTAACTTAATACCTGTCCATTGAGTGTAAACTGTGGGTATTGTGCTAGGCAATACTGAATACAAAGAAGAACAGGACATAGCTCCTGGCCTTTTTGGAGCTCCCAGACAAGTAGAAAGCATAAGAAATTTCCACACATAATTACTGTAACATAAATTACAGTACAGTATGAAACATACTAAGAGTTGTATTAGTTCACAAGAAAGATTATTTAGTAATATATGCATAGAACCTGACAGTGAGGGAAAAGCTGATCCGAATATAGTTCATAATTTTTTTACTTTTTTGATAAAGTAGGCAAAATGGCTTGGAAATCCTAACATGGCAGGTTAAGTAGCAAACCTGCCCAATTCTGGCTCTACTCTTAGGGGGCCCTTGAAGGTTATTTCTGCTTTTAAGAGCAGTTTAGAGGTAGGTCACAAGATGGCTCAAACCCCTAAGCCTAATCTCTTCAGCTCCTGTGAAACTACTAAAATAATAGCTGCCTTGTTTTCCCTTTGACCTCTTAGTGTGGGTCATTTCCACCCACACAGCTAGCTCTGGTCACTAGTCACATAAATATTGAATGTCTTGAAGGATTCCAGTAATAACAGGACCTTGTTTGGGGACACATGCAGGTAGCAAACACTTTAGCCAAAGTAGTTTTGTGGGATTTCATACTAGAATTGTTAATATAATGTTCTAATTTAATTTGAATTAATTTTATTTGGTAATATAATGCTTTAATTGTATTTGAACTTGATTCCTTCAATTTAAAGTATTTTTAAACTTGAGGACTTTCTGTGCTTGAACAGTAAAGGGGGAGTGTAAAGACTCACTTGACTTGGTAAATAGACCAGCAGAAAGAGGAGGGGTACTCAATTTCAAGAGCTTGATTTGTGGAGTCAAGAAGTTGTTAAGCATGATCTGGAGAAGGCTGAAAAAAAATATTTCTGGTCCTGGGCTCAGTTACCGTCTTAAATTCTTCCCTGCCCTTCTAATTTTTCACTTAGTCTATAATTTCTTCCTCTCCCCTTAGGGGCACCATATGTTCTCTATGTGGTACAGTAGATAGAGAACTGAGCCTGAAATCAGGAGGACTTGAATTCAAATATGGCCCCAAGACATTTACAAGCTATGTGCCTCTGGACAAATCATTTCACCTCTGTTTGCTTTAGTTTCCTCATTTGTAAAATGGGGATGATTATAACAGCACTTACTTCACAGAGTTATTGTGAGGATCAAATGACATTTGATTGATATTTTTAAAGTGTTTCGAAGTGTAGGCACTATATAAATACTACCATTATTATCACTATATCTTATAATGAAATTTAATAAGTAAAAACAGTGTCACTTCATAGAAAATTTGCTTTGGAGTCAGTTTTGCTGGAATTCAAAACAAGGTATAGCTGCATGAATCCAGAAAAATTTCTGGTCTCTGTTAAGAGGAGGCCATTTTGATATATTCTTCTGTTGCTGCAGAGAAATCATTAGAAAAGCAGACTCTGGCACATGAAGTTCACCCTTCAGTATTTTAATGTTTGCTATTGTTAATGTGATTCAGGCTTTTATTTTTCTCTGTATGCATGCAAAGATAAACTTAATTTGTGAGTGAAGAATGTTTTGTCGCAGTACCCAATATAGGATGCAGTGAAGGAGAGCAATATTTTAAATCTGTCACACAGAATCTGAATCCTTATTTTCCAGCCTTTAGGATGCCAGCCCTTAATTTCATGTCTGTGGGTATACTTTGTATATTCTGAATACTGATTAAGTTTGCTCAGCTTTTATGTACATACCCTATAATACAGTTGGAATAAATTTTCTAAATATATTTGATTTTTATTTCTATTAGATCTTTTTTATTATAAAATTACTCTAAATCTTTTTTTTCCTTTTAAAGAGCTGGAGTACTCAGAATAATAAGTCACATTATATAGCATTTGAACATTTATATGGCTTTAATCAAATATTATTTTGTCCATTTTACAGAAGCAGAAACTGTGGCATAATCAGTCAAGAAGCTTTTATTAAGTACCAGGCTTTGTGCTAGGTACTGGTGTTACAAATATGAAACCAAGATGACTCCTACCTTCAAGGATCTTATAGTCTCCTGAAGGAATGTAGTGTGCTCACATACAAGTAAATAGAGGTTATATACAAAATAATTACAAAATTATTTTGGGGCTGAGGGGCAGGCCCTACCCACAGAGGGAATTAAGGAAGATCTCCTAAAGGAAGAGGCACTTCAACTAAGCCTTGAAGGGAACTAACATTTCCAAGAAGAAGAAGCAAGGAGGAAGAACAGGAAGAAGGGAAGCCTGTGCTAAAGCCTGGCATGGAAGTCAGAGTGGAATAGAATAAGGAGCACAGCAAGTTTTAAATGACTTACCCAGGGTTCTATAGCCAGTAAGGTCAAGGAAAACCAATTCTTAGCTAAGGCAATATGAAGCCATTGCCAAGAGTCCCTAAGTTCTGGCTATTCATGATCTAGGTCTGGTTTTATACTCATAACTCTGGTTTATTATGTACCCCCCTAGAGTTTACTCTTAAATATTTGAATGATAGGTAATTTCATCAATTTAGATGCTCCTTTCAGTGGTACAGATCAAAACATATTCATGCTGGGCGGCTAGGTGGCGCAGTGAGTAGAGCTTCGGCCCTAGAGTCAGAAGGACCTGAGTTCAGATTCGGCCTCAGACACTTAAGGCACACACAAACAAAAACCTAGCCATGTGACCTTGGGCAAGTTACTTAACCCCAATTGCCCTCCAAAGAAAACACAAAGAAACAAAAAAACATATTCATGCCTAGCCATCCTTCTTTCTGTTTGTTTGCCATAAGAAGCCTAACCAGCATGCTGAAGGTCTTCACTTTTGCCTGACATCTCAAGGATACTGTTGAACCACTCTGCCTGTATACCTATCATCTCTTATTCTTGGCATATGATTAGTCTCTTCTATAGTCCTATCATACATTTCCCTGATGATATCTTTTATTTCTGTTCTTTGAAGTTTCTCATTGGGTAATCCACCCAGATGTTACTCTGGGAAAATCTCCAAATGTAGCTCATGTCTGGGCCTCCACTGATGTGGATAAAAGGGTCTGCTAAATCCCATGTAAGCAACCAAGATAACAATGTATGTTTGTTTATCTATCTCTCTGGATGGATAGATATTTATATTCTTATCTCTCTATATTGATCTCTAGCTACCTGTTTATACAGCACAGGATTTATTCCACCCCCACAAAAATGTAAAAAAAAATTTAATTCACAATAGCCCATAAATAATTTAGTAGAACACATAAAGGACTCATACATAGTAGCTTATAAACAATGAATGTAATTCTCCTTCCTCTTTAGTGAGTCCCACTTTCCACAGCGTTCTAAATTCCCCCATCTACCCTGGGGTATGTACTTTCCTTGAAAAGTAAACAGCTCTGGGAATGCTAGTGGAACAACTCCTTCCCTTTATATTTTCTGGGGTCTCCTTTCTATGGGGAGGTATGGAATTCCCTAGACCCATACTGCCACCCTGTGGATTAGATTCATCTCTAAAGAAGAATACACTTGTAACTGCTAGACGTGAGACTGCAAAGGCTAGGTGTCCTTTTTCTTCATATTGTGGTTTTTAGTTCTTGCCACTGCTAGAACTTCAGGGTTCTTATGCACAACTGCTTCTGGAACTCTTCTCTTGGATAATGTGGTTCTTCTCTCCAGCAGTTGCCACATTTTAGGCTAAGATGTTAATGCCATTGCCTTTCCAAGATAAGGCAAGAAAACAATCTCACCAGAAAACTTGTAACCACACAGAGTAGTTCCTTAATCTTGGGGAAGAACCAAGGGAATGAATTCATACTCTTCCTAGGGAGATGCTTTCACAAATTCCAAACAAGAGTACCTCTGTATATAAGCTTATCAAGTTGGTCCCTCTAAAGTAGAATAGCAATTATGATTTTAACATCAACAGGTCTATCAGCAGCATTATGACTAGGCCTATTACATTTCCATAATCTGAATTTGCTTTTGTGTAATTTAGATATATTTTGCCAGAATACTTCACACATTACCAGTTTTAACATCTAAATCATAGCATTTTTCAGCTATACATATAGTAAACAACCACTAAACATTTATTCTAGGCATTGTACTAAGCACTGGGTTTTGAAAACACTGGTCATTTCCAGAACTCAAACTACTTGATCCTTAATACTTGGAGGCAGTTAGGTTGTATGATGGATAGAACACTGGACCTGAACTCAGAAAGACCTGTTTTCAAATTTGGCCTCTGACACTTTCTAGCTATGTGATCTTGGGCAAGTCACTTAACTTCTTTCCTACAGTCTGGTAAAGTAGTTTTATTGACAGCAGGGTCTATTCCTCCTTTTGACTTTATAGTCCCAGGAACTAGTACAGCTTTTTATATTCAGCAGGTATTTATATGCTTATAGAATTGAGGTTATTAATTTTTATTAATTTATAAATTTGCAAAGAATTTATAAATTATTAATTTTATTTTATTTCACTGTGCCACCTAGCTGCTTCTAGGTATTAATTTTTTTTCCTTTTTCTAGCCAAAGGCTAAACTAAGTTCACAGTGGGACCGATTTCATAATCAAGTCTATTGTCAAATAAAAAAGTCAAAGGAGAACCAGACCTCTTGAGAGTAAAAAGACCTAGCATCTCATGCCTCATATCTGTCTCTTAAGTAACTATTGATTTTTTAATAAGTTACTTTGTCTCTCTAAGCCTCACTTTCCTAATCTGTAAAATGAAGGTGAGAGTTAGGGTTTGAAGGACTGATTTCTCAGTCTCTTTCTAATTTGGGGTCTCTCTGATTCAATCGAAAGAGTTAGTATGCCAGAGATTTCCAGCTCTCAGCTACTGCCAGGCTTGTGTAAAGAGACCAGGGTGAATCAGAATCATTGAGTCATATGCAATTCAGCTCGACACATTACTCTTGAGCTAGTGCTTAGATGTCCTCCTTCTTCACCTCTCCCTCCACCTCACCTTTGTCCCTCAGTTTGCCTGGGTTCAAAATTTATTTCAGAGCACCTAAAAATTCTACTATTTTAGCAAACCTTTTAGAAAAAAAAAGCATATTATTGAAAAGGGGTCCTAAGTTCAGTGATATGCAGAAAAGTATATTATTGTGAGCCTTGGAAAGAGCTTCTAGGGTCTTTAACATCCATAAATGCTCTGGCCTATACCTTTCTATTTTATTTAAAAGACACTGGTTTTCAAATAACTCAGTCCTGCTACTATAATGCTTTCTATCTAGCCTCCTTTATTAAGCAGGCACAGGACATGGCTGAGCTCATGCTTTTGTGACCAGAATTCACTCACGTTGTATACACACCCACATTATAATTAAAAAAAAAAAAGAAAGAAAGAAAAACCACAATGCAGCATATTCTTTTAACCTCAGTGTTTGTCTCATGGTACAAGTTCTGCTGATGTGGCAACATCACTGCACATGGCAAGGCTGGATGTAGTTCTCTGTTCCCATTTGCAGGTTTGCAGACTAGACTTTTGCACTTGGGGACATTTTCTATTTCACTTCTAGGATTTGATTCCTTTGCTATTTTTAAACTCTTTGAGAGCAGGGTCTAAGTCTTCTTTTTCTTTACTTACTTGTATGTATAAAGCATTTAGCACATATCCAGGCACAGTGCTTAATAAATGCTTTCTTTCCCCCAGCAATGGACCATCATAATGTATAGTATAGTCTTCTGCATAAAGTAGGTGGAAAATATATGAATGAATGATTCTCTAGTCTATCCTTTATATAGCTTGTTTGTACGTAGCTGTTTACATATTGTCTCCCCCATAGACTGTGCTCCTCAAGGGCAGAAATTATCTTTTACCTTTCTTTTTATCCCTAGCACTTAGCAAAGTGCCTGGCACAGAGTAGGAGCTTAGTAAGTGTTTATTTACTGACTGAAGAATAATGTCTCCATCCCCTATGCCAAGGAGCTCAGGCAAGTAAATTCATGTATATGCATTGAAAAGAAAAAAAAACAAATAAACAAAACAGAACCATAATGAGAGTTTTTGACTCAAAGCCTCCGAAGCTGGCAATGTTTTTTGCATCTTAGTTTTGCCTGTATTAACAGCTTTGGGTTTCTCTTGGATGTCCGATCAGAGACTACAGATCCAGTTTCAAGCTTTCATCTCATATCTGGTAATTTGTCATTCTGAGTCTAGTCTCTCAGATTCTACTTTGAACTTGGCCTCAGACTCTCTGACTTTGAAGATCCATGATTTCATTGGTGCTTCCTCTACTTGTGCAGACTGAATCACCTCCAGTCCTTAGTAAATGATTTAACAAGTTGCTGACCAAAAAATTAGTTGCCCAGTAATCAATTGATCAGCTTCTTTTAATATAGCAGGGCTGTTCTTTGGCTAAATGATAAACTGTATAGTCCATTGCTGGGAGTGGGGGAGGAGGAGAAAGGAAAGGAAACAAGAATATATTAAGCACTGTACCTGGAAATGGGGTAAATTCTTTACAAATACTGTCTCATTTGATCCTCGTAACAATTCTATGAGATAGGTGCTACTATTATCCCTATTTTATAATTGAGGAATCTGAAGCAGACAAAGGTTAAGTGACTTGCCCACCATTAGGTAACTAGTAAGTGTCGGAGACCGTTTTTGCCCTCAGGTCCTCCAGACTCCAGTCCAGCCACCATTGATCTCCAGAAAAAACTTACCACTGCCCCTCTAAATTGGCTAGTATTTCTGTGTACCTTGGGGGAGGAGGGAAGGAAAGACACACTACTGTAGTAGCTGTTTCATCAAGAATTCTGAAAGAGCAGTGGACGTAGAGTTAGAACACCTGGGCTCAAATTGTTGCTTTAAAATTCACTAGCTGTATGGCACCCGGCAAGTTTAATCTTTTTTGTTTCAGTATCTTTATCTATAAAATGGAAAACTACCTGGCATTTCACAAGTTTGTTATAGAGACCAAAGGAAGCATTATGAAAATATTTTATAAACTGTAAAAGGCAAGAGGGGAAAAAAAGGCCAGACCTAAAAAATAAAAATTTAAAAAGTCAGGAGACAAGCAAGAATTTTAATTTAAAAAACAAAAGCAAATCACCAACCAAACTAGCCTGCTGGCTATTACTTCTATGTGACATTATTTGCTGTGTCTGTGTCTTTGCACAGGCTGTCCCCCATGCCTAAAATGCCCTTCCTTTTTGCTCTCTTTCAAAGATCACTTGGAGTGCCATGTCCAAAAGAAAGACTATCCATATCCCTTCAGTTGCTAGTGCCATTTCTTGGCAATTATGTGTTTTGTATTTATTTTTTGTATTTTTGAATTTAATTTCTGTGTATGTATTGCTTCCCGCAATAGAACATAAGTCCTTTAGAACAGAGACTATTTCAAATTGGGTAAAAATATTTGTTTCACAGATAACACAGGGGAGGCACTGGAGTTTCCAGATTCTAGCCTCTAACAAATTCACTCTTGATCTGGTCAGATAGACAAACACCTTTGGAGGAGGTAATAATCAGCTTTATTCTAGTCTAATCTCAGAAAGGTTGCTGATAATGGGAGAACCAGCTCCAGAAGAGGGGAAAACTACCCCTATTTCTCGTGATGGGGTCAATTGAGATAGCCACAGCTTGTGCACTCCCCTAAATCCCACAAGCCTCAATGGGGGCTGGTTAAGGCAGGTACATGCATTCCTTTTTGCATACCCCTTATGGGTTCCCTGTGGTTTTCTCTACTCACTGACCAGTACCCACTTGCTTTAAAGGGCAACAAACAAAGAAGGCATCTTGCCAGCATTAAGCTCACAGGTTAACTTTAGTAATATCGTCATTCTGTGCGAGCCTAGTAAATATAAATTATGTCACTCCCCCCATCTTTTGGGATAGTTGCAATAGGATTGTCACTATGATTCTAGGAATTACTATCTGGGATCCTTGGAGCTATTCTGGGAGTTATTATCCAATACCTGGAAACTGGATCTTGCCATGGCCACGGATCCTGAGAAGCTGAACTCTAAAAAGAATAACAAAATCCTCCTTACTTACAATTTTGAGGGTTGGCATAAATGCCTATAAACTGATATATATTTTTTTCCATTTTGGAAGGGGGAAGACAGGGCAATTGGGGTTAAGTGACTTGCCCAAGGTCACATGGCTAGTAAGTGTTAAGAGTCTAGGTCGGATTTGAACTCAGATCCTCCTGACTCCAGGGCTGATGCTCTACTCACTGTGCCATCTACCTGCCCCGAAACTAATATCATTTTAAAAAAATGAACCCGTAAGGCTGACTTAAATGGTGAGCTATCATATCTAGTAACTATGTAGCTAAACGAGATCATTCTGCTTTATCTACACAGTAGTAAGTAGTATGGTAGAGTAGAAAAAACAGTGGCCTGAGAATCACAGAAAAACCTAGGTTCAAGTCTTGGTTCTCTCATGAACTAAGAAATCATTTAATCTCCCTGGGCTTCCATTTCCTCATCTGAAAAACAATGGGGTGTGTGTGCATGTGTATGTGTGAACTAGATGAGCTTTTAGGGTTCTTTTAGTTCTAACACAGTAAGTATCAATGACTCTTTTGCAAATAAGGAAGCAGCCACAGAGAAGCTGTGGCTTGGATGAAATCATTCATCACTAGGGGAGCAGGATTAGAAAAGAGAAATTCATATTTCCAGTTCTATGTTTAATCCATTGGATAAAACTTCCCTATTCAACAAAGGGATTTATTAAGATAGGTTTACAGAGGTCACTTTGAGGACTAGAGTTCGATTACTCTCAGAAATGTAGGTGGAGCTACATGAATGGTTGCAGAACTGGATTTTTTGAAAGATTTGGTGCCTTTTAATGCTGCTGCAAATCTGCATCTCTCCAGACCCACGAAACCCAAGATTTCTGGTTTCTACTGATTTATTCATGTGATATGACTAAACAGAATTTGTTTCAATTTAATCCAATAAACATTTATAGAGTACTTACTATGTGCATAGCACTGTGTTAGGCCCTGGGAAGATAATGAATGACCTACATATTCCCTGCCCTCATTGAACTTATCCTGAGGGGTAGGGTGGGGTTAGGGAGGGTGGGGAGAACACAACTATGTACAAAAGTAATTACAATGTATACATAAAGCAATGGGGCAGCCAGGTGGCACAGTGCAAAGAGTGCCAGGCCTGAGTCAAGAGGACTTATCTTCCTGAGTTCAAATTTGACCTCAGACACTAACTAACTGTGGCCCCTGGAAAGTCACTTAACCCTGTTTGCCTCGGTTTCTTCATCTATAAAATGAGTAGAAGGAAATGGTAAGCCACTACAGTATCTTTGCTAAGAAAACACCAAATAGAGTCATGAAGAATCAGATACAACTGAAAATGACTTAAACAACAAAAACATAGAGTAATATGAAATACTTTCAAGAGGAGAAAGTTGGGGCTGGGAGAGTGGGCAATGATTCAGAAAAGTTTTGTGTATCTGAGTTGAAACTTGAAAGAAGCTAGAGATTCTATGAAGTAGAGTTGAGGAGGACCTACTTGTACACAGAACAAAGGCAGAAGATACAGTGTCATGTACAACTGTAATAAGTGTTCTCTCCTCTCCCTTCCAGAGCCAATCAGGTCTTGGGATGCTAGTATACCAGGAGGGCTTTGTGGGTATCTCTTTCCTCTGTCATTGTTCCTCCCTACCCCTGCTAGGGAGCCAGTGATTATCATCCTCTATTTCATTTAACAACTTAATACTTTTATGAAACGATATTTACTTCATACATATAACAAGAACCAAGTACAAACATTTCCCCTTAATATCTTGTGGGATAATACCCCGCCCTTACCACTTCAGTCTCTGTATCTATTCAGTCTCAGTATCTATCCAGATATTAGGTTCAAAACTTAGCTCAATTCCTACATAGCATTGGCCTCTCCAAGTCCATGTCCACAGGTGGCATTGTTTGCAGAATGAGTCCTTCCCTTGTGCTGGGGTCCTAACAGTTACTCCCATAGGTTTTTCTGTTTGATCTTCCAGTCAGTCATGCTGTGCTGATCACAAAAGTCAGCCAGGATTCTGACTTCTTCCATAGTTTACAGGTCCTGTCTAGATCAGGACTCTATTCCCTGCACTTAGAAAAGAATGAACAAATAGCTCAAAGGTAGCCCTATTTCTTGGGGATGTCATATGAATTCAGAGGGGAAGAAAGGCTCCCTTCTCCTTCCCTTTACAGCATAGTTTCTGATTGGATACTATGAGTGAAGGAGTCACATCCCTCCTCCAAACACAACTGCCAGGAATATAAAACTGAAGTTGACTTAGGCCCTTTTGAAGATTCTAAAAAGCTCCATGGTAGGCCAATTGGAACTAGTTGATATCCATGTGTGCTCCATTCTCTCCAAGGCACTTCTCTTACATGCCATCAAGATTTTCCCTAGTGTTGTTCATCGCTTCCAGATACATCATCTTGGCAAGTTGCAGGGGTTAGCATGCTAATAAGCCAGACTCACCTTACATGAACTAGCAGGCTGGGTTGACCTAAAAAGAAAAGTGTATGAAGAGGAGTAATAAGAAATAATACTGGAAGGGGAGGTAAAGGCCAGATGGTGGAGGCTTTTAAATAGTAGACCAAGAATTTTGTATTTTATCCTAAAAATAAGTGAGCAACTGAAGATGAGAGAGAGAGAGAGAGAGAGAGAGAGAGAGAGAGAGAGAGAGAGAGAGAGAACTTGTAAGACCAGAAACATGGTGGTACCATTAACAGAAATCAAGAAGTTCATAGCAGAGACAGGTTTAGGAAATAGCAGTTCTCTTTTGGTCATTTGAGGTGAAGATGTCCAATAGGCAGCAGATAAAATGGGGCTGAATCTAAAGTCCTAGGAAAGAAATTAAAGTAGGATATATAGATTTAAGAATAATCTGCATAAAGAGGAAATAATTGACCTGATAACAGATGATAAGATCATCAAGGAAGAAAATACAGAGAAAATAACAGAGCACAGAGTCTTAGGGTGTAGCAGGCTTTAAATATGGAACCTGGCTATGTAGGTTCCAGGGAGATGAAGTTTGAAAAAAGATTTATCTTGTTCCCACCCTGAAAGACAATCAAAGATACTCATGTGAATAGTGCTCTTTTTTTTTTCTTTTTGGAGGGCAATTGGGGTTAAGTAACTTGCCCAAGGTCACATGGCTAGGTTTTTGTTTGTGTGTTAAGTGTCTGAGGCCGGATCCGAACTCAGGTCCTTCTGACTCCAGGGCCAGCGCTCTACTCACTGTGCCACCTAGCCGCCCCGAATAATGCTCTTTTAAAAAATAAATATTTTATTTTTTCCAATTAAATGTAAAGATAGTTTTCAATATTCATTTTTTATAATATTTTGTGTTCCAAATGTTTCTCCTTTCAACCTCCCCAAGACAGCAAGCAGTCTGACATAGGTTATATGTGCGTAATCATGTTAAACATATTTCATGTTAGTCACATTGTTAAAGAAGAACCAGAACAAAAGGGAACAACCATGAAAAAGAAAAAACAAACAAACAAAAATGAAAATAGTATGCTTTGATCTGCATTCAGACTCCATAATTCTTTTTCTGGACATGGACAGTATTTCCATCCTGAGTCTTGGAATTGAGTTAGATCATCGTATGGCTGAGAAAAGCTTAGTCTGTCATAGTTGATTATTGCACAATGTTGTTACTGTGTACAATGTTCTGGTTCTGCTCATTTTACTCAGCATCAGTTCATGTAAGTCTTTTCAGGTTTTTTTGAAATCTGCCTGCTCATGGGAATAGACAGGGGATTTTAAACTAAGGTTGTGGTGTCAGGAGAGGAAGAGGTATAGAGGTGGAGAGCAGAGCAATTGGGTGGCTAATGTCTTTATCTACTGAGGCAGATAGGTCACTATGTCCAGTGGATAGGGAGTATTAGATTCATAGTGAACTTTCCCCTGGCTGGGAACCAGGCCAGAAGCCACTTCCTCTTTTTCCTGATATCTATCTGTATGAGAGTTATAATCTAGAGTTTTCTGTTCTTAAAAGGTGTTTATTTGCTTTCATAAGTTGTACTTTAAAAGTCTACTATCTACAGATAAAATCTGACCTATTTTAACATCTTTTGCTTCATGAATGTTGTGATTGCAAACAAGAGCTGTAGGAGTATTTGTTTTTTGTAAGCAAAAAAGAAAAATTATGAAAAGGACCAAAGTTTAAGCCATATTCCAAAAGTGCCAGGCTATGGAGCCACACTGAGAGGGAATCTTATGGTTTTAATGAACTGATTTTGAATTAACATCTTAAAAGGCAGAACTAAATGGAATCTAGGGTTTTCCTTCTGCCCCTCAGATTAAAATGAATCACAGCCACCATTTTACTGACTTGGATAAGTTTGGACTATCTGGCCACATAACCTCATTCACTCTTCCTTCACACTCCTTTCACACTTCCTTCACACTCCTTTCATGTATGCACAGAGAAAGCTCTTAGCTGGGGGAGGGGGGGGGGGCTGGGTAATAACTAGAGAGTAGGAATTGCCTAGTGTGATGAGAAAAGTTGTGACTGGTCCTGGCTGGCAACATCCACATTCCAAATGTGGGGGCCAGAAGTGGGAGCACTTTTTCTCTTTTGGATTAACCCTTTACTTCATATCTAGACATTTATAAATGTTACAGGGGGTGCCCATACTTGGAGGGCAGGAGGACTATGATTAGACAGTAAATGGTCTGAAAATGAGTGATCATACAGGTAAAAGATGATTTAAAAGAACAGTGTCACAGAAAATAAGGGAGAAGAAAGGATCTAAAAAGAAGGGGTGGTCAGGAGTATCAAAAGATATACAGATTAAGAAGCATGAGGACTTTTAAAAAAGTGATTTTTCTATAGCAATTAAGAGATTGTTGGTCATTCAGTTTCTACTGAGGGGGGGATTCACAATCCAGATTGCAAGGGATTGAGAAGTGAGTGGGAAGTTAGATTCTACCTAGGAGTTTGTCTGGGAAACAGAGAAGAGATAAAAATGAAAATTTGAAGAAATGGATGAGTCAAATGAAGCAACTTTTAAAGGATCAGGAAAACCTCCTGACCATACTTTAGCCATTGAGGAAAAGCCATGGATAGAAGAGATCAAAGATGGGGAAGGGGGGGGGGAAGCTCCTAGAAAAAGCAGGAAGAGATAAAATGAAGAAATCCAGGGGAGGTTCTCATGGTGGTGTTAGGTTTTGTTTGTGTTTTATTTATTTTTATTTATTTATTTATTTTTTTGATTTTTGGAGGAGGGAAGGCAGGGCAATTGGGGTTAAGTGACTTGTCCAAGGTCACACAGTTAGTAAGTGTTAAGTGTCTGTGGCCAGATTTGAACAGGTGCTTCTGACTCCAGGGCCAGTGCTCTATTCACCGTGCCACCTAGCCACTCTGGTGGTGTTAGTTTTGGCTGAGAGAATGCCTACCTTGTCATCAGAGACTGGAGCAAGGATGAGATAATGGGGGATATTGAATAGGGATTTTGAGTGTAGCATGGGGGAAATGAGGAAACTTGAAAGAGGTGACAGAGAAGGTGAAAAGGCTGTTTTGGAGAGCATGACAGAGTCAATCAAGAGAGATGAAATGGATTGCTCTGCTTCAGTGGGGGCGCAGTTGAAATGACATAATAACATAAATTTATAATAAACCTCATCAGTAGTGAGAATCTGGGAGAACTGAGTGGTGATGTAATGGACAATTGAGGCAAATACAGGACAGCAACCCAATCAGAATTTAAGAGTGCTTAGTTATTAAGCCGGCGGCTGTCTCCCAGAAGGGAAGGCAGCCCTGAGCAGTCTGTCCAGCAAGCTTTTTATACAGTAAAAAGTACTTCCTGAAACAAACAGTGGTCAGCAAGGCAACTGTTGCTACATAGGAACATAAACTAAGTGGGGGCTGCAAGCTAACGGGGCAGATCTTTGTTTTAGTTACATCTTGGTTACAAGGCAGGTGCAGGGCGAGGTTTCACAATGGTCACACCTTTACTAGGTTCCTGGGGCCCCTTGAGGGGCCTTGTGAGAGGCCTTGTGTAGGAGCTAGCACTATGGGAACCTAACTGGCACTTCAGTGAAGCGGTTAATATATAGTGTAGATAAATCACAAATTGAGGAGGGATGAAGCAGGAAAAAGGAAGATAGGTAGGAAGTTTTGGTCAGAGAAAAGAGTTTCAAGGTTTTGGATCATGGACATGGAAGAGTCAAAGGCACGACCATTCCTGTAGATAGCTAGGAAGAATAGATGATAGAGATCATAGGAGCTTAGGAGGATGATAAATTGGGAGCCCAGGGTATTGATAGGAGACACTGACATGTATGTTGTGGTTGAGGATAGAGGTTGAGTTGAGGACTGTGTAAGACTAAGCTCTTTGAGAAAAGAGGGAAAATAACCTGGGGATGGTTTGATAATGACAGCTGGGCTCTAGATTGACAATGATGGATTCAAAGTAGCTTCAAAGGTTGCTGAGTGATAGTGGCAAAAGAGTTTTGGAGGTGGAAGTGAGAAGCAAGGTATTGCCTACTTCTCCTCTTGGCCAAGATTTTTTGGGCTATGAAAGCAGTATTAGAGAGGATGGCCAGGGATGCAGTGCCTCCTGGGGAGAGCCAGGTTTCTGTTTTCCCAAGTCCTCATTCTCATCAAAAGTATCAACCAGCAAGCGTTTCTATAGTTTTGTAACTGAGGGAGAGTTAAGTTCTACAAGCTGTAAAGGTATGGGTTGAGCAAAGAAATGCAAGTCTATTGTCCAAGGAACAGAATCACTTAGATTTGGAAGGAATATTATGAGTCATCTGGCCCTACCTAGGCCTAAACAGAACTGAGATGATAATGCCTGTACTATTTACTCCAAGAACTGTTGTGAGGATCAAATGAAGTAGGCTATATGAAGAGGAGGGGAGTCATGTGCAACATGATTGGAGAGGTAGGTTAGAGCCACATAATTATTAATTTTAGATAACATTTATGTATTTAGGTCATGCTTATTTTCTGCATATAATACCTTTCTGTCTATATAATGGTGAATGTATTTCAGGTTCTTCATATGTCTTTTTAGATTTATCTGTGTAAAATGTAGCAAAAACAATTAGCGATAATATGTTTAATGTGAAAGACAGGGAAATAAATGCTACATAGTTTCATTTTATCCTTTTCTTTGTTGGCAAATGATTAGAATTTAATAAATATTGATTGATTGATTGATATTTTAAATGAAGTTATAGAAGTTAGTTGTTCAACTGTCAAATCTATGGAGAAGGGAAGAATTTATGACCAAACAAGAAATATAGAACATTATGAAATGCAAAATGGATAATTTTGATTACATTAAATTAAAAACCTTTTGCACAAACAAAGGCAATGCAACCAAGATTAGAAAGAAAGTAGAAACATTTGAAAGAATTTTTATAGCCAAAGTCTCTGATAAAGCCCTCATTTTAAAAATACATGGAGAACTGAGTCAAATTTATAAGAATACAAGCCATTCTCCAATTGATAGATGGTCAAAGGATATGAACAGGCAGTTTTCAGATGAAGAAATTAAAACTATAATCATATGAAAAAATACTTTAATTCACTATTGATTAGAGAAATACAAATTAAAACAACTCTGAGGCACTACTTCATACTTATCATATTGGCTAATATGGCAGAAAAGGAAAACAATAAATGTTGGGAAAATTGAACACTAATGCATTGTTGGTGGAGTTGTGAATTGATCCATTCGTTCTGGAGAGCAATTTGGAACTACACCCTTACATGAACTTATGCTGAATGAAGTGAGTAGAACCAGAAGAGCATTATACATAGTAATAGCAACATTGTGCAATGACCAGCTTTGATAGACTTAACTTTTCTCAACAATGCAATGATCTAAGACAGTTCCAAGGAACTCATGATGGAAAGTGCTGCACATCCAGAGAAAAAGCTATGGAGTTGAAGCATACTATTTTCTCCGTGTGTGTGTGTGTGTGTGTGTGTGTGTGTGTGTGTGTGTGTGTTTTCTTTTTTCTTATAGTTTTTCCCTTTTGTTCTGATTCTTCTTTCACAGCTTGACTAATGTGGAAATATTTATTATTTTATTATTATACTATATTATTATTATATTATTACTAACATGTAAATATTAAATATTGATATGATTGTACATGTACAGCCTATATCAGATTACATGCCATCTTGGGAAGCAGGAGGTGAAGGAGGGAGAAAAAAATTGGAACTCAGACTCTTGTAAAAGTGAATGTTGAAAACCCTCTTTGCATGTAATTGGAAAAAATAAGTTTGGGGGGAATAGAAGTTAATTGTTCTAGTTTTGAAGCCACACAAAAGGATTCAATTAAATAAAGGAAGAGAACAATTAGAACAACTAACTTCTACAGCTTCACTTCTTGAGTGATCTATGTTGTTGCAGAGGCCAAGTAGGTGACACAGTAGAGAGAGCACTGGGTCTGGAGTCACAAAGACCTGAATTCAAATATGGTCCCCAACACTTACAAGCTGTGTGGTCCTGGGCAAGTCCCTTAAATCTCTGTTTAAAGTTTCATCAGTTTTAAAATAGAAATAATAAAAGCACCTACTTCCTAGGGTTATTGTGAAGATAAAAATGAGATTATAAAGTGATTAGTGTAGTGCTTGGGCGCATGAGGTGCTTAATAAATGCTTATTTACTTACTTCCTCTCTCCCTCCTAACCTCCACCTTTCTGAATACCTGGTTTCCCTCAGATGCTAGTGCCCACCCTCCTGGCAATCAATATCTACATCCATTAAGCACAGAATCCTTGGCAAACTATTGTACTTTGTAATTTTGGATTTTGGTCATTGTTTCATAATCCATAGAAACTTCTTTTGATTGGTGTCTGGTGGCAGGGGCCACCTCAAAGATGTTGGTGACTGAAAATCAGAGTAGATGGGCTCTTGTTGGAGGAACTAGCCTCCATGAGTGAAAAACCGTCTCTTCCAGTGGAGACTTTGTTTTAGGTGGACTTCCTTGGACTTCCAGACTGGAGTGCAATAAGAGTTTTGACATAGAAAAGAAAGTATGTTTTCCTATTTTAACCATGATACCTGAAGACAAAAAAGTGTCAGCCTAGAGGGAAAGCACGTACAGGTACCTTATGATTGCTCAAGTAAGCTTGCGTCTGGAGTTCTTGGGTTTCCCAGTACCTGACTTCTCTCTTCTTTTTGTTTCCTTTTTTGAGCATAGGTTAGAGTATGATTCTGAGAATGGATGTTTCCAGCCTTGGCGGTTACCTTATGGGTAATCCTGAGTTCAAGACTATCAGATTTTGTCAGGTACTTGATGCACAGGAGGAGACTTCCTTAAAACAGGAAATCTGTAGATGAAAAATTAAAACCTTGGGAGGAGGGAACAGGAAATATGGATGTTGTCAATGCTCTGTGATGATTGATGTGAGTTATTTACAGTGAAGGTCTGAAGTAAGTGGGATATATTGAGCAGTTGCACAAAGCATCTTTTCCTTCCAAGGGGGAGTATAATGGGTGTAATGGCCTCTATGAGTGTTTTATGTTTCCTGGATTTGTTTATGTGCACCTGTGAGATATTATGAAGTTTCTGTGATGGAGGAAATAAAAGCTGCCTCATGCTTGATTCACTTATTGTATACTGAGCATCTTTGTGGGTTGGACCATGTTACTCATTTATGGGGAAACCCTAGACACAAATTGTACCTAAACCTTGTTTTAGAGATTTCCCTGTAGGTTTAATTCATACTAGGAGCACTACAAATTCAAGACCCCCATGATTGAACTTGATCTGTGTGAACCCACATTCCCTTTTTTTTTTTTTCAGGGGGGAATGAAGGGAAGGAGAGCTGGAGCCTAGGCTATAAGGTACACTGTTATGTAATAGTAGAGGAAGGAGTTTGATAAGAATATTGAATGACTTTTGAGCCTTGTATATTCCAGAAACCTGATTTGGTATAAAATCTGCTGACTTTGGAGTCAGAGAACATGGGTTTAAATTCTGGCTTTGGTGTTTACTACTTGTATGACCTTGGGCAAGTCATTTAATCATTCTGGGCCTCAGTTTCCTCATCTGTAAAAAGAGGGAGTTGTACTAGGTGGAGGCTAGGTCTATGAAATTTCCTTTCCCAGGGGTGGCTAGGTGGCTCAGTGAGTAAGAGCGCTGGCCTCGGAGTTGGGGTGACCCGGGATCGAAACCGGCCTCAGAAAATGAGCACCCACACATAAATAATGACCAGCTGTGTAACCTTGAGCAAGTCACTTAACCCCAATTGCTAAAATAAATAAATAAATAAATAAATAAAAGAAATTTCCTTTCCCCTCCCAAAGTCCATGACTTCCCTTTACTAATACAAATTATGGATCTTCTACATTTTAGTTGACAGTTTTATGAATTGCTATGCCCAAAATAGTTTACTATCTGGAGGCTAGCCCCCACTCAGGAGTCTCTTTACAATTGGACTGGTCCTGGGATAATAGACACATAGCCTGTTAATGGCTCCATCCTCAGAACCCTTCTGACTGGTAGTTGCTGTCTTGTGCTATACAGCCATAGCCTTTGATAACCCAGTTACCCCCAATTCATGAGGAAGCATCAGAGTTGAATTTGCTTATTGTGTCCAACAGAAATCATTCTAGCTATTTTGCATTTAATATTTTGTTTGAATATTTTAAAATATTATTTCATAAAATTATCTTCTTCCAAATATATGATTTTAGATTTCACTGTATTCTTATTATATTATCTTTATAATGTATTCCCCTAAAAAAGCAATATATGCATACATATATTCAGTTTTACAAAGAAAATTTTATTCGATGCACATAAATTTTCATTGTAAAAAACTTCAGGATTTAATTATCTTTCTTTTTTTTTTGGTGGTAAGGTGATGAGAGTTTTTAAGAGTTGTGAGAAACCTTAGAGACCATCTAGTCCAACCAGTTTTATTATAGTTTAATTATACATGTAGCACATGCAAGCATTGACAAGCAGAAACTAGCTTGTTCAAACTGTTTGTTTCGGTTCTGTGGGTATTAACATTTGTACAAAAGAACAGTGTTTCTTCAGTCTTCAGAGAGAATTATCCACCCTCTTACATATTGGGATTTGGAGTATTTCTTAGATCTCTGTGTACCACCTTTAAAGGGACTACACATAGAAAGAGACCTGTGTCCTGAAGAATGAGTTATATTAAAAAAATTTACATATATATGTATATATGTAAAGAATGAGTTGTAGTTCTTGCAGTGGAAAAAAAGAGAGAAGGCAGCCTATTGAAGAAAACAGTGGGAACAAAGAAAAGGTAGAAAAACAAGAGCTTTCTTCTAATGTTTGGGGGACTTAAAGAAATGGGCCCGATTAGAATAGAGCATTTAAATTGGAGTCCATTGGAGAGCTATTGTTCTAGACAGTATACAATGAAGGTATACCTCACTTTATGAAATAAAATTTTTATTGAAAATGATTTAGGCCTGGATGGGATCTTAGATTTCATTTAATCTCCTTCCCCCATCACCCCTCATTTTATAAATGATGAAACTATCTCAGAGAAAACATGTGATTTTTCCAAAGTCACACAGGTGAAAAGAGTAGGCTTGGAACCCTGGTTCTCTGATGGACCTAGGAATATTCTAGAGCAGCAGTTTTCAAACCACAGTGTGTCCCAAGAGTCAATGGCTCCATCCTCACAGGGTGACTTTCGGGGGGTTTGTGAGTTCAAAACTACTTTTATAATAATACTATTATTATCATTATTATTGTCTATTAAAATACTCCTCTCTTTTTCAACTACAGATCTGTGAGGCCAGATTTTCTTCATACACTTCAATCAAAACAACATATCTCAAATTGAACAGAGAAGTAGATATGCCAATCCAGCTGTTTTCCTATTAAGTCCAACATTAAAGAGATTCACAAGCATATGTAAAACAGTGCCACTCTTCTCACTAGATTTCTTTTGTTTTGGAAAATATAGGTATTTTTCATAAAAATGTAATGTTATTTATGTTAATGTGTATTGGGGTTTTGAAATAAATAAATAAATACACATTTAAAATTTTTCAGTTGTCATTTCCAACATAGTAAATATTAATAGCTATAGTCCACATAAATAAAACCTTTTAGGGGTCTTCAATTTTTAAGAGTGGAAAGAATTCCTGAGACCAGAAAGTGTGAGAATTGCTTTTCTAGAGAAGATCTAAACTCAAAGGACATCCCTAGAACTTAGCCAGAACCTGCAGTTGGAATGGAACCAAAGAGGGGTAGTTACTGGGAAGGGAATATTTATTTTATCAAATTTAACCATCTTTTGGGCTTAGCTTCTTTTTCTTCCCTACTTTTTTTTTTTTTAGTGAGACAATGACAGAATAGATTTGTACTAAAATCCTCCAATGTTTCATTCTGATGTGGAGGAAAAACTAGATTCTTAAAGACTATGCCAAGCAAGTGTAAACTAGGACAGGCCCTATCCTGCTGTAAAGCCTCTTTCACCACCAGGGGTGTGAAATGTATGAGATGCTAGTGAAGAAGTTACCCATAAAGAGGGTTAGGATTGCCCTGGAGACCCCAAAATACCAACATACCAGGTCCTGCCAAATGAATTCAACTCAAGTCTTCTCTCAGCCAAAGAAAAGTAAAGTGTATTAAAAGTTCGCTTGCATTAGACAACAGAGTAAGTCTGTGCTAGGTCATTCTATGGGGCTCTCTCTATTTTATGGCACTCTCACAAACATGAAGACAAGACAGGGTCTTATATACAGAAGGTTGTGGGAGGAATCTAGGGATGGTCTAGGGGAGGAGTTTGGGGAGGGTCTTTAGGAGGAGTTAATGAGGTCAATGAGTGATTAAGGGTGGGAAGTTGCTGGGGGCCACCTGGAGACCACAAACAATGGTAGGCTAGGCCAGTTCAAGGCGGAAGTAGATGAACAATGGATGGCTAGTAACTAGGCTAGAGTTAGTAGTTAGTAGTTAGTACCTAGGCCTATCAGAACCGTCATCAGATCCAGTGACCAGTTATTCATCAGGATGACTGGAGATAACTCAGGATTCAGTGGGAGACGCTGGCCCTTTTAGCACAGGTCTGGGTATGGATCCTATGATATACTATGTGCCTGTTGTCTAAGGACCAGCCTAACTAAATTTGAAAAGATAGACCACAAGTGGGTTGGCTATTAGACAATGAATTTTTTTAGGCCACAACTCACAAAAACCTAAAGTGTACATGAGATTTTGATCTGTATCAATGAAGAGAGCACCCTTGCAGTTGAAAGCATGGAGGTGTCAAGTAGGGTAAGAATGACCCAATAGAAAGAGCTTGAGCTAGGCAATAGGATATTCATAATTTAATTCTTATTCCATCATTAGCTGTCTGACCTTAGGGCAAATTATTGAAATGATGAGGTACAGGCTCTGGGAACCTCCCTTGGACCCTAGATTAAATTGTCTCATTTGGTGAGGCATTTGCATGAGTCCATAAGCCTTACATTGTGGCTGACCCCAAGCCTCCCTTACTAGACTTCCCACTTATCTAACTATCGATCCCCCTTGAACTGGCCTAGCCTACCATTGTTTGTGGTCTCCAGGTGGCCTCCAGCAACTTCCCACCCTTAATCACTCATTGACCTCATTAACTCCTCCTGAAGACCCTCCCCAAACTCCTCCCCTAGACCATCCCTAGATTCCTCCCACAACCTTCTGTATATAAGACCCTGTCTTGTCTTCATGTTTGTGAGAGTGCCATAAAATAGAGAGAGCCCCATAGAATGACCTAGCACAGACTTACTCTGTGTCTAATGCAAGCGAACTTTACTTTTCTTTGGCTGAGAGAAGACTTGAGTTGAATTCCTTTGGCAGCATCCAGTATGTTGGTATTTTGGGGCCTCCAGAGCAACGCTAACCCTCTTTATGGGTAACCTCTTCAGAGCCTCTCCTGGTCTGTTTCTCAGCTTATAAAATGAGTATTAGAATATTACCTACCTCATAAAAACTGTTTGAAACTAAAGTGGCACAATAAAGATAAGCACAATTTGTAAATAATAATTTAAAAGCGAGGAATTATGATTTTGAATAAATGCTATTTGATTTTTAAAAATTTCCTCTAAATGTATTTCAGATGATATCATATTATAAGTAACTAAGGTTTTTTGTATGTGGTTTGGGGGGTGATAAATCCTTTATTTACCAGCTATCAACTCTTACAGAGAAAATGGTTTTCCCCAAGGCTCCCACATGAACAGAATAGCCTGGCTTAATGTGAGTGCGATGAAATGAAACAGGTCAGCAATTTTGTAGCAATTAGAATTATATTACATGTGTAGAAACAGTTAATGTGAGAGAATAAGGCAAAATTGCCCACGGTATTTTTTTTTAATGGTACACAGTGGGGAAGAGAGTTGTGGGCTAAATGGTTCATGTTTATTCTGTGGTTTTGAATAAACACAGGCTGCCATTACAAGGGCTTTGGCTTCTTACAGCAGCCCTTCATCTGTACTGCTACCAGGAAACAGTCAGAGATTTTCTCATTTTAAATGTCAGTCTGTCAGCAAGTATGTAGTTGAAATCCAGGAATGTGCCAGGAATAGATAGGCAAAAACATGCCTGGAGCATCATATAACCTTTCAGACTGAAATTATCTTAGTAACTCGGAGTAACCTTTGATTTCTAAGAGATTTTAGAGCACTCAAACCTCAAGCTCAGCTGGAGAAAGGGAGAGGAAGGGCTGTTCTTGCTCTCTACTTCCATCTAGTGGATATTGGGACTACTTGAACCTTTGTGTGTTGCCCGATATCCTGTTTGGGTACCTGGTTTCCTTTTGCCTTATTTCTTTTGGAATCTGAAAATTTGTGAGCCTGGTGAGAATTCTAACCTTAGTGATGAATTTAAAGGCAGAAGTTTCTATCATGTAGAAGTGGCATTTATATGCTTCTCTGTTTAAGAATTAAAAATATGTAAAAGATATTGCTGGAGGTGCTTCTACTACATATTCAAGTTAACAAATTAATGGTTTCTTTTTCTCTCTCTCTCCTTCTCTCTCTCTCTCCTCTTTCTCTCTGTCTTCCTCCATCCCTCTTTTTCCTTTCCTCCCTCTCTTCCTCTGCCTTCCCCTGACTTTAAATATCAGTAAAACCTTATTAAGCTCTTACTGATTTATTCAAAATATTTTAGTGTATAATTTGCAGGAAAACTAATTCCTAGTCAACAACTTGCCTAGTTGTTTTAAAATTTGAAACAAAATACCAGAACAAATAAATGATAGTGATGAGGTGCAGGCTCTGGGAACCCCCTTGAACTCTGATTGAATAGTTTCATTTGATGAAGCACTTGCATGAGGCCATAAACCTTACATTGTGGCTGGGCCCAGACCTCTGTTACTAGCCTAGCCCTCCATTGTCCATCTACTTCCCACCTTTGAGCCTATCAAAATATCAATCCACCCTGGAACTGGCCTAGCCCACCATGGTCTGTAGTCTCCAGGTAGCCTCCAGCAACTTCCCACTCTTAATCACTCATTTACCTCATTAACTCCTGCTGAAGACCCTCCCCAAACTCCTCCCCTAGACCACCCCTAGATTCCTCTCATAACCTTTCTATATATAAGCCCCCATCTCACACCATGTGGTGTAAGAGCACCATAGAATTTTCTAGCATAGACTTGCTCTGTGTCCAATACAAGCCTTACAGATACAGAGGCGTCTTAAGAGACTACCCAATATAGCAAATTTTTAATAAACTTTACTTTTCTTTGGCTGAGAGAAGACTCAAATTCATTTGGCAGGACCCAGTGTGTTGGTATTTTTTGGGGTCTTGAGCACCCCTAAACCCTCTTTAATAGGAACATAGATTTAGAGTTGCAAAGGCCCTTAGAAATCATCCAGTCCAACCTCCTCACTGTACACACGAGGAAATGGAAGCCTTGAGAGGTATAGTGACTTGTCCAAGATCACATGGGTTGTAAGTAGAAGAACCAGGATAGCATTGGCACCCAGACCCGATGCCAAATCCTTCCTTCTTTCTACTATAACATATTTCAGTCTTATAAGCAAAACTTGCTTAATGTGATCTCTTATCCTGTTTCTAATTATTGCATTGAATTTTCTAAGACTGACATGTAAAATAAAATGCCATTATATTTTGGCAGTGTGCCCTAAGTAGCAAACAAAATAGAATGACATTTAAGTAAATGGGAACTATAGGACCAATGTGATAAACTGTTCTTTTCCTATGAAGAAATCACGGATTTCTTTATCCATAAAAAAATCTCTGAGTCCCTTTTCAGTACTATTAGTCTATAATTTTTCTGGCATTCTTTAAAATGTTTCCAATGATCCATTTGTAACCCATAAACATCCAATAAAGTCCTATACTTTGGATATTGCTTTAGAGAGTTCTGAAATGGTTTAGAAGTTATAATAAAACCAAAGAAGGTTTCTTTTCTTTTTTAAATTAAAAAAAGCAAATGGTATTTTATTTTTCCAATTCTATGTAAAGGCAATATTTAATATTCATTTTTATAAAATATTGAGTTCAAATTTTTTTCCTACTTCTCTTCCCTTCTCTCTTCCTAAAATGGTGAGCAATTTGATGTAGGTTATATATGTGCTACTATGTAAGACATATTTTTGTATTAGTCATGTTGTAAAAGAAGAAACAGACTAAAGAAAAAAGCATGAAAAAAAATTAAAGTGAAAATAGTATGCTTTGATCTGTACTGAGTCCATCAGTTCTTTCTTTCTTTTTTTTTTAAACATTATTTATTTGTTTTTGGTTTTCAACATTCTCTTTTGTAAGACTTTGAATTCTAAATTTTCTCCACTTTCCTCTGTTCCCTTGAAATGGACACTTGGACAGAATCAACACGCCAAGACCATCAGTAATCAAATTCAGGAAGCGTTTATTAGCTGGCCAGCAGCAGTCCTAGGGATAAAGTCCCAGGAGCTGCACCGAACCCCAGTAGACACACAGTTTAAATAGTCCAAAAACCACCATCGTATCAGGAGTAACAATAATGGGGCAGACTGGTCAGGCAGGATATGGGGCGGGGGCACTCTTAGATAACGCAGGTTGTTCAATAACCTAATGGAGGATTTCTGGGTTTACAAGGCTTACTACTTCAGCCAGGCCAGATAAGAGTGGGCTGGGGGCAACTGGGTTAAGGTTGTTCAATAACCAAGCTGAATGGAGGATTTCTTGGGTTTACAAGGCTTACCACTTCAGTCAGGCAAGATAAGAGTGGGCTGGGGGCACACTGGGTCCCAGGAATTCAGGATACAAAGATGGGCCCCTCATAAGCCAGTGAAATGTCAAGGCTTACTATACTTCACTCTCCTCCCCAAGATAGTATGCAATCTGACATAGGCTCTACATATGCAATCATATTAATACATTAGTCATGTTGTAAAGAAGAATGAGAACCAAAGGGAATGAGAAAGAAGAAACAAAAAAAGAGTGAAAATAGTATGCTTTGATCTGCATTCAGACTCCATTGTTCTTTCTCTGGATGTGGATAGCATTTTACATCATGAGTTCTTTGTAATTGTCTTGTATAATTGTATTTCTAAGAAGAGCTAAGTCATTCATAGTTATTCATCACACAATGTTGCTGTTACTGTATAAAATGCTCTCCTGGTTCTGCTTATTTCACTTTGTATTAGTTCATATAAGTCTTTCCAGGTTTTTCTGAAATCAGTCTAGTCATCATTTCTTATTGCACAGTAGTATTCCATTACATTCATATACTACAACTTGTTCAGCCATTCCCCAATTGATGGGCATCCCCTCAGTGTCCAATTTTTGGCCACCACAGAAAGAGCTGCTACAAATATTTTTGTGCAGATAGGTCCTTTTCCCTTTTTTATGATCTTTTTGGGATACAGACCTAGTAGTGGTGTTGCTGGATCAAAGGGTATACACAGTTTGATTGCCCTTTGGGCACAGTTCCAGATTGCATTCCAGATACGACTCCACTAATAATGTACTAGTGTCCCAATTTTCTCACATTGTCTCCAACATTAATAATTTTCCTTTTCTGTCATATCCAATCTGATAGCTGTGAGGTGGTACCTCAGAGTTGTTTTAATTTGCATTTCTTTAATCAAAAGTGATTTAGAGCATTTCTTCATATGACTATAGTTAACTTTGATTTCTTCATCTGAAAACTGCAAGCTCATATATCCTTTGACCATTTATCAGTTGGGGAATGGCTTGTATTCTTATAAATTTGACTCAGTTTCCTATATATGTGAGAAACGAGGCCTTTATCTGAGACACTTGCTGAAAAGATTTTTTTCTCAGCTTTCTGCTTTCCTTCTAATCTTGGTTACATTTATTTTGTTTGTGTAAACTTTTAAAAATTTAATATAATCAAAATGATCTATTTTGCATTTTGTAATGCTCTCAACCCTTGTTTGGCCATAAATTTTTCCCTTCTCCATGGAACTTATTGGTAAACCATTGCTTGTTCTCTTAATTTGCTTATGGTATCACCCTTTATGTCTAAATCATGTTCCCATTTTGACCTTATCTTGGCATATGATGAAAGATGCTGGTCTATACCTAGTTTCTGTCATATTGTTTTCCAGTTTTCCCAGCAATTTTTGTCAAGTAGTGAGGTCTTAGCCTATTGTCAGAGGTCTTTGGGTTTGTCAAATGCTAGGTTACTATTGTCGTTTACTACTGTGTCTTGTGTACCTAATCTATTCCACTGATGTACTACTCTATTTCTTAGCCAATACTAGACAGTTTAGATGATTATCACTTTATCATAGAGTTTGAGATCTGATACAGCTAGGCTACCTTTCTCTGCATTTTTTTTTATTAATTCCCTTGACATTCTTGAAAAAGCATGGAACACTTCATGAATTTGCATTTTATCCTTGTATAGGGGCCACACTAATTTCTATATTGTTCCAGTTTTAGTATATGTGTTGCTGAAGCAATCACTTCTTTTCTCTTACTACAGATATCAAGTGCATCTTAGAGTCCAACTGTGCTTTCAGATTCATTTTGTCCATGGCTCTGCCTTTGATTTACCACACATTTTCAGCTGTGTAATTTCTTCTACTCCTTCAGCTTTTTGCATAAAATGAATTAAAATCTATAAAGGGCATTATAAACCTGAAGGGGCTGTATAAATGCTTGTTATTATTCTTATTGCTTCTTGGAGAATAGGGACCCTTTGGGACTTTTCTTTCTGGAAGTGTGATATCACTTTGGCTGTTTTTCCATTTGACAACTTACAGGGTAACAGAATCCATTGGAGCAGAGTAAGCTTGGCAAAAATAGGTGCCATGTGGTTTGTGCTACCTACCATAAGGCCTCCCACCCTTCTTTTTTCTCCCCTTTCCACATTCTCTTGTTTACTCTCTATGCTCCCTGCCACATCAAGTACCCATTGCTTTCTACCTATCTTATGCCCAGGAACAGGAAGAAGTCTTGGAGACTTGTTCTTTTTGCTACTGTCCTGACTTTGCACTTTACATTTGATGGTAAATAAGAGGCCAAATTTAATCTCCAGAAATGAATCTTAAGTGTCATTAATCCAAGTACTGTGGCAATTGGGGTATGGGAGATATTTTAAGGTTTACAGCATCTTTGTGATGCTGTGGAAAGAGGATCTGAGTTTTAATCCTGCTTCTGTCACTATGTGACCTTGAGTAAGTCATCACTTAACCTGTTTGGATCTCATTTTGCCCATCTATAGGCCAGAGGACTTCTGTGGGCCCTCCCAACCTTAGACCTCTCATTCCATGAGCTTCCTGGTACCCCCCCCCCCCATAAGTCACACTGTGCATATCACTGCCTGTGGGTTACATTAAACCTGTGTTTGAGCAGCTGTAAGAACTTATATCAAAGTGGCATATTCTCAGTGGTTGCAGGTATATGGTCATAAAGCAACCAGTTTATTGACGAACTCATGAATTTCTAATTTAATACTGTTTCAGGTAGATTAACAACAAACTGGAGACACAGAAGACAGCTTTGACTTTACAAATCAGAGAACAACTATTAAAAACATCTTGTCATCCACACACTTGGCATCTTTGTCTTGTTGATTCTCCTGCCTTGGTGCATATGGCAGCCTCTGAGACATCAGATACAAATAAGAAATTAGGTGGCAAGGAAGAAAGGAGATGCCTGAGGTGATGAGAGAGAATAGCAATGGGAAAGAAGAGAGGGTAGTAGAAGAGCAAAGGAGGAAAAATGGAAGGTGATATGGAGAGAATAAATGAGAGGCCATTTAGTGGTCTAAGTATAGAGTAGTGTTTGTTGTTCAGTCATGTCCCACTCTTTGTGATCCGATTTGGGGTTTTCTTCACAAAGATACTGGGATGATTTGCCATTTCCTACTTCAGCTCATTTTACAAATGAAGAAACTGAGGCAAGCAGGGTTAAGTGCCTTGTCTAGGGTCACACAGCTAGTGAGTATTTGAGGACAATTTTGAATTCAGATCTTCCTGACTCCAGGCCCCTGACTCTAACCGCTGTGCCACTGGGCAGGTAGAAAATTACCTCAGTGTTTAGCACACTTAATAACAGCTAACATCTTCTATTTTACAAAACATTATCTCACTGAG
Source organism: Gymnobelideus leadbeateri (assembly GCA_011680675.1). Classification (NCBI taxonomy): domain Eukaryota; kingdom Metazoa; phylum Chordata; class Mammalia; order Diprotodontia; family Petauridae; genus Gymnobelideus; species Gymnobelideus leadbeateri. The sequence goes on from WOXC01005317.1 coordinate 313,123, forward strand.
CCTCATAAATAAGTACTCTGATAGGCACAGCAGCCATTAGGAGCCTTATTCTATAGGTATGATACCAAGGCAGAGAGGTTAAGTGACTTGCCTTGATTACCCAGCTAGTAAGTGTCAGAGGCAACATATGAACCCAGATCTCTCCTAATACTAAGCACTAGCACTCTTTCCACTACATAGTGCTGTTTCTGTAGCTAATTTGGGGCATGGATTCTGGGAAAAGGGAAGTTAAATAAAAGTAAAGCCAAATGAATGAAATTAATGAAATAGTTGATGAAAAAAGATCATGACAATTTAATAACCAGGACTTTGAGACACAAAGATTAAGAGGAAAGATGATATTTGACTAAAAATAGCTGAAGGGCCCCAGTTCAGGGGTAGCTATTTAGACAAAGCTGATCACAAGTTTATTGAAAATGGAATGAAAAGCACTTTGAGTCAACAGCAACATTTTAAACTAAAATGGGAAAAAAGAAATCCTATGATTCTTGAAACAAAAAAATACTAAAACATGGCCCTCACTTGTGGCAAAGGGTAGGAAGAATGGGCAGTAATGCCTGAAGGGAAGATTCAACCTTCTTAGCTACAGAAAGAGCCAGTTTCCTATTTACTTTCAAGGAGGCCAGGTGAGGTCAGGGCCATCCCGTGGAATATTTAGCTCATTTACCATTGAAAGACATTCCCTCTTACCTCTTCAACAGGCCTCTTTCTCTAGGAGAACAGTTTGAGCAGTCAGTGATAGTTATTAAACACCCTCAGTGTCATACTAGTAGATACAGGGCCCTAAAAGGAACTGGGAGTACAATGGAGGATGGGCTAGGCTATTTTTAGTAAATATTTACTTTTATTTTTAGCTTCAAATTCAAGGACACATGATTTCTTCAATACAGAGACCCTTTTACTTTTGTAGACAACCTTACCAGTTATGGAAAAACTAATCACCTGATGGTGCTCTGTGAACTTAATTGGACTAGTCTTCAGATCACACACTTACAGTTTACTGCTTGTCCCATACTCAAAGGTTTCATATTGGTAGAAGTAGTAAGTGCTTATGCTCCATTGAGCATAACTGTAAGGTATTGAAGGAGGGACATAAATTAAGGATCTGTGATTGTAGCAGTGATGAAACTCCCTTTCCTAATACAGATTGCAAGCCAACTATTATTTGTAGTTGTAGAGAGTTTCCCAAGGCCCAGAGTGGTTAAATGAGATATGCTCAAGTTCACATAGGCAGTACTAGCAAAGACAGGATTTGAACTGAGGCCTTCCTGACTCCAAGTTTAGGATCCTACCACACACTGCTTTTCTAGTGGAACATTTCTAGTGGGGGAAATAATGTTCTTCAAAAAAAAAATGTATTCATTATAAGAGCTACAGGAAAAATAAAACATTAGAAAGTGAATCCATTATGCAAATTTAATATTATATACTATATGAAGAATGAACTCATTTTCTGACTTCTTTAAGCTGTTTAGGAACAAAGATATTTCTGTGTTGAAATTAGTTTTATAAACAAGAAGGATGGGATGAAATGGATTTGTGGAAATTTCTAATACAACTTACATATTACTCATTTCAGAATACAGTCAGCAAGTATTTATTATATGCCAACAATTATGTTAAGTTCTGGGAATGCAAATATAAGCAAAGAGAAAAACAGTCCTTGCCCACAGAAAGCCTTCATTCATTGTATTAAATAGTATATAAAACAACGTATAAAAGGAAATTGAGGATAGGGCAGAGGATAGGGGAGTGAAGGAGAGGAGGGAATATGATGGAAAAAGAAGTCAGGAGAGTTAGGCGTGGGGCTTGGATTCTTTGGGTTCTTCCTTAAAATGGAGGTGTTATGGGAATGGGAATTTAAGATCTTCCCCACCCCTAGGCCCTTTGATAGGCTTAGGTGACTCTGAGAACTTTCCTTGATTTGAAAATATACTCTGCCCCCTAATAGGCTGAATGTGGTCACATGGAGCCTATGGTGGGAGGCTTGTCTTACAGGAATGCCCACACCTTGTTGTTTTGTGATTGGGCAATGGGTCAGGAGGGTCTGACATTCTCTGAGTTAGAAGAAGGCTATATATACTCTGATGTGAGGTTTTGTTTTGGGGCTCACTTTGAGAAGAGTTATGTGATTTGGCCAGATGAGACTCTGGGCAGTCTTTGAGCCCCTGGCTTTGAAAACCCAGATGTTGGTGCTTCCCTTTGTGGTAACTGACTAGGTATGGATGTAATGGTCAGACAGTTGGAAGCCTGCTTGCTGATATTTCTCTGTATTTGTTGTCTGCTTGTAACTTGCTTATATTCTCTGAAGTTTGGGGTGCTGACCTTTTTCCCCTGAATTAGGTAAATGATATATGTTTGATTATTTAAAGCAAGATTGTTAATCCATTTTGAGTTGTTTTCTTTTAGAAAATCAGATCTAGGAACCTGTGTCGGCAGCCACCCTGGGTATGCTAGGGTGCTTGCTGCTATAGAAGGTTCTGTGAAGAACTGATGAACAAGAGGAAGGAGCCCACAGAGACAGAATGAGGTGAGAAGGCTGTTAGTGGAAGTGTTAATGGTGAAGGCATTTTCCAGGGTTCAAAGGCTACTGGGATAATGGTAGGGAAAGAAGTTTGGAGAATGAGAAGTGGTGTCTAAAGAGTAATGAATGAGTAAGTAATATTGCATTAGATTTGACATTGCAACATAGATTCAATTCTCGCTCTTAGTTAATATAAATGATTTCTACCAATTCCACTCTAGTTATTCCAACTCTCATGGCTAACTAATCTAAATTAGTCCAGGTTGAGAAGACTGAGAAGTGAAGAGTGTGAATAATTCTTTACTGTAGTTGCATGTAAATATAAGGCTAGAGAATGCTTCTTGCCATTAATCAGAATAAAATTATCTAAATTCAGATACTCACCATTCTTGCAATATTTCTTTGACCTATGTTGCTCTCCTTGGGTTCAAATCCCAACTGACAATTATAGTGGTATGCAATAGTTTTTGCTTATAATTTTGATTTGGTTTTATTTTGCAGCTTGTGCATTTCTGTCCTGGACTGACTTAGAATGTCTTGAAACTGGGTTGAGATAGTTTTCCCTACCAAGTTAGTTCTCTGTCAGTTGAATCTGGACTTTGTGGCATGCACTCATTTTGGTACTCACTTTTATGTTAATTAATTCTATGGTTTATAAGAATAGATATTTCTCCAAGGACATGCCAAAGTAGTAGCTTTTAAAGATCACATTTTAATGACTGTTAGAGATATTGCAGCAGCTGTTGGCATGGAGAAATCAAGTATTTCAAGGATAATTCAAGCCCGCAATGAAACAGAACTAGTTACACTGAAGGACAAAGGAAAGTGAGGTTGAAAACAGAAAATAACATGAAGAACTGACAAATTATTGGTATACAACAGCCTAATTAATCCTAAGTAAATAAGCAAAGTCCTTTGGGGGGGGCCTGGTAGCTGGAGATGTTGGTACTGATTCTTCTACAGTGTGTTGTTCTTAAAGTTAGAAGAACAGTGAGAAGACCAATTAAAAAACAGCTGTTAAGCATTGCTAAGAAGAAAAAGTTCTTGTCAAGGGCAAGCCAACAGAAACTAGAGTACTGGATATGGGAAAAATTTTACTGATAAAATTCACTTTTTCATGCAAATATATAACAAAATCATTATCGGAAGTCCTGGTGAACCTATAAGCTCTTGATCAGATTGTAAAACAGTTACCAAAAATATTTTAGAGATACTTTTAACTTCTAGTGAGCCTGGGAGTCTTATTACAACTGAGGAAATAATGAACCTAAATAAATATATTGATATACCAAGAAGCAGAATTTTCCAGAATTACAAAATGGAAATGGAATGCTGTAACCTAACCTTGTACAATGCCAATTGTCACAAATGGCTAAGTTTTCCAAGATAAGAAAATAAACATGCTTTAATGGCTTGGGAATTTGCCTGATTTAAACCCCACTGAAAACTGATGGGCTATAATCACAGCTAGACTTGGAAAATATGTACTATTTGTCAAAGTAATATTAAGAATTAATTAATAATCACATTATATATAGTTATAAATTATTAATTAATTTTCAATGAGATGTGTGGGTTCATGATAAAGAATTAAAGAATATTTGTCAAAAGCTTGTGAATTCAATGCCAAATCATGTAAAATAAAGTGATTGCAGCACGTGGACATGTTGCATTTTAAAAGTTTTTTTAATGTAAAAAGTAAGGTTTCTTGCATAAGGTAATAACTTTAATTTTCTTACTTTGATCCAAGTTATTAATATATGATATACTATTGGTGTGACTTTGGACAAGTCAATTAACTAATCCTATATAATTTTCTTTACATGTAAATGAAGTGGAAGTACTATATGACCACTGAAGTCCCTTTTACCTCTAAAACTATAATCCTAAATCAGAAGAAGGAAGAAAAGAAGCATTTATTAATTACCTACTATATGACAGGTACTGTGCAAAGTGCTTTACAAATATCTTATTTGATCCTTAGAAACCTGGGAGCTATTATTAGTCCCATTTTATAATTAAGGAAACTGAGGCAAACAGAGGTTAAGTGACTTGCCCAGGGTCACACAACTAGTAAGTTTCTGAGACTGCATTTGAACTCAGGTCTTCCTGTCTCCAGGTCTAGTGCTTTGTTTACTGTGTCATCTAGCTGTAGAAAGCTACTCAATGAGAAAGAACTGCAGAATGCATGTATACTACTTATATTTTATAAAGTGCTTCTCGTGTCTGTGAGTACAACCAAAGGTTATGATTCTTTTCTCCCTCATACTGACCTGCAGGACTTAATATTACTCAACTATTATATACATTTACATACAAAAATACAAGGTGCAAAATCCCAAATTGAAATGTGGATCAGCAAGAAATGATGCCACCAACTTAGACTCTAAATATTTCCTTTCCCTTTTGCTACCATGTCAGACAAAAGGAAATCCTCTAATTACAAAGTCTCTGAATCAGCATTCTTTCAAGACAGTGGGTGAATTAATGGACATTTCTCCATAATTAAAAAAAATGAAGAGCACTGATCCAAACACTTCATGTTACTATGGAAGTGATTTTGTGGGTAATCTGAATCTGTCTGAGTCTAAAGATAGAGAGATAATTACTTTCTTCCTGGGGGAATGGTCATGAGATGGAGAGAAACACTTTAGGTATTGTTGCTGGGAAGCAGCATCAGGTCTGGGAAAAGGAAGAAATTCTTTTTTTAAGTGCTTTGGTTAGGATTGTATTGAAAGGATAAGGCAGCATTTGCCCTAGGGACTGTTACCTCAGTCACAGGGTTTCTGCAACCTGTAGACCTGTTTTATGACATCAATAGATCCTAAGAAAATAATAGAATCTTAGAGTTGCAAGAGACCTCTAAGACTATCTAATTTACCTAATGCATGTATAAGAATCCCCTCTAAGCTAAACACCACCTTGCTTCAGTTGATCCTCACCAAATCTCAAGGCCCCTTACCATCTAGATCACCCTCCTCTGACTAGCTCCCAGCTTGGCAGTTTCCTTACTCAGAAATGTCTTACCTAGAACTGAGCACAAAATTTCATATGTGGTTTGACCAAGTCATAGTAAAGTGGGACTATTTATTATCCCCTAGTCCTATACACTGTATTTCTGCATAGCCACCTGATTTACCCTTGAAGGTTAATTACCCAAGAAGAAAGTATCTCATGTTAAAGGTACTCTGTGTGAGCTTTCCTAAAACTATAGCTTATAAGCCCCCACCAGTACTTTCACTTTTATCAGGCAGACTGGTGGTATAATTAGTCAAAGCAAAGGCATTTATTGAAATGTCATATCATAAAGAGTAGTAAAAAAACATTTCCCCCATAATTCTGGGGCAGATTTCCCTACAAATACAAATAGCATCAGTGGTAGGAGTGGGCACACATATAGAACATAGTAATACAGGAGCACACATGAGGTACATACGTGGCCAAGGCAACTCATATCTCAGGCACTACAGGACTCTATTATTTTTCCTATTGTATCCTCACATACTGCTTCCCCTGGGTGTAGTATCCAAGTTGGGCAGATTGTTCCTCTGGGATCACAGGATCATGGAATTAGAGCTAGAAGGGACTAGGTGGTTCAATAGATAAAACTCTGGGCTTAGAGGTGGTGAAACCTGAATTCAAATCTGCCCTCAGACACTTACTAGCTGTGTGACTCTGGGAAAGTCACTTAACCTTGGTTTGCCTCAGTTTCCTCAACTATAAAATGGGGATAAAGATAGCACCTACCTTACAGAGTTGTTATAAAGGATTAAATGAGATATTTATAAAGTGCTTAGCATAGTGTCTGGTGTTATATAAATGCTTATTTCCTCCTCAATTTCTACTTCAAAGGTCATTTAAACCTCTCTTTCTGTAGATGAAGCAACCCAGGCATAGTGAGGTTAAATGACTTGTCCAGGGTTATGCAGGTAGTAAATAATAAAATTGAACTTGAACCCAAGTCCTCTAACTTCATACTTGCTCCCTGGGTTCCCGAAGCCTTCTTTCTACAGCTCAACATTCTGGGCCTGTTCTCTGTTGGGCAAGTTGCTTCTCGGCAAGACACCATCATGAGGGGCATGACAGATAGCAAAGTAGAGTGGAATCTCCTCCTAATCTTGCTGCACTCTGGGAAAGGACAAAGAACAATCTTACCAGAGCTGTTTTATTCATTCATATCTGTCTCTCTTTTTTTTTTTTGGAGGGCAGTTGGGGTTAAGTAACTTGCCCAAGGTCACATGGCTAGGTTTTTGTGTGTGCATTAAGTGTCTGAGGTCGGATCCGAACTCAGGTCCTTCTGACTCCAGGGCCAACGCTCTACTCACTGAGCCACCTAACTGCCCCAAGATGATGCTGTTTTTTTCTTTCTTTCTTTTTTCCTCTTTTCTTTCTTTCCTTCTTCCTTTTTTTGCTTTTTTTTGGAGGGCAGTTGGGGTTAAGCGACTTGCCCAAGGTCACACGACTAGTTTTTGTGTTAAGTGTCTGAGGCTGGATTTGAACTCAGGTCCTCCTGACTCCAGGGCCGGTGCTCTATTCACTGCACCACCTAGCCACCCCATCTGTCTCTCTTCTAAATTGCCCAAGATAACTGTCTTCTCAGAGCTTGCCCACGCTTATTTTTAGGGCCACCAGGGACCATCTAATTCTTTAGCCTATAATTCCATCTAGTTGGTTGAATAACTTAATACCTTCTAAAGGAGTAAAGAACTATCAACACTGCTGTACACTCCCTTTACACTGGCACATCAAGTCTGAAAGGACTGAACCCCTTTCTAGACATTAATGGGTCACTCCCAGTTTTATACTTTTTAAACAGGTCACCCAAGGTATGAGTCACTCATAGTTTCATGCTCTTTACGAGTTTTGAATGCAACCATTCTATGTCTGAAAGGAACAAAATTTGAACACTTCATTTTCTTTATTGCCCACCTGTTATTCCATCAGGTGGACTGAGAGAATTCAATTGATCTGATGTCCCAATTACCACCCCTTCCTTCAGTATGCTTTTCTTAAAAACACTGAGTGCTTTAGAGAAACTGGGTAACAAGATCAGTTTATAGGTACTATACACATACCAGATCACCAAGCTATACTGGGGTCCTAGCCCAGCAGATAACAAGTATGTGAGATAGATGTGAATTTGGACTAAAAAGAATTATACTCTAGTTAGGTCTGATATGTATTTCCTTTTGTAAATCAACGTCCTACTAGCAATTTTAGATTTCACCAAGAAACTCCACCTTGAATCTTTGTCTCTATAAGAACGAAGAAATCTGTAACTCTGAGTTGTTCAAAACTAGGACTAACCATAGGCTATTTTTATGCTAAAAAAGAAAGGAATTAGGTTGCTACTTAATTGGATGTAAGGAACTCATAAAACACTTGCTAATTTGTTCAGAATTCTGTCTTTTCACTGAAGTTCATAGGAAGAGACAATATCTATTATATAACAACTGAAAGAGTGGTTGTCTCTCTTTGGCCTGGTTTGGATTTTTGGTTTGTTTGTGTATTGAGAATAAAAGTTCATATAAAAATATTGGATTGCAATGTTATAAAATTGACTAAAAGCTTGTATCCACTGAAACTCCCCAATCTTTTTTTTTTAGAACTGTTATCCAGTCATCTTGTATTTGTAAAGTTATTTTATCAATATAAGTATAAAGTGTTATATTTATTCCTATTAGGTCTCATTGTATTAGATTGTGGAAATCTTTTTGTGACCTATCATGGACCAATTAGCTCACTTTCCCACCTTTGAGTCTTCTGCAGATTTGTCAAGTATACCATTAATGGGACCTGCACTATGGTCTCTTTCTAATTTGTCATCATACTATTAATGACTGTTCTTTGCTATGAATTCAGTTCTAATTTGCCCTATTTGCAATTTATGTATCAATCAGTGGACTTATCAGTCACTAAGGATTTATTCAGGAACTACTTAGTATTGGAAGTACAACTATTGAAGTGAGACTGTCCCAGCCTTCAAGAATTTTATAATTCTTTTGCATTTACACTTAGTGGCAGTTGGGTGGCATGGTGGAGGGCGTGCTGGGCTGGGGATCAGGAAGATTCACCTTCATGGGTTCAAATCCAGCCTCAGAAGCTTAATAGTTTTGTGACCCTGGGAAAACCACTTAACTTGCCTCAGTTTTCTCATCTGGAAAAGGACAATGGCAAACTACTTTAGTATCTTTGCCAAGAAAAGCCCAAATGGGGTCATGAAGAGTTGGACACAACTGAAAAACAATTGAACAGCAATTTATTCCAAAATTTCCAAATTATAATTTCCAAAAATTCAAAAAAATTAAAAATGATTTTAGAAAGGGAAGGGAGGTACTAACATTTGGGGGAATCAGGACTTTTTTCGGGGGAGGGAAGGTAAGGCAATTGGGGTTAAGTGACTTGCCCAAGGTCACACAGCTAGTTTTTGTGTTAAGCGTCTGAGGCTGGATTAGAAGTCCAAGGCTGGTGCTCTATTCACTGTGCCACCTAGCTGCCCTAGGAAAGACTTTTTCAAAGAAGAAGTGGCATGTTGAGGAGGCACTTCAGGTGATCTTTGAAAGAAGCCAGGGGTTTGTAGCGGCAAGCACCCCACCATCCCCAGGGTGGCTGCCAACACAGGTTCTTAGATCTGCTTTGCTAAAGGAAAGCAACTCAAAATGGGTTAACAAGCTTACTTTAATCAATCAAACATATATAGTTTATCTAGTTCAGGGGAAAAAGGTCAGCACCCTGAACTTCAAAGTATACAGACAGAACTTACAAGACAGAGAAACAAATAGATCAAGCAGACAGGCTTCCAAACTGTCCAACCAATACCAATACCAAATCACAGTTACCAGTTACCCATCAACAAATGGGTTTTCAAAGCCGGGGGGCTCTTAACGGCTGCCCAGAGTCTCATCTGGTCAAATCACACAATACTTCTCAAAGTGAGCCCCAAAGCAAAGCCTCACATCAGGGATTATATAGCCTTCTCCTGGGTCAGAGAATGTAACCACCCTCTTGACCCACTGCCCAATCACACAGCATCAAGGTGTAGGCTTTCCTGAAAATGAAACCTCCTGCCACAGGCTCCATGTGAACACATTCGGCCTATTGGGAGGCAGAGTATATTTTCAAATCAAGGAAACCTGTGTTCTCAGAGTCTCTTAAGCCAATCAAAGGGCCTAGGGGCAGGGAAGATCTTTAAATTTGCATTTCCATTACAGGGTTTCAAGAGGCAGAGGTGAGGTGTTCCAGGCAGGGGGGCTAGAAGTGAGAGATGTAATGTCATGTATGGGTTGTGTGGCATATAGGGAATATTAAGAATGATGTGTAATCAGCCTGGAAAGACAGGCTGAAGATAGATTTTGAAAGGCTATAAGTGTCAAATAGTGTATCTTATTCTAAAGACAATGGGAAGCCACTGAAGTTTTCTGAGCATGAGAGTCATATAGTCTGATCTATACTTTAGGATTAAAAAAATTAAATTTTAAAAATTTATTTTGTTAACTATTTTCTAATTACATTTTCTTCTGCTATGAGTTTTTAGTTTTTATTTTAATAGTATTTTATTTTTTCCCAATTACATGTAAAGATAGTTTCAACATTCATTTTTATAAGATTTTGAGTTCCAAATTTTTCTCCCTCCCTCCCTCCCTTCCCCCTTTCTTCTCCCCTCCTTTCCAAGACAGTAAGCAATCTGATATAGGTTATACATGTACAATCATGTCAAACATATTTCCACATTAGTCATGTTGTGAAAGAAGAATAAGTATAAAAGGGAAAAACCATGAGAAAGAAAAAACAAAAAAAGGGAAAATAATATGCTTCCATCTGCATTCAAACTCCATAGTTCTTTCTCTGGATGTGGATTGCGTTTTCTGTCAAGAGTCTTTTAGAATTGTCGTGGATCATTGTATTGCTGAAAAGTTGATCATCACACAATGTTGCTGTTATTATGTACAATGTTCTCCTGGTTCTTCTCACTTCACTCCACATCAGTTCATGTAAATCTTTCCAGGTTTTTCTGAAATCTACGTGCTCATCATTCCATATATCACAATAATGTTTCATTACATTCATATACCACAACTTGTTCAGCCATTTCCAATTGGACATCCCCTCGATTCCAATTCTTGGCCACCATAAAAAGAGCTGCTATAAATGTTTTTGCACATGTTGGTCCTTTTCCCTTTTTAATGATCTCTTTGAGATACAGACCTACTGGTAATATTGCTGGATCAAAGGGTATGCATAGTATACCTTAGGATTATTAATTTAGAAGCTGAATGGGGAGGATGGGGGGGGGGAGAAGGAAGGCTCTAGGATATTTAATCACTTCTCACCTCTCAAGAGATTTCAGTTTTCCTCTCTCCTTGAACATGATGACAGAGGGAGACCCTCCCTTCTAGACAGTCTCAGTCCCTATACTCCTTGAATCAGGACACACTAAAGATTCTTGTCCAGATTCTTGTTTGTCTATGGCTGTTTGGTCAGAGGGGTACTTACCACCTTTGAACTACAGATATGGAAAAGATATGAAGCCTCCTCTGGTCTGAAGCTCAAACCATTCTGTTCTTACCACACAATCAGAAGTTAAATCTAAAGAAGTGTCTAGGAACCTGTGAGGTGTTATCTGTATTAAGGTTTGTGAGAAGGATTTAATGGTTCAGATTTTAGATATCACTTTATGATCTATCATCAGAATAAAAAGAGGTCTTTGGCTTTCTAGTGAAAGACAATTGTTTTGGGATTTGGCCACAGAGAGACATCAGAAAAACACTGCACATTTGACAGCTGGATCTGGAAAAGTATTTTTTGAAGTGTTATTTTAAGTCTGTGACCACAAGGTGGCAGTGTTCTCTTTTCTTCTTTCCACCTTTTAGCCAGACAGCATGCATGAAACTCCTTTTATGCGGCTCCATTTCCCCCCAGTATTCAACACAAACAAAAACAGTGAGTAAAACTGCTACGTGGGTGAGTAAAATAAAACATATCCCTAAATTCTTTAGAATGACTCTGGGATGTGGCAAAATCTCTTTAGCTAAAATATTAAGAAGGGAATGCCCTCATTTTGATAACATTTAGTCGATCACAGCCCTGGAAGGCACCTTAGAAATGATCTAATCCAGTATAATTTAAGATGTGAGAAAACAGGCCCTAGTCTTAGAGCTAGAAGGGACCCCCGTTGTTATCTGGCCTAGCCCTCTCATTTCACAGATGAAGAAACTGAGCTCCAGAAAATGACTTACCTAATTCCAAACAGGTAAGGTAAAAGGCAGCACTGGGATTTGAACATAAATCCTTTGATTATAAATCTATTGCCTTTCCCACAGCATCATGCTGTAAGCAGTAGTGCCAGCACTCAAACCCAGGCTTTTCCCACAAGCAAGTGTTTCCACTATGCCAAGCTAAATCATTGACTATTTTTATTTCTATAAATTTTAAACACTGACATGAAAAAAATCAAAGTCAGTCAAAAGACAGTGCATGGGAGACTAGGGAAGGCCTTAGAAGATACTGTCAAAGGTGTAGCTATTGCTGGCTTCATGAAACAGTCTTCAAGGCCTAGCCCTTTGGCATATTTTATGCATAAGCACCTTTGACAGCTTATGGTGAATCCAATGCATAACACTTTTTCCCAGGCATACAAAAAACACCATAAGGAAGCATAAATGTAGACAAACAGGGTAAGGCCACCCCTTCCTCCCCACCCCCCCATCACTCCTCCTCTCATCCCTAGTAACCAGACTCCCTAAAGCTGCATTATGACTCACTTATTTTCTTTCTTGTCAACATGTCCAATACTAAAGCTATAGCACAAAGGACAGTTTAAGGAAGATCAGCTCAGCAACTTGTGGTCTCCTTGTTTTTATATATAACAGGCAGACTCAAGATAAGAGAAGCCAATGTTTTTGTTAAGGATTTTGGCAGCAGTAGTGGCTTTCTTGCTCTCCTGGCTCAATTGTCCTGCCTTTTTGATAGTAGTAGCAAATATGTAAAAATCAAATAAATGGAAATAGATCATTGATTGGATGTCTAGACAGTCCAAGCCTAAGCAGACTTGGTCAGCTGAACACAAATGCCAGTCAATTTAGCTATAGTCAGTATGAACATTTCATTTTTTGGCCAGCATTCTCCAGGATAGCTATATGCTTTCTTCAGATTTATCAGATTTATGCTCAGTCAGTCAACAAGCATTTATTAATTTCTTCCTGTGTGTGCCAAGCACTAGATAAGCATTGGTGTTGCAAAAAAAGACAAAAACACAGATCCTGCTTTCAAGGAGCTAATATTCTAATGAAGAAGATGGCATGTAAAAATCTACTTATATATATGATAGATACAGAATCTGTCTACTGTTTGTGATGTCTGACCTGTCATCTCATTCCTAGTGATATCAGTGGCCAGTGAAGGTTCATTTTCTTCTGCCTTACTCTTTCCTTCTCTAGGATAGATTACCTTAATTAGTATGGCAATGCTGTATGTTGCTTCAGTTCATTTCATCCAAACTCCTTGATTAATTAAAAATGGATCTGGCCTATCATGTATATAACTTGGACCTAAAACACTAGCTTCCTTTATTAATAGCTATAATGATTCCATGTCTTAGGTGTGAAAACAACTCTACCTCTCCCGAATATCCAAAGCCCCATCTGGCTAACATGAGATGATTCTCTGATGATATGGCAGATATTTTATTCAGTGCTGTTGTTATTTGTCCAATAGAAGAAAAGTAAGGGTAGAATGTGATTCTATAAATGTTCTGTACCTTGGTCTTTGAACATGTTTAATCCTGCCAGCTGTTATCTCTAAGCTGCAGAACTGTTTCCCCTTCATCTGTCATTGCCAAAATCTAAAGTGTCTTCATGAGAATTGATTTAGACTCAATGCCATTGTTCCAGAACAAAACTCCAAGGGACAGATCAAGGAGAATATTTGGAGCTAATTTGGTTCTTTTCAAGTTCAAAATGTTTTTCTCCCTTTTAGATGGATTCTACACATTACTGTGCAATCAATTCTGGCATACTCTTCAGTTGTCTCCAAGGTAAGAGGAATAGGGATATGTTAATATTTGCCATTGGGTACGTAGAAAAAAAAAACAAACCCTTTTATCTATGTGAAAAAATTATCCTTGCAACACTGCCAAGTCCTGGCATTTGATTAAGTTATTAATATTTGATTGTGTTTCATGCTCTGTAAGGCTTATTGTCTAAGCTGCAATCAATCATAAGAGCCAAGTACTTTCCAAAATGTTCATATATCATTCATAAATTGATTTTCCATGTCCATTTGGCAACTCAAGGTAGGATCATTTCAGGTTTCCATGAAAACTTTATGAACTGCACACAGAGTAGCATGTTTATATGCAGATAGCTGAGCGATTCTCAAATTTTCTGAACCAAAAACCATTTTTTTCACAGGTGGGGTCTAGGTACCACTTAACCCTTCTTTTCCTGATTGCCTCACCCCTCCAAACACAATACCCTTGGACTTGTTGTACGGGCATAAAAATCGGGAGATGAGTGTGATTAGAGGGGACAGAACCTTGGATTTACAAGCAAAAATGAAGATGGAAATGGAGAAGACAAGAGATGAGAGTTTCACATTTGATGTCCCTCTGGAAAGTGCTTTTGGACTTCCTCTTCCCCCTCTCCTTTTTAAAAAATTCCCTTTTCTTATCTTTCTTTGTGATTGTAGGTAGTCACAGTGTAGTGTCAAGACAAATTAAATCATATCTCTCCTTAGCCAGGTTTGGCTTTAGTTGTGGCAAGAGCAGCACTTCCTATGTGCCAGTCACTATATTCAATACTGAGGATACACAAGAAGGCAAAAGCAGTCATTGTTTTCAAGGAGCTTTTTTGTGGGGTTGGTCACTTTATCATCATAAAGCAAGACATGCGCTTCCCTTTATTCCTCTATTTTTTTCTTGTCTTGATTAGAACACTAAAGCACCTCACTCTTGCATTTTTGGACCAGATCATAGAATATATTCAGCAAATATTTGAGCACCTATTATTTGCAAGGCATAGTGGGAGATATAAGGAAGTAGATATCATGGTCACTGTCCTCAAGGTTATAATAATGATATTTACATAGAACTTTATTGTTTGCAAATAATTTTGCATATATTATTTATTCTGAGCCTTATAACAATCCTTTGAAGCAGGGACTACAGGCATCATTACATTTTACAGATGAGGAAACTGAGGCTTAGAGAGATTAAGTGACTATTGCTAGCAAATATCAGAAATGAAATATTAACCCAGGTCTTTCTGATGCTCTAAGTTTAATATACTATGTACCACTACATAATATAATCTCAGATAGATAAAGCATATGTAAATCTCAAAAAATAACAATGCAAAGTGGCATATATCATTAAGTGCCAAATAAATAATACAAAAAGAGCCTGGAAGAATAAGAAGGATTAGAACAGGAATAGAGAAACATTCTAGACTAGAAGAATGTCATGAACAAGTATAAAGATATAGGTTATTTATGAGGTATATTTAGGGGATACTAGTTTGGCTAGAGAATGGAGTCTGGATAGGAAGTGGCCATATTATTTTAGGTTCATATACTTAGAAGGAAGGAAGGAAGTTCATATACTTGGAAGGACCCTTAGAGGCCACTGAGACCATCCCCTCCCTCCATTATTTAAAATTGAAGAAATTGAGGCTGGAAGTGAATTGTCCAGGGTCACACAGCTAGAAAGTATCTGAGGCAAATTTTGAACTCAGGTCTTCCTGATTCCAGTCTAATCACTTTATCCACTTTGCCTAGAAGTAGTGGTTGAGTAGGAAAGGAAAAAAGGAAAGCTGAAGATAATTTGACATGAATCTTAATTTTGGGATAGCATATTTCAAAGAGTTCACAGAAAAGATAGGACTAAATCTTTTTAGGAGAAATCAGGTAGGGAGGCATCTTAGGTGCTCAGGAAGGAAACTCTGAAGATAGAGAAAATCTAGTGAAGAGAAGAAGGAAAAACTATCTAAAGAGATTTACATTGATGGTCAGGGAACTTATTAACCCTTTAGGTTTTAAAAGTATGTGTATAGAAGGCAGAAGCAAAGGCAGATAACAGACGACAAATAGAAAAACAATGGCATAGACTTGTAGGAGGTGTGTGAAGAACAATAAACCTCAGAATGAGCCATGCTTGGCAAGGAAAGGGGAAAAATTAAGCTATATTTGGGAAAAGAATATGAGCAAAGAACTAGTTCAAGAAATAGAGTGCGATGATGTTTTTGTTCGTCATTCATTTTCCAAGAGGACCAATGACATCATGTCTTGACTTGTACATTAATTAGATTTAAGTGAGGCAGAGTTGCAATCATCAACCTCACTCTTTCTTCCAGAATCATCAAACTCCAGTGGCAAGACAAAAGCTAAGAAGACTGGTGATGGCCCAGGATACATTGGCGACTTTGATGCTTGACCAAGTTTTAAGCACTCCACAGTGCCTGCTTCAGCTGCCTTCATGGCCTCGGAATAAATTGTTCTCATTTTCCCATTCCACCAGGGGAAGTCTTCATGTGCTTGGGGTGGACATCTTGTTAAGTTACCAGTAGGTTTGAGGACTGTCAGTTACCCTCAACCTGGTTTAGTCCATCTGTGATATGGTTTTACTAGGGTGTGGCTGCTGTGCATGCTGCAGCTTCTTGGAGCCACAGGTAAGAGTTGAGTGGTAGGTGGACACGAAAGGTAGATGAGCATCCCCGAAAAGGACTTAACAAGTCCTCATACCAGCTATTCTAGTTCTCCCTGAGCATCCCATATATCCCATACATCCTAGAGTGTGATAATAATAGATAACAGATAGAAGACAACGCTGCTCAACTCATTTTGCTTCTGTTTGCTGCAAATGGGATGATCTTTAGACAGAAAGCACAGAACAAAACTGTCTAATAAGGAATGGAAACCTAAGATAAGATGTAATGAGAGAATTTCTACTTGCTTTGGTGAGCTCAAGTCACTAAGCCCAAATGAATTTTAATCCTGGTCTGAAAGAATAGGCAGATGTGATAATGGAGCTTCAAAAAAATCATAAACAGAAGAAGGTCCACAGACTTGGAAGAGGGCAAATATCATCCCAATTTTTAAAAAAGGAAGAGAATAGAATCTGAAAACTGGAGGTCAATGAACTTGACTTGAATTCCTAGTAAAATTCTAAAATATATTATTAAAGAGATGGCTATTAAACATTTAGAAGAGGAAGCAGCAACCACAAAGAGCCAATATAGCTTCACTAAGACTAGATTGTAATTTCCTTATATGACAGGGTTATTATGTAGGTAGATCAGCAGAATGCTATAGTTATAGTTCACCAAAGCATTTGACAAACTCCCTCATTCTGTCCTTGTGAAAGAGTTGGAGAGATGTAAATCATGGAGTCAAATCCAAATCTTGCTTCAGACACTTCCTGACTTTGTGACCCTAGGCAAGTCACTTAACCTCTCTCAGCCTGTTTGCTCTTCTGTAAAATGGGGATAATAAGAGCATCTACCTTACAGGATTGTTGTGAGCATCAAATGAGACAAGATAGGTAAAGTGCTTTGCAAACCTTCAATGGTATCATTAATATTAGCTATTATTTTGCTTCTAAATCTGCTTTGCTTGACTTTTAGTTCTGTTCTGCTTTTTTTTAAGCATTTGATTTTAAAACTTTGAATTCCAGATTCTTTCCCTTCCTCCCTTATCACCCACCCTTACTGGGAAGATAAGCAATTCCATATAGGTTGTACATGTGTAGCTACGCAAAACATTTCCATAGTGGATATATTCTGAAAGACTGACTATATTTCCCTCCACCCTATCCTCTCCTCCACTTGTTCTATTCTCTACTTTGTGTGCTTCTAACTTCCTTTCCCCACCCCCCAACCTGCCCTCCCCTCCATTATCCCTCCTCTCATCCCTTTCCCCCCTACTCTACTATTGGGAGTGACTGATGATTTTTGAATAAGGAAAGTGACATGATGAAAACAATGATAAAGTTATGGACCACAGTACCTTTGAAGCCTGCCTTGAAAATAATTGTTCTAGCATTTCTCTAGAGGCAAGATCTGAAAAAGAATGAGGGAGTCAGAGGGACCGGAACTGTGAAAATCCCTAGTTACAATCAATGTCTATTACTGATTAACATACATTATTAGGTGATTGACATTAATGTCAACTGGTTCAGATCACTTAGGAGATAATTATTTTTAATTAATTGACTAAAAGTGTTTGTGAGTCAGGAGTGAATAATATGATTCTGTTCATAGTGAATAGAACAAAGGTTATGGAATCTGGAATACAAATCCTGTCTTAGACACTCACTACCTGTGTGACCCTGAGTGAATCATTTAGCCTCGCTCAGCCTCAGTTTTTTTTTCTTTCTGTAAAATGGGGATAATAATAGCATCCGTCTTACAGGGTTGTTGTCAGGATGAAATGAAATAGCATATGTAATGTGCTTTGCCAGCCTTCCAATGCTTGATCTATAAATGCTAGCTATTATTAGAATTAGCTTTCCAGTCTGCTTTGATTGACCTTTAGTTTTCTCTGTCCCTTCCAGTCAACATTGGTTTCTCTAGGGTTCTTTTCTTTTACCCTTAGTACTTCTTCTTTTCTTCTTTAAATCTTCTAACCCCCAGTGGGAAAACTTATTCGCAATTTAGTCACGAAATGGAAGAGATTAGCTACTTGTCCCACACTTACATATATATTTACATATACATATATCCTCCTATACATACATATATGTTCCCTTCAGCTATCCTCATAATGAGAAAAGTCTTATGAGTTACATTTATCATTTTTCCATGTAGGAATATAAATAGTTAAACTTTAATAAGTTCCTTATGATTTCTTTTTCCTGTTTACCTTCTCTTGCTTCTTGTATTTGAAAGCCAGATTTTCTGTTCAGCTCAGGTTTTTTCATCAAGAATGCTTGAAAATCCTCTATTTCATTGAATAACCATATTTTCCCCTGAGGGCATTATACTCAGTTTTGCTGGGTAGGTGATTCTTGTTTTTAGTCCTAGCTCCTTTGACCTCTGGAATATCCTATTCCAAGCCCTGCTATTCCTTAATGTAGAAGCTGCTAGGCCTCGTGTTATCCTGATTGTGTTTCCACAATACTCAAGCTGTTTCTTCCTGACTACTTGCAGTATTTTCTCCTTGACCTGGGAACTCTGGAATTTGGCTAAAACATTCCTAGGAGTTTTCTTTTTGGGATCTTTTCCAAGAGGTGATTGGTGAATTCTTTCAATTTCTATTTTACCCTCTGTTTCTAGAATATCAGGGCAATTTTGCTTGGTAATTTCTTGAAAGATGGTGTATAGACCCTTTTTTTGATCATGGCTTTCAGGTAGTCCAATAATTTTTAAATTATCTCTCCTGAATCTATTTTCCAGGTCAGTGTTTTTTTAATGAGATATTTTATATTGCCTTCTATTTTTTAATTTGTTTGGATCTGTTTAATAATATCTTGATTTCTCATAAAGTCATTAGCTTCCAGTTGCTCCAATATAATTTTGAAGGAGTTATTCTCTTCAGTGACTTTTTTGAAATTCCTTTTCCATCTGGCAAATTTGGCTTTTTAAAGCATTCTCCTCCTCATTGGCTTTTTTGGGCTTCTTTTGCCATTTCAGTTAGTCTTTTTTTTTTTTTTTTTGGCTTTTTGGAGGGCAATTGGGGTTAAGTAACTTGTCCAAGGTCATATGGCTAGGTTTTTGTTTGTGTGTGTTAAGTGGCTGAGGCTGGATCTGAACTCAGGTCCTTCTGACTCCAGGGCCAGCGCTCTACTCACTGCGCCACCTAGCCACCCTAGTCTATATTTTAAGGTGTTATTTTCTTCAGTGTATTTTTGGGTCTCCTTTAGCAGGCTGTTGACTTGTTTTTCATGATTTTCTTGTATCATTCTCATTTCTCTTCCCAATCTTTCCTCCATTTTTCTTACTTGATTTTCAAAATCCTTCTTGAGCTCCTCCATGGCCTGTAACCAGTTCACATTTTTCTTGGAGGCTTTTGATGCAGGAGTTCTGACTTTAATGTCTTCCTCCTGCTCCATGCCTTGATCCTTTTTGTCCCCAAAAAGGATTCTATCATCTGTTTGTTCTTCCTATGCTTGCTCATATTGGCAGCCAATTACTTGACTTTTGAGCTCTTTGCCACAGTAGAACTCTGCTTCCAAAATGGAGAGAGCTATGTTCCAAATCACTGGGGTGTTTGCAGCTGCCAGAGCTATTAGATGGGTTCTCTCTCTACAGCCCCCACATACTCTGGCTCACTGATCACACACCCCAAGACCACCACCCAAGACTGCAATCTGGATCCAAGCAGGTCAAAGCAAGAATGATCACCCTCTGAATGGTTGCTTGGTCCCCCTACAATCTGTATGCCAGAAGCACTGGAAGCAGCCATGTGGCAATGGTTGCAGCTGCTGCACCTCCACTGCTTCTCACTCCAGGGGTAGTAGTCGGACTGCACTCCCCCTGTTTGAACAAAGTTCCACACTGACATTTTACTTTGTCTTTGGCATTTTTGGATTGAGAAGTCTGGAATCCACTACAACTGCTGGTGACTTACTCTTGTGAAGTCTGTTCTAGTTGAGGCTGGTTGGGCTGCCCTGGGGCTAAAACCATGGCTCAGTCAGGACTGGCTCTGCTCCCAGCATGCTGCGATGATCCCTTCCTGTCTGCCTCCTGGGCTTCCTTCAGTGGGAGATTTGTTTCTCTCTGTCACTTTGTGGGTTCTGTAGCTCTAAAGTTTGTTTAGAGTAATTTTTTACATGTATTGGAGGAGGTGGAAGCTGGAGCTTTGAGGAAGTCCTGTTTCTACTCTGCCATCTTGACTCCACTCCCCAGATGCCAAGGATTTTAAGAAAGGCAAAGATGAAGAAGAAGTATAGTAAAGGCTCCAGTGGAACAGCAAAGTTATAGGGGGCAAAAGACAGAATATTGTTGAAGCAAATAAAATGAATATGCTGAGCAGCCACCTTCCCCCCTCCCCTGCCCAGGCTCAGAGGTGAGGGGGTTGGTGAGGATTGACAGAAACTAACAGGCCACAGTTTTAAGCCCCCTCCTGCCAAGATAGAGGTATGATAGTACAGATGTGAGAGAGAAAAGCAGTGCTAATATTAGTACATGTCCTATGACCCAAGGTGAAAACGTGAGTCCCTTTAGGGTTAAGCAATTGCTGCCATTGATTTGTTCAATAAGTGCTTTCTTATACTTGACTTTGTAGAAATTTTGCACCAATATCCATATTTGCATGTTCTAGTTCCAGTCCAGAGGAATTCTTCTTCATCCCCATTTCCTCTTTGGTCCTGCGCAGTCTTTGAACTCAACCCAGAGCCCATTGGCAGGAATTAGAAACCCAGGGCTTTTGAAAGACTCAGTTTCAGATGGCGAGGTTTGCTTAGTCTCCAGTGTCTGGGATCTTTTGCTCTGATTCCTGCCTTATTTTTCTCCTTTTCCTTCTACTCTCATCCAGACATATTGGTATATAATGCACAGACTGTGACATGCCCATAATCAGTCTGAGGATCAGTTTGTATGTTTTTGTTAGGGTGTTGTTTTTCAGTTGTTTCAGTCCTGTCTGACTCTTTGTGGCCCCATTTGGGGTCTTCTTGGCAAAGATACTGGAGTGGTTTGCCATTTCCTTCTCCAGCTCATTTTACAGATGAGGAACTGAGGTCAAAAGGGCAAAGTGACTTACCCAGACTGAGATGGCTATTAAGTGTCTGAGGTCAGATCTGAACTCATAAAGATGAGTCTTCCTGATTCCAGGTCTGGAACTTTTTACACTGTACCACCTAGTTTCCCTTTTGTTAGGTGAGTGGCTTCTAAAAAGGATTGCTACATGGCTGGCAAGTAGATGGTACAGAGGATAGAATGCTGGACCTGGAGTCAGGAAAACTCCTCTCCCCAAGTTCAAATCTCAGACACTTACCAGCCATGTGACCCTTGGCATATTGCTTTGCCCTTTTAACCTCAGCTCCTCATCTGTAAAATGAGCTGGAGAAGGAAATGCAAACCACTCTAATATCTTTGCCAAAAAAAACCCAAATGGGGTTACAGAGTCAGATATGACTGAAAAATAACTGACCAAAAAACAGTGAGTATTGGTGCTTCTCTTTTGAGAAACCGAACAGATATGACAACTTGTTTAATTTAGGTGTTGACAGATTTAGGATAGGAGAAATAAGGACCTCAGGAAAATAATACCAGTGGGTTTTGTTTTTTTTTGTGGTTTGTTTTAATTTTTGTTGATACCTTTTCTTGGCATCACCTTCCTTTTTTTTTTTTTTTTGCTTTTTTGAGGGCAATTGGGGTTAAGTAACTTGCCCAAGGTCACACGGCTAGGTGTGTGCGTTAAGTGTCTGAGGACAGATCCGAACTCAGGTCCTTCTGACTCCAGGGCCGGCACTCTACTTACTGCGCCACCTAGGCGCCCCCTCACCTTCCTTTTCTAATATATCCCTTCTCTCTTCTAACAACCAGTCATATTTTAAAGCATTTATACCTTAAAAAAGATAAATATGAATTTATAACAACAAAACATACTTTGATATGCTATTTCTGTGGACCTCTCATCTTATCCCTATAATCTATAGATCACAGCTCACTATTGTCTCTTCAATCTGTAAATCTTATCTATATCTTTCCACAAATTCTCTATAGAAGACTTATCCAGCATGCTGAAGGACTTTCTTTGATTAAAAAAAAAAAGAAATCTCAGATACGAGTGTAGCCCTTGAGTTGACTGTTTTTCCCTTCTTTCAATATGTAACTTTCTACCTTCTTTTCCATTCATAAATGTCCTTTATGACTGATATATGAATGCCGCATCTGGAGAACAAGTCCTTGGTAATAGGTCACAGTCTACTTCTATCAAAGCATAACTTAGTTAATTCACTTATGAAATAAAGTTAGTTAATTCACTTACATAACAGATAGATAAGCCAAATCATGACAAATGGAGCAAGGGATAAAACCCCAACAAACCTTAAGAAGAAAGCAATATAATGTAGTTAAAGAAATTTTGGATTGGAAATACCAAGCAAGGCCTGATTTCCAGACCTGCTCTGACATTGACTCGCTGGGCAAATCACAGCCCCTTTGTTCCTTAGCTCCCTCTTTTGTAGAAATTAAGTGATTGGGCTTAATTAGGTTATCCTTAAAGGCCTATTCATCTCAAAATCTCATGATTTTAAGTCACTAAAACAGATGTTGCTTTTCTTCTTATGCTATAGCCTACTTAATGCACATTGTACGCCTTTTCATTGCCCTATGAGTCAATCACAATTATGCTGATGGATAACTCTGCTTTTGGCCTTTTCTTAGCCCATTAAGTCCCAGTGTTTAAATACCATATTAATACCATTTTGCTACATACTAAGTTACCGAAAGTCATAGTGTTTTGGCTTCATCTAATCTGATTCTTTTGGGCTTATTAGTTTTCTTTATTTTAAGAGCTAAAACTTTTCAAATTTGCCAAAACAACCCAACCTTCTAGAACAACCATCCTGGAGCAAAAACCTCCCTTCCAAGCCTCTCTTCAGGGAAAACTTATGAGGTACTCATCTGTCTTTTTTTTTATAGTGGAGATTCATTCACTCAACAAACATTAAGTACCTGCTATATTGCTAAGTGCTGGGAAAGGCACAAATGACACTCTGGCCCTTAGGTGGTTCTGATTTGTCTTTTAGTTCTTTCAAAATTAACCTTTTAGCAATTTCTGCTACCTTTAAAGTTAGAATAACTTATGTCTATTTAAATGGTATAACACCTATACCTACATATTTAAAGGGTTTCCACTAGTCTATAACAAGTCTTTCTTGGCAGCTATCTGGCTGCTACATCTTGACCAGAAGAATAGTGGGGTACAGAGAAGAATATAAATGTCCTACAGGATGAGGATTTGGGCTCTGAGTCCTACTTGTCAATATTATCCTCCAAAAGCTGTAGAGAGGCCCCCTTGATTTTGGTGATATTTGAATAGATTTGTGCATTTTTTTCATGTGGGTACCTCCTTTGTCATTATAGATCAAAGTATATCCAGTCCTCTTCATCCTTTATAATCCTTGTCCACTTCTTCCCATAAATCCTACAAAAAGGTTGTCAGAGCATTGGAGGTCTTCTGGGTATTTTAGCATTTTTTAGGTTCCAGTGTAAAATTCTGACTGTCACCCTTTTGTCTCACAATATTAGTCATTTATCTACTTTTCCTATTATACATGAATGATATTTTAAATATGTCATTATCAGTAATGTACTAGAGCCTCCTTATGCCCTTTATTTGTTCCTTCATTGCTTTTTGTTTTGTTTTTGTTGTTTTTGGTTTTTTGGAGGGGGGAGGGCAAGACAATTGGGGTTAAGTGACTTGCCCAAGGTCACATAGCCAGTAAGTGTGTCAAGTCTGAGGCTGGATTTGAACTCAGATCCTCCTGACTCCAGGGCTGGTGCTCTATTCACTGTGCCACCTAGCTGCCCCATTTCATTGCTTTTTGGATCAATTTTGATTCTTTGGAGATTATAGTGTATGATTTGCAATGACCACTGAGAATTTTGGGGTGAAGATGTGGAGAGAGAGAGAAAAGGAGAGGAGAGGAGAATGGAGGACAGGGGAGGGCAGGGGAGGAAGAAGAGGAAGAGAGAGAGAGAGAGAGAGAGAGAGAGAACAAATACAACTTAGCATCATTAAAAGTACTTTTAACATTCTTAAATGAAATTCTGTTCACTCACTCCTCTGATTCTTATATATACAACTTATACATCTGCATTGCCTGTTCAAGATGTATATATTGGTATATTAACTTAACTGACTGATTATCTAATTGCATTCCATTACATAGGTAAGGATTCTTCATCCACTTTTTTTGCCTATAAGGAATGTTTGACTAGATTAACTTTCTTCTTCTTCTTCTTTTTTTAAAAGCAATTGGGGTTAAGTAACTTGCTCAAGGTTACACAGCCAGTCATTATTTATGTGTGGGTGCTCATTTTCTGAGGCAGGATTTGATCCCGGGTCATCCCAACTCTGAGGCTGGCGCTCTTACTCACTGCGCCACCTAGCTGCCCCTGACTAGACTAACTTTCATGTTGCAATGAAGCATTATAATAAGACTTGTCAAAGAACTATGACATATATCTTGACTATTAGGAAGTCCATTTAGAGAGAGGGGCATTTTCATTAAGTATAGGGGAATGGTAGTGATAACAGTTATAGAGATGATCAGAGAAAGGCAGCAACCAGTTTGAAATTTTAAGAGTAAAACTGTGATACTGAGGTGAATGTACTAGCTATTGGTTATTTCCCCATATTTCTCCTCTCTTTTGCTATCAAACTTATAGAAAGGACAGTCCATACTTACTACTTCTACTTCTTTGCCACCAATTTACTCCTCAAGCCCTGGTAAATGGGCTTCCATCCCCATCATTCTACTTAAAGCAGTTCTCTCCAAGGTTACTAATCACCTCCTTCACCCTAAATCAGTGGACTGTTTTTAGATTTTCATCCTCCTTTATTTTCCTGCTGTATTTTATACTGTGGGCCACCTCTACTTTCACTGATGATCTTTTCTCTCTTGGCTTCTGTGACCCTGTGTCTCATGATTTTCCGTTGACTTCTAGCTGTTCTTTACTTTGTCACTTTTGCTGGCTACTCACTCATCCTTCTTCAACTCTTAAATATGAAGGTATAAGCCCTCCATCACTGGCTCTTTTCTGTTCTCTCTCAACATTCTCTCTCTTGATGATGTCATCCTCTGCCATAACTTCAATTATGCTTTTATGCAGATAACTTTCAAATCTATACCTTTAA
Organism: Gymnobelideus leadbeateri; assembly: GCA_011680675.1. NCBI lineage: Eukaryota > Metazoa > Chordata > Mammalia > Diprotodontia > Petauridae > Gymnobelideus > Gymnobelideus leadbeateri. The sequence goes on from WOXC01005317.1 coordinate 338,444, forward strand.
CTTCTCTTTCCAGATGCCAGGATCTTATATTCAATATATCACACAAATTCATTTCATATTTCTCCCCAAACCTGAGCCATTTCCTGATTTCTGTAATACTTTTGATGGCTTCCATTCATGCAGGAAGGTAATTTCAGAATGATCATTGTGTCTTCCCTTTTTCTTATACCTGAATTTAATCAGCTGCAAAGTCCCATCAATTCTACCTTTATAATATCTGTCACATCTGTCTCTCCTCCCCACTCCTATTCTGGGCCTTCATTTCTTTTCATCATAATCACCTTTTAACTGGTCTTCCTCATTCTAGTCTATGCTCTCTCTACTTAATCCTTAACATTGTTGCCTGAGCAATCTGAAACAATTCTGATCTTGCCATTATGCTACTAAAGACCCTTCTGTAGTTGTCCATTGCCTATAAAATAAAGCAAAAGGTCTGGATCACAGCAGTTGAGACCCTTCACAATTTACCTCCAAAATTCCTTTACTGTCTTATCTTCTACCAGATACTCTATGTTCTAGCCAAACTGGATTGTATTTTGTTTCCCATTCTTGTCTGTTCTCCCCTGCCTCTGCCTTTCCTCATGCTCTCCCCCATGTCTGTATTTTCATGATCTCTCTTCATTTCTACCCTTCTGAAATTTCTCCTTTTCTTTTAAAAAATTTTGTGTATTTATTTTTAGTTTACAACTTTAGTTCCACGATCCCTTGAGTTTCAAATTTTCTCCCCCTCCCTCTCTTCTTCCCCCTACTTATGGCAGCATGCAATCAAATATAGGATCTGCAAATACTTTCACATTAGACATTAGTCAGGTTGTAAAGAAGGATTGTAACCGATGGAATGAACAATGGGAAAGAGGAAACAAAAACAAGCAAGAAAAAGAAAGAGAGCAGGTAGTTTGCTTCAGTCTGCATTCAAACTCTGTTCTTTCTAGTTCTTTCTCTGAATATAGACATCTCTGTCCATCATGAGACTTTTGGAGTTGCCTAATAACCTTGCATTGCTGAGAGGAGCCCAGTCTATCAAAGTTGGTCGTCACACATACACTGTGTCTGTAATTATGTGCAAATTTCTCCTGGTTCTGCTCTTCTCACTCAACATCAGTTTGTATAAGTCTCTCCAGGTAAATATGAAATCCATCTGCTCCTCATTTCTTATAGCACAATGGCATTCCATTACATTCATATACCATAACTTGATTAGCCATTCCCCAATTGATGGGCATCTCCTTAATTTCCAATTCTTTGCCACCACAAAAAGAGCTGCTATAAATATTTTTGTACATATGGGTCTTCCTCCCACTTCTATGATCTCTTTGGGATATAACACTAGAAGTGGTATTACTGGGTCAAAAGGTATGCAATTATTTATAACCCTTTGGGCATAGTTCCAGATTGCTTTCTACAATGGTTGAATCAGTTCACAACTCCACCAACAATGCATTGGTGTTCCAATTTTTCCACATTGTCTCCAGGATTTGTCATTTTCCTGTTTTGTCATTTTAGCCAATTTGACTGGTGATATGTGGTACCTCAGAGTTGTTTTGATTTGCATTTCTCTAATCAATAGTGATTTTCCTCCTTTTCTTCAAGGCCCAACTTTGGTGCCATCCCCTCCATGAAGCTTTACTTGACTTCTCTCTTCATCTTCTCCCTAGGTGATTTCTCCTTCCTCAAATTTCTCATAGCAGTTTACCTGGATTATCTCCAAGTATTATCTCCACTGTATTGTTCTCTTTCTCATCTCCATTATGTCAAACTTATTTTTTTCAAATTTCCTTCCTTGTCCCCATTAGATTGCAAATTCTTTGAGACCAGTCTTTGAGACTGTGTCATCTCTATCCAGTACCTCACTTAGCATTTTTACATACAGCAGGTACTTACTAATATTTTGGTGAATTGAATTGGTTTCTGTGGAGGGGAGCTAGACTTAAGCAGAGGCAAATATCTGCAGGATGTGTCTGTGAAGCAGGGTGTTAGATAGTACACCAGCATGAAGAAGCACCAGGAGAAGAGAGTGAGGTGACCAGTTCAGAAGTAAAGAGACATCTCTGGGGCTTGAGTGAAACAAACAAAAAAGTCGACTAACTAGAGAGACAAGAAGTCTCCTCTGGTTGCAGGGCAAGATTGATGTATTTGTGTGATCACTGGGGATAGATGAGATGAAGTGCCTGGTGAAAATACTGGAACTTAATTCCAAGGTCTGACATACTTCAAAATTAAGCTGGTTTAACTTCTAGGACAGTATTCCAAAGAGATCATACAAGTG